>CM017555.1:83605952-84188452 GCA_007844125.1 Sinonovacula constricta
ATATTAACATGCATGTGACTATTTTAGTATTATTGATAGACTGGAAACTAAATTAACATTTAAAATGATTTTATTAATTTTATTGTATTTATGATTAAAAAATTGATATTTTTGAAGATTTGTCTCAAAATGCAGAAAAATCCATCCTAAAGTGCATAGTATCTGCTAAGTCACAAAAAATACTGCACCAAGTACCAGACAGTTATTCTAACATATCATGATTCTATTGTGTAATGAAAATGTAGAAGAATTGGCATTAGATGTCACATAGAGTAGGTGCAAATCTCTAAGGCTGCACAATCCGGCCAAGGTCTGGGTCATAACTCAGTTTACTGAGAGAGCGCTTTCAATATGCATTCCAGAAAGGCATGGTTGTAAGGTTTTAAGGAATATTAAACTATCCTTGGTGAATGCAGAACACTTCAAAGCACACAGTTAAATGTTGGAGACCCTTCTTTGTCAAGAATATGATGCTGACCTGTTCAAAACAGGTTTTAAAAAATGAAAAAAACAATCACATATTGTTTACATGGCATTTTATCCAGATTTCAACTTAATTTTGTTTCTAACTATCACAGAAAGGAGTAAACATGAAGAATATGCTTTGTATTATATATAACTCAGACAAGTAGAAAAGAGGATCATTTATGTGCAAAACTATAATTTTGGTATGTGACACTGTATGTGCCAGTGTCTGTTCCCAGCACATTAACTCCTTTTACTGTTGAAATAAAATGGATCCTGGTACAGGTTAAGGTCACTAAAATGCATGTTTTTCAGAAAATAAAGATACAATAATGAAAAGTATCATCAAAACTGAACTGAACATATTCACTTAAATTGCTGGCATACATTATGTGGTAACAATCAAGAGACCTCCAACATTTAATCAGGGATAGGATTATAAATGCCTTGTTAAATATTACAATAACTTAAACTGTCATACAAAACCAAGTCACTTGTGGCCTAGAAATGGAAATTTAAAATGTATTTCTTACTTTAGACAGTAAAAACTAAATGTCTAAGATCAACCATGGGTAGTCCATAGCGTATTCACTTCACACCACTGTGAAGCCTTCCTCACGGTTGATCTCTACAGATGCAAATGCAATCTTATTCTCTACACCATGTTCATAGTATTATTAGCTTACCTTTGGCTTCTTGAAATTCAACATTCTCCCTCAAATCCTCTTCCAATCTTTATCCTCATCTCCCTCATTTTCATCTGTTTTCATTTCATCTCACTGCTTATCACCATTTCTGATTAATTAACAACAAACATGGAAAGTTATTGTGATTATGTATGTTAATGTGATAATGGTACATAAGAAAGTAACCACCATATAGTGTAGTCTCTACACCATATTCAATAGTATTATTAGCTCACCTTTGGCTTCTTGAAATTCAACATGCTCCCTCAAATTCTCTTCCAAATCTTTATCCTCATCTCCCTCATTTTCATCTGTTTCATCTTCACTGCTTATCACCATTTCACGTTGAAGCCTTCGCCGTCTTCTGTCTCACTTCTCTACTTTCTGCCAGACCTTTCGCCAAATCTTGTGAAAGAGCTTTTCGGTCCACATAAAGTCATTTTATTTTGACGGATTAAACCTACGGATTACAGTCAATCCGGCCCGCTGCCTGCCCTATCCAAATCTAATAACCAGGATTTTCGCTAGAAACCTGGTTAAAAACTATTTATTGTCTATAAATGTAGTTTATACTTATCCCCCACACTGTCATGAAGCAACAAAATACAATATACTTCCGATTCTGA
This sequence comes from Sinonovacula constricta, assembly GCA_007844125.1. Lineage (NCBI taxonomy): Eukaryota > Metazoa > Mollusca > Bivalvia > Cardiida > Solecurtidae > Sinonovacula > Sinonovacula constricta. The sequence continues at coordinate 83,607,730 of CM017555.1, forward strand.
TGTTCATTATAGCTTAAAGTTCATTTGTTCTTTTTCAGAGTTCCTGGAACAGCCAGCATTTGGAGAAAAAGTTTACAAGACCTAAAATATAATAGTTTATCATTTTAAGTATATATTGAGTATTATGAACAATTTGAATATATGTCGTTATAAATGACGTTAATTCATTTGTCAATAAAGTTTGTGTTCATGACAATATGTGCATCTATATAACTAGTTTACTTTTTGTAAAGTTTTCTATTAGCATCATGGATGGTGGAGTGGATGGATAGTGAATAGTATTAAAATTTTCCTTATTTTATTACTGATATACCAGGGTGCTGTTTCATCAAAAGTCCTAGGACATGTGTTACGACCGTTTAAGATTTATTTATAAGATAGCACGTTTACTAAACGACGAAATAGTGTAACAGAAAGAACAAGCCAGCAACAAAATAGTACAATGTTTTATTTTAATAAACAATTAAATCTACTGCCTAACAAAACAATAACAAATATATCAGACAAAATTTGAGAATGCAACATAAATGTTACCTTACATTTGTCCCTTTAGGAGGTGTCCCTTTAATAGTCCAATTAATAATCCAACGTCGAATAATACTGAAGAATTTTCGATAGGATGTCCTCATAGATACGCACGGTTGAAATAATCCAAAGGTAGACCAATACACAAATGTACTTAATATAATTCCAAATCCAACACTTTAATATTAATATTACTGTAGAATATAAAAAGTCCACGTAAGTTTCAACACCGAAAGGTTTAATATAGAAGCTGCAAGTATTTCCAAACTATATGTTCAAACTTTGTGTCCAAATGTAAACTTAATTCGGCTAACAAGCACTTATATAACCCAAAGAATTTCTAGAATGCCGAAGTCTCCAGAACATTCACGGAACCCAGTTAAAAATAAACAAATGAATTTTCTAGCATGATCTATTCTTTCTAGCTGTTACGCGAATGCTACGTCATGCAAAATACGTCATTAATACCACTACGATAAACAACCCCTTAACCTGACTTGCGTAACCTTAAACACTGGTGTACTACTGTACATAAAACATGTTTTTGGTTATAAGACCACTTTTATCTTGAGTGCATTTAAATAAACCTCATAGGACGTTAGTAAGCCTTATAACCCTATTTTTGTATCCGAGCCGCGCTGCAGAGATAGCTATTTTTTAAACTTGGAAAATCATGTGACCACTTACTTTTGAGGTAACGTCGATATCTATTTTTTAGCAGAGACCACTATCGAGCTTTTTATACAGTTGGAAATAATACACATTCAGGCCGATTTCTTTGCAATTAGTTCTGTATAGTTTGCTTATTGTTTATTGGGTTTATCGTCCTACCAACAGTATTTCAGTTATCTGGAGACGGTGTCCACTTGAAGCAGATATAGTGCTGCCTTCACTGTGTATAGCATGCCGTGAACACCTGGCATGATACCACACTCAGTCACATTATCCTGACACCGGGCCAACCAGTCGTGGAACTACAATTATATTTGCTAGAGCGTTAGCAAGGGAGCTATACCACTACCATTTTTAACGACTTTGGTATGTCGCGGCCCGGGATCGAACCCGGGGCCACCCGTACCTGGAGCCGACGCTCTACCGAGGTCTGCATAATTTAGTGTTAAAAATGGAATTTATTAAGACTTAAGTATGGCTGTATACAATGGAGAGCGAACTGTAAATGTTTCAAAAGATAGTCCGGAGTGTCCGAGTTAACAAGAAGCTGGCATGTCACAGACAGACGGCAAGATTCAAAAGGGGAAACAGCGCATCAAATGGCCGACAAGTTCTGAGAAGAACAATGGGACCATTGATGTATATGTTAACCAGATCCTGTAAATGACCTTAGACGGCAATGTAAACAGGAAAATTGCTGCACTTTGAACCATAGTCTACAGCATGGGATTAGACAGGTTTAGGGCTGAAGACAGAAAATGCCCACCACAGCAGCAGCAATCTATGAACCGGCGACAACAATAGATTGCTTTGTTGTGGCAGGTTCTAAGAAGCCTTACAAAGCAGTACGAACAAGGACAGAAGAAGAGAAGAAAGGGTTTGAAGAGCTTAGAAAGATCACCCGAGAGGAACTTGCCACATTAGCAAGGGCTGAAAAGTGCTGAAGAGACCGTAGATCGAGGGCAAGAAAAAGGGCAAGTTTTACAGCAAACACATTCTATTTCATAAAAAAGCTCCTTGGGGACTCGATAACTTAAGCACCCAAAAGAACAAGTAGAAGCACACCTCAAGGCAGTTCATAGCGACGAGAATCGGGGAAATGACCTTGGAGAACTTTCAACTATTTTACAGCCTGAGGACCCAATAGTGGATTTTAATGCTGAAGAGCCCAGTCTGGGAGAAGTTAGGGATATTATCAAGAAAACAAGATCAGGATCAGCAACTGGACTAAATGGTATCCCTTACAAGGTTTACACGAATTGCCCAAGATTACTGAAGCGACATTGGAAACTTTTTAGGGTTGTTTGGAGAAGAAGAAGACTATTTGACTGTTAGATGACAGCTGAAGAGTGTTTTATACCAAAAAGGAACGATCAGAGACGCTGCAGTAATTTAGGACGATTTCACCGCTGAATGTAAAAGACAAAATATTTCTATCCATTCTTGCAAAGAGGATGATGAGTTACCTGCTAGCCAACATTTAGATAGATACTTCAGTCCAGAAAGGGGGCATACCAGGTGTGTCAGTTGTCTTGAGCACACATTCATGGTGTCACAGCTACAGAAGGCAAAATCAAGAAAAGGTGACCTGACAGTACTATGGGTAGATCTAACAAATGCTTATGCTACTATTCCTCACAAGCTGGTAGAGTTGACACTGCAGAAGTATCAAGTACCGGTCATGTTTAGGACACTGTTGCAACATTACTTTGACAACTTCCAGATGAGGTTTTCAACAGCAAAATACACCACATCGTTCCAGAGACTAGAGGTGGGCATTGTCACTAGTTGCACGATTTCAGTGATCCTATTTGCGGAAACCATGAACTTGATCGTCAAATCAGAAGAAAAGATGAGCCGAGTACCAGCCATAGCCAGAGGAGTCCAGCAACCTCCAACAGGAGCCTTTATGGATGGCATGACCATCACAACAAAGTCTGTCCCTGAAGGCAGATGGATGATGGAAGACCTGGGTAGGCTTTAGACGTGGACCAGAATGCAATTCAAACCATCAAGGTCAAGGAGTCTAGTACTGAAGAAGGGCAGAGTTCAAGACAGATTCAGATTTCACATCAATGGTGAAGTCATTCCCACAGTCACAGAGAAGCCAATAAAGAGCCCAGGCAAGTGGTTCAGCAGCACTCTTACAGACAATGACAGCATTAAAGAACTCACACGAGAAGGCGAAGCATGGATGAAGACAATAATAAGAATATATGACAAAGTCCTATGAGTATTGCAACATATACCAAACTCCGAAAAGGCACAGAACAAAGGTATTTCACATGCAAGCCAAGCGAAAAGTAAGAACAAATTTGTGATGAATCATTTAAGGAAAAGAGCAAACCCGACAGTTACCGCCTTGGAACGGTCAGTCGGCAATATGGACCGACTGGGGTGCTTAAACCGGTTTTACAGAGCTCTAACCTCGCACTTCCTGACGAGTTTCTCAAATGCAAGCAACGAAAAGAAAAACGATATTTTTGAAAACAAAATGTCCATGCGCTGATATTTTCTATACGTTATGACGAAAGTAGTGACGTCATCGAAAAATAATGTCCACATAGTGTTCAGAAAAGGAATATGGTATTATTTCGATTTGAAAAACAACACAAAAATGACTGACCACAAATAAAATTAACTTTCTGAATCCTGAACAAACATGACCAGAGACGAATAAATGATTGTAGCATCCTGTTCATGTGAAGATGGAATTGAAGAACCAAAGTTCAATGTCCATCAAAGGAAATACACGTAACAATCCTTATAGGATGAATTAAATGACAACATAAATTACATGCACGGGGAGATTTTTTACGACCGCCACACTGCACAAGTAACATTGTTGTAATCATGAATAAGAATATATGACAAAGTCCTATGAGTATTGCAACATATACCAAACTCCGAAAAGGCACAGAACAAAGGTATTTCACATGCAAGCCAAGCGAAAAGTAAGAACAAATTTGTGATGAATCATTTAAGGAAAAGAGCAAACCCGACAGTTACTGCCTTGGAACGGTCAGTCGGCAATATGGACCGACTGGGGTGCTTAAACCGGTTTTACAGAGCTCTAACCTCGCACTTCCTGACGAGTTTCTCAAATGCAAGCAACGAAAAGAAAAACGATATTTTTGAAAACAAAATGTCCATGCGCTGATATTTTCTATACGTTATGACGAAAGTAGTGACGTCATCGAAAAAAATAAACAATAGCAAGCTACCAGGAAAATACAAGGTATGGTGTTACCAGCATGGAGTTCTACCCAGCCCAGACTTCTGTGGCCACTGCTGGTATACAGTGTTCCCTCAAGCGCCGTTGAAGCTCTAGAAAGGAAAATCAATACCTACCTCAGACGATGGCTGGGAGTTCGATGGCGGCATGACCAGGTCTTGAAGGAGATCGCAAAATTAATTGACAAACCCAGAAACAAGGAGCAAACCAGCAACAAAAGACCAAACTTCGTCAAGGCAGGCACATTACCAGCATTACCCAGAAGCAAGACTGCAGTACTGCTTCCAACAGCCAAGGACTAGGAGATGAGAGTTAATGTAGTTGAGCAGCTGAAATTTCCGTCAGCGAATTATATTATATTATATATATTATATTTATTATATTGGTGTGATGTCTCTATAATATTCTACAATGATAACATTCGTTCTGACATCCAAACTATATAATAACATAATGATGTTGACAAAATTTGGCTTACTCACTAAGAGGATCACCTCGCTAAGTAGAACAAATTCTGGAAGAACCAACAGTGGTCCTATTAGCGAGGTTTCACTGTATATAGTTAGCCAAATATTACAAAATATGCACTGGAACTAAAAAAATGAATCGGGCAACTTATATCAGCAATAGTCTGAATGTTTGATCAGGCATTAAGAAGATCTTATTTATGAAAAGATATTGTGAAAACGGGTCCTAAATAGCGCCCACTCATATTTTTCCATAAACGAGCAAACCCAGTATTTATACAGCCCGTTTGTTAATTTAATCTATTTACCACCCTGTTATTGAACCAAGTCTTTTTAATACTTGACTAAAACATGCCATAATAATATAGTGATAGTGCATGAGATCGATTTTTTTTATCTATTTGATCGATGAAAACGTTCTGAACTGGTAATGAGGTGGTTGGTGAGAGAGGACAAATTATGGTGATTGGACGGAGGGATAGTTGGTGGGAGAGGACACATTCTGGTGGTTGGACGGAGAGAGAGTTAGTGAGAGGAACACATTATGGTGGTTGGACGGAGGGAGAGTTGGTGAGAGAGGATACATTATGGTGGTTGGACGGAGAAAGAGGTGGTGAGAAAGGACACATTCTGGTGGTTGGGCGGAGGGAGAGTTGTTGAGAAAGGACACATTATAGTGGTTGGACGGAGAGAGAGTTGTTGAGAAAGGACACATTATGGTGGTTGGACGGAGGGAGATTTGGTGAGAGAATAAACATAATGGTGTGTGGACGGAATGAGAGTTGGTGAGAAAGTGCACATTACGGTGTTTGGACGGAGGGAGATTTGGTGAGAGAGGACACATTATGGTGCTTGGACGTAGGAAGAGTTGGTGAGAGAGGACACATTATGGTGGTTGTACGTAGGAAGATTTGGTGAGAATAGTCACATTATGGTGGTTGGACGGAGGAAGAGTTGGTGAGAGAGGACACATTATGGTGGTTGGACGTAGTGATAGGTGGTGGGAGAGGACACATTCTGGTGGTTGGACGGAGGGAGAGTTAGTGAGAGGAACACATTATGGTGGTTGGACGGAGGGAGAGTTGGTGAGAGAGGACACATTATGGTGGTTGGGTGGAGGGAGATTTTGTGAGAATGGACACATTATGGTGGTTGGACGGAGTGAGAGTTGTTGAGAGAAGACACATTAAGGTGGTTGGACAGAGGGAGAGTTGGTGAGAGAGGACACAGTATAGAGGTTTGACGGAGGCATTGTTGGTGAGAGAGGACACATTAAGGTGGTTGGACAGAATAAGAGTTGGTGAGAGAGGACACATTATGGTGTTTGGAAGGAGGCAAAGTTGGTCGGAGAGGAGGAGTTATGGAGGTTGGACGGAGGGAGATTTGGTGAGAGAGGACATATTATTGTTGGTTGGACGGAGGGAGAGTTGGTGAGAAAAGAAACGTTGTGGTGGTTGGACGGAGTGAGAGTTGGTGAGAGAGGACACATTATGGTGGTTGGACGGAGGGGGGGGGGTTGTAAGAGAGGACACATTATGGTGTTTGGACCGAGGGAGAGTTTGTGAGAGAAGAAACATGGTGGTTGGACGGAGTGAGAGATGGTGATAGGGGACCCATTATGGTGGCTGGAAGGAGGGATGGTTGGTGAGAGAGGACACATTAAGGTGGTTGTACTGAAGAAGAGCTGGTGAGAGAGGACACATTATGGTGGTTGGACTGAGGCAGAGTAGGTCGGACAGGACACATTATGGTGGTTGGACGGAGGGAGAGTTCGTGAGAGAGGACATATTAAGGTGATTGGACGGAGGGATGGTTGATGAGAGAGGACACATTAAGGTGGTTGGACGGAGGGAGATTTGGTGAGAGAGGACATATTATTGTTGGTTGGACGGAGGGAGAGTTGGTGAGAGAAGAAACGTTGTGGTGGTTGGACGGAGTGAGAGTTGGTGAGAGAGGACACATTATGGTGGTTGGACGGAGGGGGGGTTTGTAAGAGAGGACACATTATGGTGTTTGGACCGAGGGAGAGTTGGTGAGAGAAGAAACATGGTGGTTGGACGGAGTGAGAGATGGTGATAGGGGACCCATTATGGTGGCTGGAAGGAGGGATGGTTGGTGAGAGAGGACACATTAAGGTGGTTGTACTGAAGAAGAGCTGGTGAGAGAGGACACATTATGGTGGTTGGACTGAGGCAGAGTAGGTCGGACAGGACACATTATGGTGGTTGGACGGAGGGAGAGTTGGAGAGAGAGGACATAATAAGGTGGTTGGACGGAGGGATGGTTGATGAGAGAGGACACATTAAGGTGGTTGGACTGAGGGAGAGTTTGTGAGAGAGGACACATTATGGTGGTTGGGCGGAGTGAGAGTTCTTGAGAAAGGACACATTATGGTGGATGGACTGAGGGATTGCTGGTGACAGAGGACACATTAAGGTGGTTGGACGGAGGCAGAGTATGTCGGAGAGGACACAGTATGGTGGTTGGACGGAGGGAGAGTTGGTGAGAGAGGACACATTAAGGTGGTTGGACGGAGGGATAGTTGATGAGAGAGGACACATTAAGGTGGTTGGACAGAAGAAGAGTTGGTGAGAGAGGGCACATTATGGTGGTTGGACGGAGGCAGAGTTGCTCGGAGATGAGGCAATATGGTGGTTGGACGGAGGGAGAGCTTTTGAGAGAGGACACATTATGGTGGTAGGACGGAGGGAGAGTTTGGGAGATAAGAAACGTTGTGGCGGTTGGACGGGGTGAGAGTTGGTGAGCGAGGACACAGTATGGTGGTTCGACGGAGGGAGAAATGATGAGAGAGGACACATTATGGTGGGTGGACGGAGGGAGAGTTTGTGAGAGAGGACACATTATGGTGGTTAGACGGAAGGAGAGTTGGTGAATGATTACACATTATGGTGGTTGGACTGAGGGAGAGTTTTTGAGAGAGACACATTATGGTGGTTGGACGGAGGGAGAGTTGGTAAATGATTACAAATTATGGTGGTTGCACGGACGGAGAGTTATTTAAAGAGGACACAACATTATGGTGGTTGGACTGAGGGAGAGTTGTTGAGAGAGGACACAATATGATGGTTGGACAGAGGTAGAGTTATTAAGAGAGGACATATTGTGGTGGTTGGACGGAGGAATGGTGGTTGACGAAAGAGCACATTTAGGTGGTTTGACAGAAGAAGAGTTGGTGAAAGTGGACACATTATGGTGGTTGGACTGAGGAGAGTTTTTGAGAAGAAACGTTGTGGTGGTTGGACGGGGTGATAGTTGGTGAGAGAGGACACATTATGGTGGTTGGACGGAGGGAGAGTTGGTGAGAGAGGACACATTATGGTGGTTGGACGGAGGGAGAGTTGGTGAATGATTACACATTATGGTGGTTGCACGGACTGAGAGTTGGCGAAAGAGGACACATGGTGGTTGGACAGAGGGAGAGTTGGTGAGAGAGGACACATTATAATAGTTGGACAGACGGAGAGTTGGTGAGAGAGGACACATTATGGTGGTTGGAAGGAGGGAGAGTTGGTGAGAAAAGACACATGATGGTGGTTGGACGGAGGGAGATTTGGTGAAAGAAGTAACATAATAGTGTGTGGACGGATTGAAAGTTGGTGAGAAAGGGCACATTATGGTGGTTTGACGGAGGGAGATTTGGTGAGAGAGGACACATTATGGTGTTTGGACTTAGGGATAGGTGGTGAGAGAGGACACATTATGGTGCTTGGACCTAAGAAGAGTTGGTAAGAGAGGACACATTATGGTGGTTGGACGGAGGGAGAGTTGGTGAATGATTACACATTATGGTAGTTGCACGGAGGGAGAGTTGGTGAAAGAGGACACATTATGATGGTTGGACGGAGGGAGAGTTGGTGAGAGAAGACACATTATGGTGGTTGGACGGAGGGATGGTTGGTGAGAGAGGACACATTAAGGTGAATGGACGGAAGAAAGTTGGTGAGAGAGGACACATTAAGGTGGTTGGACGGAGGAGAGTTTTTGAGAGAGGACACATTATGGTGGTTGGACGGAGGGAGAGTTGGTGAGAGAGGACACATCATGGTGGTTGGACGTAGGGAGAGTTGGTGAATGGTTACACATTATGGTGGTTGCACGGACTGAGAGTTGGTGAAAGAGGACACATGGTGGTTGGACAGAGGGAGAGTTGGTGAGAGAGGACACATTATGATAGTTGGACGGACGGAGAGTTGGTGAGAGAGGACACATTATGGTGGTTGGAAGGAGGGAGAGTTGGTGAGAAAAGACACATGATGGTGGTTGGACGGAGGGAGATTTGGTGAAAGAAGAAACATAATAGTGTGTGGACGGATTGAGAGTTGGTGAGAAAGCGCACATTATGGTGGTTTGACGGAGGGAGATTTGGTGAGAGAAGACACATAATGGTGGTTGGACGGAGGGATGGTTGGTGAGAGAGGACACATTAAGGTGGTTGGACGGAAGAAGAGCTGGTGAGAGAGGACATATTAAGGTGGTTGGACGGAGGCAGAGTAGGTTGGAGAGCACACATTATGGTGGTTTGACGGAGCCAGCGTTGGTGAGAGAGGACACATTAAGGTGGTTGGACGGAGGGATGGTTGACGAGAGAGGACACATTAAGCTGGTTGGACAGAAGAAGAGTTAGTGAGAGAGGACACATTATGGTGGTTGTACGGCGGAGAGTTTATGAGAGAGGACACATTATGGTGGTTGGACGGAAGGAGAGTTGGTGAGAGAAGAAACGTTGTGGTGGTTGGACGGGGTGAGAGTTGGTGAGACAGGACACATTATGGTGGTTGGACGGATGGAGAGTTGTTGAGAGAGGACACATTATGATGGTTGGACGGAGGGAGAGTTGGTGAGAGAAGATACATGATGGTGGTTGGACGGAGGGATGGTTGGTGAGAGAGAACACATTAAGGTGGTTGGACGGAAGAAGAGTTGGTGAGAGAGGACACATTAAGGTGGTTGGACGGAGGCAGAGTAGGTCGGAGAGGACACATTATGATGGTTGGACGGATGGAGAGTTGGTAAGAGAGGACACATTATGGTGGTTGGACGGAGTGAGAGTTGGTGAGAAAGGACACACTAAGGTTTTTGGACGGAGGGATGGTTGATGAGAGAGGACACATTAAGGTGGTTGGACAGAAGAAGAGTTGGTGAGAGAGGACACATTATGGTGGTTGGAGTGAGGCAGAGTTGCTCGGAGAGGAGGCATTATGGTGGTTGGACGGAGGGAGAGTTGGTGAGAGAGGACACATTATGGTGGTTGGACGGAGGGAGAGTAGGTGAGAGAGGGCACGTTATGGTGGTTGGACGGAGGGAGAGTTGGTGAAAGAGGACACATTATGATGGTTGGACGGAGGGAGAGTTGGTGAGAGAAGACACATTAAGGTGGTTGGACGGAGACAGAGTAGATCGGAGAGGACACATTATGGTGTTTGGACGGAGGGAGAGTTGGTAAAGAGAGGACACATAAAGTTGGCTGGACGGAGGGATGGTTGACGAAAGAGTACACATTTAGGTGGTTGGACAGAAGAGTTGGTGAGAGTGGACACATTATGGTGGCTGGACGGAGGAGAGTTTTTGAGAGAGGACACATTATGGTGGTTGGACGGAGGGAGAGTTGTTGAGAAGAAACGTTGTGGTGGTTGGACGGGGTGAGGACACAATAAGTTCGTTGGACAGAAGAAGAGTTGGTGAGAGAGGACACATTATGGTGGTTGGACTGAGGGAGAGTTGGTGAGAGAGGACACATTATGGTGGTTGGACGGAGGGAGAGTTGGTGAGAGAGGACACATTATGGTGGTTGGACGGAGGTAGAGTTGGTGAATGATTACACATTATGGTGGTTGCACGGACTGAGAGTTGGTGAAAGAGGACACATGGTGGTTGGACAGAGGGAGAGTTGGTGAGAGAGGACACATTATGATAGTTGGACAGACGGAGAGTTGGTGAGAGAGGACACATTATGGTGGTTGGAAGGAGGGAGAGTTGGTGAGAAAAGACACATGATGGTAGTTGGACGGAGGGAGATTTGGTGAAAGAAGAAACATAATAGTGTGTGGACGGATTGAGAGTTGTTGAGAAAGCGCACATTATGGTGGTTTGACGGAGGGAGATTTGGTGAGAGAGGACACATTATGGTGTTTGGACTTAGGGATAGGTGGTGAGAGAGGACACATTATGGTGCTTGGACCTAAGAAGAGTTGGTAAGAGAGGACACATTATGGTGGTTGGACGGAGGGAGTGTTGCTAAGAGAGGACACATTAAGGTGGTTGGACGGAGGGATGGTTGACGAGAGAGGACACATTAAGGTGGTTGGACAGAAGAAGAGTTGGTGAGAGAGGACACATTATGGTGGTTGGACGGAGGAGAGATTTTGAGAGAGGACACATTATGGTGGTTGGACGGAGGGAGAGTTTGTGAGAGAAGAAACGTTGTGGTGGTTGGACGGGGGGAGAGTTGGTGAGACAGGACACATTATGGTGATTGGACGGAGGGAGGGTTGTTGAGAGAGGACACATTATGATGGTTGGACGGAGGGAGAATTGGTGAGAGAGGACACATTTTGGTGGTTGGACAGAGGCAGAGTAGGTCGGAGAGGACACATTATGGTGGTTGGACGGATTGAGAGTTGGTGAGAGAGGACACATTAAGGTGGTTGGACGGAGGGATCGTTGACGAGAGAGGACACAATAAGGTGGTTGGACAGAAGAAGAGTTGATGAGAAAAGAAACGTTGTGGTGGTTGGACGGGGTGAGATTTGGTGAGAGAGGACACATTATGGTGGTTGGACGGAGGGAGAGTTGGTGAATGATTACACATTATGGTGGTTGCACGGAGGGAGATTTGGTGAAAGAGGACACATGGTGGTTGGACAGAGGGAGAGTTGGTGAGAGAAGAAACATAATAGTGTGTGGACGGAATGAGAGTTGGTGAGAAAGGGCACATTACGGTGTTTTGACGGAGGGAGAGTTGGTGAGAGAGGACACATTATGGTGGTTGGACTTAGCGATAGGTTTTGAGAGAGGACACATTATGGTGCTTGGACGTAGGAAGAGTTGGTAAGAGAGGACACATTATGGTGGTTGGACGGAAGAAGAGTTGGTGAAAGAGGACACATGATGGTTGGACGGAGGCCGAGTAGGTTAGAGAGGACACATTATGGTGGTTGGACGGAGGGAGAGTTGGTGAGAGAAGACACATTATGGTGGTTGGACGGAGGGATGGTTGATGAGAGATAACACATTATGGTGCTTGGACGTTGGAGGAGTTGGTGAGAGAGGACACATTTTGGTGGTTGTACGGAGGAAGATTTGGTGAGAATAGTCACATTATGGTGGTTGGACGGAGGGAGCGTTGGTGAGAGAGGACACATTATGGTGGTTGGACTTAGTGATAGGTTGTGAGAGAGGACACATTAAATTGGTTGGACGTAGGGAGAGTTTGTGAGAGAGGATACATTATGGTGGTTAGACGGAGGGATGGTTGGTGAGATGAAATATTATGGTGGTTGGACGGAAGAAGGGTTGGTGAGAGAGGACACATTATTGTGGTTGGACGGAGGCCGAGTAGGTTGGAGAGGACACATTATGGTGGTTGGACGGAGGGAGAGTTGGTGAGAGAGGACACATTAAGGTGGTTAGACGGAGGGATGGTTGATGAGAGAGGACACATTAAGGTGGTTGGACAGAAGAAGAGTTGGTGAGAGAGGACACATTTTGGTGGTTGGACGGAGGGATGGTTGGTGAGAGAGTACACATTAAGGTGGTTGGACGGAAGAATAGTTGGTGAGAGAGGACACATTTTGGTGGTTGGACGGAGGCAGAGTAGGTCGGAGAGGACACATTATGGTGGTTGGACGGAGGGAGAGTTGGTGAGAGAGGACACATTAAGGTGGTTGGACGGAGGGACACATTATGGTGATTGCACCCAGGGAGATTTGGTGAGAAAGGACACATTATAGTGGTTGGACGGAGAGAGAGTTGGTGAGAGAGGACACATTATGGTAGTTGTACCCAGGGAGAGTTGGTGAGAGATTACACATGTTGGTCGTTGGACGGAGTGAGAGTTGTTGAAAGAGGACACATTATGGTTGTTGGACTGAGGGAGATTTTGTGAGAGAGGACATATTGCGGTGGTTGGGCGGAGTGAGATTTGGTGAGAAAGGACACATTATGGTGGTTGAACGGAGGAAGATTTAGTGAGAGAAGACACATTATGGTGGTTGGACGGAGGGTGGTTGGTAAGAGAGGACACATTAAGGTAGTTGGACGGAGGCAGAGTAGGTCGGAGAGGACATATTATGGTGGTTGGACGGAGGGATGGTTTGTGAGAGAGGACACGTTAAGGTTGTTGGACAGTAGAAGATTTGGTGGGAGAGGACACTTTATGGTGGTTGGACAATACAGAGTGGGTCGGAGAGGAGGCATTATGGTGGATGGACGGAGGGAGAGTTGTTGAGAGAGGACACATTATGGTGGTTGGAGGGAGAGTTGGTGGGAGAAGAAACGTTGTGGTGGTTGGACGGAGGGAGATTTGGTGAGGGAGGACACATTATGGTGGTTGGACGGAGGGATGGTTGGTGAGAGATGACACATTAAGGTGGTTGGACGGAAGAAGAGTTGGTGAGAGATGACATATTATGGTGGTTGGACGGAGGGAGAGTTGGTCGGAGAGGACACATTATGGTGGTTGGACTGAGGGAGAGTTAAGGAGAGAACACACATTGTGGTGATTGGACGGAGAGAGAGTTGGTAAGAGAGGACACATTATGGTGGTTGGACGAAGGAAGTGTTGGTGTGAGAGGACACATTATGATGGTTGGACCCAGGGAGATTTGGTTTGGAAAGGACACATTATGGTGGTTGGATCCAGTGATAGTTGGTGAGAAAGGACACATTATGGTGGTTGGACGGAGAGAGAGTTGGTGAGAGAGGACACATTATGGTAGTTGGACCCAGGGAGAGTTGGAGAGAGATTACATATGATTGTGGTTGGACGGAGGGAGAGTTGGTGAAAGAGGACACATTATGGTGGTTGGACTGAGGGAGAGTTTGTGAGAGAGGACACATTATGGTGGTTGGGAGGAGTGAGATTGGATGAGAAAGGACACATTATGGTGGTTGGACGGAGGGAGTGTTGGTGAGAGTGGACACATTATGGTGGTTGGACGGAGGGAGATTTAATGAGAGAGGACACTTTATGGTGGTTAGACGGAGGGAGTGTTGGTCAGAGATTACACATTATGGTGGTTGGACTGAGGGATACTTGGTGAGAGAGGACACATTATAGTGATTGGACGGAGGGAGTGTTGGTGGAAGAGGACACATTATGGTTTTTGGAGGCAGGGAGAGTTGGTGAGAGAGGGCACATTATTGTGGTTGGAAGGAGGGAGTGTTGGTGGGAGAGGACACATAATGGTGCTGGGAGGGATGGTTGGAGGGCGCGATGGGGAAGACACATAAATGGTGCTCGGAAGGAGCGGGAGTTGGTGGGAGAGGACACATTAAGATAGTCTGAGGGAGAGTTGGTGGGAGAGGACACATTATGTTGCAGTGAGGGATGGATGGAAGGGGATGACACGTGTATTGTGGTTGGAGCGAGGGAGAGTACACGTGTATGAATATGGGAGGGAGGGAGCGTGAGTACACGTGTATTTTGCTGGAAGGGATGGTGGGAGGGAGGGGAAGGACACGTGTATGGAGGATGGATGGAGGGAGAGATGGGCAGGACACGTTTATGGTGCTAGAAGGGAGGGGAGGACATGTGTATGGTGCTGGAAGGGAGGAGAGAGGAATAGGAAAACACGTGTATGGTGATGGGATGGAAGGAGGGTGAGTAATCGTGTATGGTGCTGGGAGAGATGGATGGCGGGAGGGGAAGACACTTGTATGGTGCTGGAAAGGATGGATGAAGTGAGAGGGACTACACGTGTCTAGTGCTGGGAGGGAGAGGGGGGATGACACGTGTATGGTGCTGGGAGGGATAGATGGAGGGAGGGGGAGTACACGTGTATGATGCTGTGCGGGATGGAGGGCGAGGACACGTATATGCTGGTGGGAGAGATGAATGGAGGTAGGGGGAGTACACGTGTATGGTGCTGAGAGGGAGGGAGGGGATGACATGTGTGTGTGGTGCTGGGATGGATGAATGGAGGGAGGGACAGGACACGTGTATGGTGGTGGGAGGGAGGGAGAGAGGGGTAGGACACGTGTATGGTGCTGGAAGGGAGGAGAGAGGAGTAGGAGGACACGTGTATGGTGATGGGATGGAAGGAGGGAAGGAAGGACAGGACTAATGTATGATGCCGGAAGCGAGGGAGGGAGAGTTTACATGTATGATGCTGGAAGGGAGGATGGGGCGAGGGAGAGGACATGTGTGTGGTGCTTGGAGGGAGGGAGATACGGAGGACCTGACACATTTATGGTGCTGGGAGGGAAGAAAGGGGAGGGAGAAAGAAAGGGGGTAGAAAAAGGAAACATGTGGGGTGAAGAGAGGTAATGAGGGAGAGTCAAGATGAGAGGACACGTGTATGATACTGGGGGTAGAGAGGGTGGGAGAGGACACGTGTGGTGATTGGAGGGATGGAGAGGACACATGTGTAGTGTGGGTGTGAGGTAGGGAGGCATAGGACACATGTGTGGTGTTATGAGGGGGTGATTGAGTGAGGGAGGGAGAGGAGACATGTGTGGTTTTGGGGGGGAGGATGAGGGCACATGTGTGGTGTTGGGAGGGAGGGAGTGAGAGGGGGAGAAAGAGGACACATGTGGTGCTGGGAGGGAAGGAGAGAGAGAAAGAGGGAGAGGACACATGTGTGTTGTTAAGGGGGAGGCACTGAGGGAGAGGACATATGTGTGGTGCTGGGAAGGAAGGTCGGAGAGAGAGGGAGAGAAAGGACACATGTGTTGTGTTAAGAGGGAGGCATGGATGGAGAGGACACATATGGGGTGTTAAGAGGGAGGCTTGGAGGGAGAGGACACATGTGTGGTGCTTGGAAGGAAGTCCTGAGAGAGAGGGAGGGAAAGGACACATGTGTGGTGTTGGGAGGTAGGGAGAGGACACGTGTGGTGTTGGGAGGGAGGCAGGGAGGGAGAGAATACATGTGTGGTTTGGGGAATGAGGGAGAGAAGAAAAATGAGAGGAAGGAAGAAAAAAGGATAGAGAGAAGATGTGCTGATGAACATGGAGATGGAGAATACACATTAAGCGAATGAAACTACATAATGCGCTTGAACGAACTATTTTTAATGTGTAATGTATATTGATCTCTTGTATGCATTTCAATTAAATTCAAACTTCAGTTGCGAAACAGTTGTTTGAGATGCTTAAGTAATTAATAATGTATGCGAGATCAAAAATAATAAATGCTGCTGAAATGACACTATAGTGTTTTCCATTAAAATATAAAACAGTATAGCAAAGCAGAAGGGCAGCAAAGAAGTGTTTTGAGATAAAAAGTATACAAATACCGTTCAGTTTTAGATTGATGTGACATAACTGTTGATAAATGAATGTATTTTTTTTAAATATTTCTCCAATTACTTATAAGTTAACTTTATATAGACTATATAAATCAAGCTGAACTTAAATAAACTGATACATGGGTGCAACCGTTCAAGTTTTCCATTTTTGCGTGCATTCAGCGAGCGTTCAGCGTTCCATTTCCGTGTGAAAATAGTACATTCGCATTCTCGTTTTGCCTGTACTTGCATTCATTCACGTGTAAGAAAACAACAACTCACGGGCAGCGTTAATAAGAAATTGCAATGTCTATCACATTACAATTTTGGACATAGATATGAATTATCGCCCCTTACAATTGATTGCTCGGACTAGGTAATATATAGCGAAATAAAACTTCATTAAAAGTGTGAAAATGTGGTCTAGGTTAATTTTACCCCAGTAGAGTATTTATTAGATTTTCAAAAGAGTACTAATTAGATTAAAAAGTAAACAGGACATTATTTGAACACCAACATGTCCAGTCATTGCCATCATTCTCACAGATATTGTTTTTAGTAAAAAGTTCACTGACATGTCTGATAGGTTCTTTTAATGAAGGTAACATTTTTGATAAAACATTTTATAATTTTGGCGGATATTTGTCTAAAACTACTTCAGTAAAGAGATTCGGATGTACATATGTGGGCGTATAATTTGTACAATAAACCTGTATGATATAAACTTGAGAAAAGTTCAGAATCAACTTGATACAAACGATATAATGTTTCATATGCTGTATGCACATGACTCAAAATTTACCAGATATTTCATGTTGCTTTATTACAGTAGGCTTACATGGCACGACAGAACCTTGGTCACACTGCATCATCACAACTAGTTTATTTAAGGGTCAGCACATACATCCCCATATTGTTCGTAACTCTGTGGGACACACTTATTTGTCAGATTGTAATAAGGTCTTGGTCAACACCAGTAAATCACATCTTGAGAAACAATAACGTTTATAATCGATTGTGAAAAAATACGATAGTTTTTTAATTATGACTGGTTGTATAATAGTTGATTGTTATGATGATGCTGTGTGATGAAGACAATATCTCATTACCTAAAGAGAAAATGAGGCTTTGTCATATATTCTTATTGGCATGAAACCCATTCATGCACAGGCAACATTTTTGGTCAAGCTTCTTGTGTCGATCTCAGAACACACTTTATCTTCCCCCAACCCTCGGACATCATCTACTCTTCATCCTCGGACTCTCAACCCCAAACCTGTAATAATTTCCCTGGCTACAAGAAAAAAAAAGATTTTATAACCATCTTATATAATTGTACTTTTACGCTCATTTTATCATGTCATTCGTTAACAGAAGATAAAGAATGTTTTTGGAGTTATTAAAATTCACATACACATGCACATAAAATATTATAAATATTGGCCCATTGATTCCGAATGCCAGTAAGTTTAGGTTACAATTTTTAAGCCAATTTAATCTAACACAACAACACTTTTCTATTTGATAATGAACATAATGTCATGGATAACTTTTGTCCGCACTGAAATTTTCAAATGCTCATATCTCTCCTCCTGCTCATAGTTATACAAGGGCTTATTTTCATATACATCCAATAGAACTAACATAAAACCGGAGGAGCCCGTGGCGTAGTGGTAGAGTCCCCAACTTGTAACACCTGACTGCACAGACTCGTTCGGAGTGAAGGACTTTATGATGGAAAGATTTCCAGCTGGCAAGCGGATTGCCGGTGGTTCCATTCAGACATTTGTCTGAGGTGTTCCGACACCATAATAGCTGGTCGTCTCTATAATTGTCGTAATTGTTCGCTGCAATATATTTCAATAACCAGCAAAAACATAGAACAGTATCAGCATCCAATGTACAAGAATGTTAATGTCAAAAATTAAATGCAGTTAGAATTAGATGTATAGCTCTAATCACTGATTTATTAACACACATTATATGCTTCAGATTTAAGCATTTTATTAATATACTTGGGGGGGGGGGGGGGAGCAATATACGGAAGGCAAATGTCCGTATACCGCCATGGGCTGCCATTATTTGCCTTTGACTAATGCTATCACATATTGAACAGGCGAAGGAACTCCGAGATTCTCGGTAGGCCCTCTTTTCTTTGGTCTTGCTACAGCGGTAAGTAGCTCCTGCACATTTGTAGAAAGGTGGGTTGTCAATTAGTAATCACATAATCTAATGACTAAAATGGATTATTTTGAACAATGCTGTGAATAAACACGTTTGACTCTACAGTTAACACTAATTTTCCCGCTCAATTTGAGCTAAAATGCATGAATCGTTACAGGAAGGTGCGTGCCGTTACTAGCATTAACCAATGAATCAAGGACCTCATCAGCAGCAAAATCAACAACAACAACAAAATCCACAACAACAACAAAATCCACAACAACAACAAAATTGGCAACAACAACATCATCAACAACAACAACAACATCATCACCATCAATCATCATCATCGTCATCGTATCAAGATAACCATTAGCAACATCATCATTGATAACATTATCATCATCAGCAAGACCAGCATTTCCATTACCACTACCCAGTCATCAACATCATCTAAATTAACCATCACCACCATAAGATGAATTAACACCATAATTATAATCATCACTGTCACCGCCACCACCATCATCATAATCACCATCATTCTAGGACAGCCCGTTATTTTTATATTTGTATATCAATTTCAATAAATATTATAGCAAATTAAAGCTCCATGTGAGTACTTTTTGACAAAGTAAATTAGTAGTAGTGGTATTGATATAATCATATTCATTATCATCATGATGAAAATGTTGTCACATTGAGTCTTCCGAACCTTAATTTGCCTCTAATTCAGCGTGGTGACAGATGGTGGTTTCTTATACTGTACACATACACCACCATAACACAGTATAAAATTGGTCACAAAGACGACTCCATACCAATTGTAGTCTCGCCTGATTTCCAATATTTTAAACATTTTACGCTACCCGAATTCAAGACATTACTACACTTGTCCGATATGAGTCACAATTATCACCATTGTTGTCATCATCATAATCATTATCTAAATCCTTCTCCTAATCATCATCAATGGCATCATTTTCATAACCACCATCATCGACATCATCATAATCACAAGCACTGTTACCATTATCATTTCCATCAGCAAGTCACGCATCATTACCATCACCGGTTCTCACACCATTACCATCACCAGGTCTCACACCATAACCAATACCATCACCATCATCATCACTACCACCTCCACCACAATCAGTTTCAGCACCATCGCCATCATTACCATCACCAGGTCTCACACCATTACCATCACCATGTCTCACACCATTACCACCACCATCAGAAGCATCCACATCTTCATTATCGCCACCACCAGCACAATCACTTTCAGCACCATCACCATGATTACTATCACCAGGTCTTAAACCATTACGACCACCACCATCACCGTCAACATTATCACCATCACTATTGACATCAGGAACACAATCACTCCCACTATAAACATCATCGAAAACATAATTGTCACTATTGCTATAATTACAGTTGTCATCATTGACACCATCACGGTAGAACCATGACCATTTTCTCCACTATAATGGTCATCATTATAATTATCATAATTTCCATCATCATTAAATTCATCATTGTTATCTTCATTACCACTATCAGTACTGCATCACCATCACCATCTCAACTGCCACCATCTGCTCAAACACCAGCACTATCATTCTTATCAACGTTATTAACTACAACAGAGTGTGTAATCAATATCACCATACCCCCTCATCATCTTATCCACCATAATAGTCACCACTATCAACATCATCTTCAACATCATCAACACAATAAAATCAGTGACAATCATTACTTTTGTTTGTCTCAATCAATATCCTCCTCATCATCATCCTCATCATTATCATCGTTGTCAAGATCGCCATTATCACCATCAATAACATTTCTATTGTCACCATCATTATCGCCACCACCACCATCGGCACCATCATTGTAAGCTACAAGTCATCATCATCAACATCATATAATCATAGTTACAAGCATCATCAATATTGTCATCATCATAATCCTAATTCAAAAGCATTATCCACCTCCTAGTCATCATCTGAGTCATTACTGTCATCACTACCATCATCGACATCGTCATAATCACAAGCACTGTGCCATTCATCGTCATCATCATTACAAGGTCAAAAAATATCACCACCACCATAATCACTATCATAATAATAACCAGCACCATCACAAGGTCACACAATATCACCACTACCATAATCATCATCATCATTATCACCAGCACAATCACCAGCTCTCACAATATCACCATCACCATAAACACCATCATCATTATCACCAGCACCATCACCAGGTCACACAATATCACACCACCATTATCACCGACATCAACATCACCTATCACACACCATCACCACCACAATATCGTCTTCATCAACATTACCATGCCACACATCAACATCGCTACCATCATCGACACAATCAACATCACCATGTCAAACACCATCACCACCACCGCCATCGCAATAAGCAACATCAGCATGTCACACACCATCACCACCACCATCATCGCCATCATCAACATTGCCATGTCACACACCATCACCACCACCATAATCGCCATCATCAGTATCAACATGTCACACACCATCACCACCAACATCATCGCCATCATCAACATGACCATATCACACACCATCAAAACCACCATCATCGCCATCATCAACATTACCATGTCACACACCTTCACCACCACCATCATCACCACCCTCAACACCACCATGTCAAACACCATCACCAACACCAATCATCGCCAGCATCAACAGCACCATGTCACACACAATCACCACCACCATCATCGCCATCATCAACATTTCCATGTCACACACCATCACCACCACCAACATCGCCTCCATCAACATAATCACCAACATCATCACCAATATAATTGTCATCATTATCCCCATCAACACCATTTTGGTTTTCATTAAACGTTATCATCATTATCATCACTTGGATCATCATCTTCTTCACAATAATTGCCATCACTACTATCACCAGGACCACCAACATTATCATCATCATCATTTTATCACCATCATTGTTATCATTTTTTAACTATCAACATCATCATCTTCATCATCTTAACCTCTACCACAATAACCACCACCATTATCATCCTCACCATCATTATTATCATCATCGTCATCATTGACATCATCAGTGTTACCCTTACCATCACCAGCATCACCAGCATCTCACAAATTTGCAAGCTTATAACTACTATCGCCTGAATTACCACCACTACCATGGTTATTGTCTCATTGTATCATATTCACAACCATTGTTAACATCATCATCATCACCGGGACACATACAATCGCTACCATCATCATCACTATCATGATATCCTCCTCCTCATTCTAATCACCATCATCTACATCACCGGTATCATTTTGTGACAGACGTGTAGTGGTTTCTTGTACTATCTTGGGAACAAGTTATTTAGTTTTTATTACTATCTCAAATAAACATATACCGAAACATTAAGTATTTGTATTATTTTTTATGCCAAATTGCGAGATAGCAATAGACGCAAGCAGTTAGGTTGGTACCCTGTCGGTATACAGTCTGGCTCGTATACCCTGTCTAATGATAATAGCGGACATCGGGGGCCAGGTCCTTTCATTAGACGGAGTCATTCCAAACCTTAACTTGCCTCTAATGCAGCGTGGTGACAGATGGTGGTTTTCTATACTGTACACATACACCACCATAACACAGTATAAAATTGGTCACAAAGACGCCTCCATACCAATTGTAGCCTCGCCTGATTTCCAATATATTTTAAACATTTTCGCTCTCCGAATTCAAGAAACATTACTACACTTGACTGATATGAATCACAATTATCACCATTGTTGTCATCATCATAATCATTATCTAAATCCTTCTCCTAATCATCATTATTGTGATCATTGTCATAACCATCATCATCGACATCCACATCATCACCATCACTATCGACACCACCAACACAATCACTTTCAGCACTATCATCATCATCTCCATAGTCATCATCATTGCAAAAATTATAGTCATCTTCATAATCAACAACATCATCAAAAACATCATTGACACTTTTACTATCATTGCAGTCATCATCATCGTCACCATCACCGTAATCGTGATCATATTGTCCACCATAATAGTCATCATTGTCATCGTATCCATTATCTTCTCCAGAATAATTAACATTACCACCACCTTGATCAGCACCATCAACAGGACTAGAACTATCATCATTATAATCACCTCCATCATCATCTTTTCCGCCATAATTAACATCACCATCACCTTGATTAGCACCATCAACAGGACCAGAACCATAATCATTATCATCATCTCCATCATCATCTTCTCCACCATAATAAACATCACCACCACTATGACCGTTATCACCACCATGTTCAGGACCACCACAATCATCATTATTGTCATTCCTTTATTATCACCAACAGTGTAAGCATCATTACCACTTACATCAGCTTCATCACCATTACTATCACAACCACCAACACAGGGACCAACCTCCTCCTCCAGATAACAACCAAAAAATCATTAGAGTCAAAATCATCGCCACTGTTTTCATCATGATCATAATCGTAATCCTTACCATCATTTTCATAATCATCATCATCATTAAAACAATATCATAGTCACAATCATTGCCCGTTTCGCATCATGATTATAATCAAATTCCTCCTCCTAATGTTCGTCATCCTTTCCATTATCATCATTGTCATCAGCATCACCATCATGATCATCATTTTTCGCTATCATTGTTGCCATCACCATCAACATCACCATGTCAAACATCTTCACCACCAGCACCACCATCACCGCCATCATAAAGATCACCATGTCACACATCATCATCATCACGACCACCATAATCGCCATCATCAACATCACCATGTCACACACCATCACCACCATCATCATCGCCATCATCAACATCACCATGTCAAACACCATCACCACCACCATCATCGCCATCATCAACAACACCATGTCACACACCATCACCACCACCATCATCGCCATTATCAACAGCACCATGTCACACACCATCTCTACCACCATCATCACAAAAATCAACATCACCATATCACACACCATCATCACCACCATCATCGCCATCATCAACATCATCATATCAAACACCATCACCACCATCATCATCGCCATCATCAACATCCCCATATCACTAACCATAACCACTACCATCATCGCCATCATCAACATCACCATGTCACACATCATCACCAGCATCATCATCACCATCATCGCCATTATAAACATCACAATATAACACACAATCACCACCAACATCATCGCCATCATCAAGATCACCATATCACACACCATCCTCACGACCATCATCGCGATTATCAACATCACCATATCACACACCATCACAACCACCATCATCGCCATCATCAACATCACCATGTCACACACCATCACCACCACCATCATCGCCATCATCAACATCACCGTGTCACACACCATCACCACCACCATCATCACAAAAATCAACATCACCATATCACACACCATCATCCTCACCATAATCTCCATCATCAACATCATCATATCAAACACCATCACCACCATCATCATCGCCATTTTCAACATCCCCATATCACTCACCACAACTACCGCCATCATCGCCATCATCACCACCACCATGTCACACACCATCATCACCACTATCATCGCCATCATCAATATCACCATGTCACACACCATCACCACCACCATCATCACAAAAATCAACATCATCATATCAAACACCATCACCAGCATCATCATCGCCATCAACATCCCCATATCACTCACTAAAACTACCGCCATCATCGCCATCATCACTATCACCATGTCACACACCATCATCACCACCATCATCGCCATCATCAACATCACCATATCACTCACCATAACCACCATCATCATCGCCATCATCAACATTACCATGTCACACACCATTACCACCATCATCATCACCATCATCAACTTCACCATGTCACACACAATCACCACCACCATCATCACCAATATCAACATAACCATATAACACATCATCACCACCATCATCATCGCCAACAACAAGATCACCATGTCACACACCATCTTCACCACCATCATCGTGATTATCAACATCACCATATCACAAACCATCACCACCACCACTATCGCCATCATCAACATCACCATGTAACACACCATCACCACCACCTTCATCGCCATAATCAACATCACCGTGTCACACACCATCACCACCACCATCATCGCAAAAATCAACATCACCATATAACACATCATCACCAACATCATCATCGCCATCATCAAGATCACCATATCAAACACCATCCTCACCACCATCATCGCCATCATCAACATCACCATATCACACACCATCACCACCACCATCATCGACATCATCAACATCATCATGTCACACACCATCACCGCCATCATCATCGCCATCATTAACATCCCCATATCACCGACCATCACCACCACCATCATCGACATCATCAACATCATCATGTCACATACCATCACCGCCAGAATCGCCATCATCAACATAACTATATCACACACCAACCTCAACACCGTCATCGCAATTATCAACATCACCATGTCACACACCATCACCACCACAATCATCGCCATCATCAACATCACCATGTCACACACCATCACCACCACCATCATCGCCATCATCAACATCACCATGTTACACACCATCATCACCACCATCATCACAAAAATCAACATCACCATATCACACACCATCACCACCACCATTATCGCCATCATCAACATCCCCATATCACTCACCATCATCACCACCATTATCGCCATCATCAACATCCCCATATCACTCACCATAACCACTACCATCATCACCATCATCAACATCAAAATGCAACAAACCATCACCACCACCACCATCGCCATTATCATCATCAAGATATAACACACCATCACCACCATCATCATCGCCATCATCAAGATCACCATATCACATACCATCCTCACCACCATCATCGCGATTATCAACATCACCATATCACACACCATCACCACCACCATCATCGCCATCATCAACATCTCCATGTCACACACCATCACCACCACCATCATCGCCATCATCAACATCACCATGTCACACACCATCACCACCACCATCATCACAAAAATCAACATCAATATATCACACACCATCATCACCACCATAATCGCAATCATCAACATCATCATATCAAACACCATCACCACCATTATCATCGCCATCATCAACATCCCCATATCACTCACCACAACTACCGCCATCATTGCCATCATCCACATCACCATGTCACACACAATCATCACCACCATCATCGCCATCCTCAACATCACCATATCACACACCATCACCACCACCATCATCGCCCTCATCAACATCACCATGTCACACACCATCACCACCACCATCATCGCCATCATCAACATCACCATGTCACACACCATCACCACCACCATCATCACAAAAATCAACATCAACATATCACACACCATCATCACCACCATCGTCGCCATCATCAACATCATCATATCAAACACCATCACCACCATTCTCATCGCCATCATCAACATCCAACATATCACTCACCACAACTACCGCCATCATCGCCATCCTCCACATCACCATGTCACACACAATCACCACCACCATCATCGCCATCATCAACATCCCTATGTCACACACCATCATCACCACCATCATCGCCATCATCAACATCACCAAATCAAACACCATCACAACCATCATCATCGCCATCATCAACATCACCATGTCACACACCATCACCACCACCATCATCGACATCATCAATTTCATCATGTCAAACACCATCACCGCCATCATCATCGCCATCATCAACATCCCCATATCACCGACCATCACCACCACCATCATCGCCATCATCAACATCACCATGTCACACATCATCACCACCACCATCATCGCCATCATCAACATCATCATATCACAAACCATCATCACAACCTTCATCGCCATCATCAACATCACCATATCACACACCATCACCACCACCATCATCGACATCATCAACATCATCATGTCACAAACCATCACCGCCAGAATCGCCATCATCAA
The DNA here is from genome assembly GCA_007844125.1 of Sinonovacula constricta. NCBI lineage: Eukaryota > Metazoa > Mollusca > Bivalvia > Cardiida > Solecurtidae > Sinonovacula > Sinonovacula constricta. The sequence goes on from CM017555.1 coordinate 83,634,422, forward strand.
CATAACTATATCACACACCAACCTCAACACCGTGATCGCAATTATCAACATCACCATGTCACACACCATCACCACCACAATCATCGCCATCATCAACATCACCATGTCACACACCATCACCACCACCATCATCGCCATCCTCAACATCACCATGTCACACACCATCACCACCACCATCATCACAAAAATCAACATCACCATATCACACACCATCATCACCACCATTATCGCCATCATCAACATCCCCATATCACTCACCATAACCACTACCATCATCGCCATCATCAACATCACCATGTCACACATCATCACCCCCATCATCATCACCATCATCAACATCAAAATGCCACAAACCATCACCACCACCACCATCGCCATTATTATCATCAAGATATAACACACCATCACCACCATCATCATCGCCATCATCAAGATCACCATATCACATACCATCCTCACCACCATCATCGCGATTATCAACATCACCATATCACACACCATCACCACCACCATCATCGCCATCATCAACATCTCCATGTCACACACCATCACCACCACCATCATCGCCATCATCAACATCACCATGTCACACACCATCACCACCACCATCATCACAAAAATCAACATCAATATATCACACACCATCATCACCACCATAATCGCAATCATCAACATCATCATATCAAACACCATCACCACCATTATCATCGCCATCATCAACATCCCCATATCACTCACCACAACTACCGCCATCATCGCCATCATCCACATCACCATGTCACACACAATCATCACCACTATCATCGCCATCCTCAACATCACCATATCACACACCATCACCACCACCATCATCGCCCTCATCAACATCACCATGTCACACACCATCACCACCACCATCATCGCCATCATCAACATCACCATGTCACACACCATCACCACCACCAACATCACAAAAATCAACATCAACATATCACACACCATCATCACCACCATCGTCGCCATCATCAACAACATCATATCAAACACCATCACCACCATTCTCATCGCCATCATCAACATCCAACATATCACTCACCACAACTACCGCCATCATCGCCATCATCCACATCACCATGTCACACACAATCACCACCACCATCATCGCCATCATCAACATCCCTATGTCACACACCATCATCACCACCATCATCGCCATCATCAACATCACCAAATCAAACACCATCACAACCATCATCATCGCCATCATCAACATCACCATGTCACACACCATCACTACCACCATCATCGACATCATCAATTTCATCATGACAAACACCATCACCGCCATCATCATCGCCATCATCAACATCCCCATATCACCGACCATCACCACCACCATCATCGCCATCATCAACATCACCATGTCACACATCATCACCACCACCATCATCGCCATCATCAACATCATCATATCACAAACCATCATCACAACCTTCATCGCCATCATCAACATCACCATATCACACATCATTATCAACACCATCATCGTCATTATCAACATCACCATTTCATTCACCATAAACACCACCATCATCACTAACATCATCGCCATCATCAACATCACAATATCAAACCCCATCAACACCATGATCATCGCCATCATCAACATCACCATATCACACACCATCCTCAACACCGTCATCGTAATTATCAACATCACCAAGACACACACCATCACCACCACGGTCATCGCCATCATCAACATCACCATGTCACACACCATCATCACCATCATCATCGCCATCATCAACATCCCCATATCACTCACCATAACCACTACCATCATTGCCATCATCAACATCACCATGTCACACATCATCACCACCATCATCATCACGATCATAAACATCACCATGTCACACACCATCATTACCACCATCATCGCCATTATCATCATCACCATATAACACACAATCACCACCATCGTCATCGACATCATCAAGATCACCATATCAAACACCATCCTCAGCACCATCATCGCGATTATCAACATCACCATATCACACTCCATCACCACCACGATCATCGCCATCATCAACATCACCATATCACACACCATCACAACCACCATCATCGCCATCATCAACATCGACATGTCATACACAGTCACCCCCACCATCATCACAAAAATCAACATCACCATATCACACACCATCATCACCACCATTATCGCCATCATCAACATCATCATATCAAACACCATCACCGCCATCATCAACGCCATCATCAACATCCCCATATCACTCACCACAACTACCGCCATCATTGCCATCATCACCATCACCATGTCACTCACCGTCATGACCACCATCATCGCCATCATCAACATCACTATATCAAACACCATCAACACCATCATCATCGCCATCATCAACATCACCATATCACTCACCATAACTACCACCATCATCGCCATCATCAAGATCACCATATCAAACACCATCCTCACCACCATCATCGCGATTATCAACATCACCATATCACACACCATCCTCACCACCACCATCGCGATAATCAACATCACCATATCACACACCATCCTCACCACCACCATCGCGATAATCAACATCACCATATCACACACCATCCTCACCACCACCATCGCGATAATCAACATCACCATATCACACACCATCACCATCATCGCCATCAGCAACATCATCGTGTCACACACTATCACCGCCAGAATCGCCATCATCAACATCACCATATCATACACCATCCTCAACACCGTCATCGCGATTATCAACATCACCATGTCACACACCATCACTACCACCATCATCGCCATTATCAACATCACCATGTCACACACCATCACCACCACCATCATCACAAAAACCAACATCACCATATCACACACCATCATCACCACCATCATCGCCATCATCAACATCATCATATCAAACACCATCACCACCATCATCATCGCCATCATCAACATCCCCATATCACTCACCACAACTACCGCCATCATCGTCATTATCACCATCACCATGTCACTCACCGTCATCACCACCATCGTCGCCATCATCAACATCACTATATCAAACACCATCAACACCATCATCATCGCCATCATCAACATCACCATATCACTCACCATAACTACCACCATCATCGCCATCATCAAGATCACCATATCACACACCATCCTCACCACAATCATCGCGATTTTCAACATCACCATATCACACACCATCCTCACGACCACCATCGCGATAATCAACATCACCATATCACACACCATTACCATCATCGCCATCAGCAACATCATCGTGTCACACACTATCACCGCCAGAATCGCCATCATCAACATCATCATATCACACACCATCCTCAACACCATCATCGCCATTATCAACAGCACCATGTCACACACCATCACCGCCACCATCATCGCCATAATCAGCATTACCAAATCACACACCACCACCATCATTGCCGTCATCAACATCACCACATCACACACCATCACCACCACTATCATCGCCAATGTAATTGTTATCATCATCCCCATCACCACCATTTTGATTTTCATTAACCTAGTCTATATCATCACCTGGAGCATCATCTGCTTCAGCAGCAGGACCACCAACATCATCATCGTCATCATCATATAAACATCATTGTTATCATTTTTTACTAATATCAACATCATCACCTTTATTATCTTAACCTCTACCACAATAACTACCACCATCATCATGATCACCATCATCATTATCATCATTTTCATCATTGTCATAATCAGTCTTACCATCACCAGCATCACCAGCATCTTTTATTACCAGCTTATAACTACTATCGCCTGAATTACCACCACCATCTTGGTTATTGTCTTATTGTATCATATTCACAACCATTGTTAACATCATCATCACTATCACCAGAACACATACAATCGCTACCACCATCATCACTATCATGATATCCTTCTCCTCATTCTAATCACCATCATCTACATCACCGGTATCATTTTGTGACAGACGTGTAGTGGTTTCTTGTACTATCTTGGGAACAAATTATTTAGTTTTTATAACTATTTCAAATAAACATATACCGAAACATTAAGTATTTGTATTATTTTTTATGCCAAATTGCGAGATAGCAATAGACGCAAGCAGTTAGGTTGGTACCCTGTCGGTATACAGTCTGGCTCGTATACCCTGTCTAATGATAATAGCGGACATCGGGGGCCAGGTCCTTTCATAAGACGGAGTCATTCCGAACCTTAACTTGCCTCTAATGCAGCGTGGTGACAGATGGTGGTTTCTTATACTGTACACATACACCACCAAAACACAGTATAAAATTGGTCACAAAGACGCCTCCATACCAACTGTAGTCTCGCCTGATTTCCAATATTTTAACAATTTTCGCTCTCCGAATTCAAGAAACATCACTACACTTGTCTCGATATGAATCACAATTATCACCATTGTTGTCATCATCATAATCATTATCTAACTCCTTCTCCTAATCATCATTATTGTGATCATTGTCATTATTACGATCATCGACATTCACATCATCACCATCACTATCGACATCACCAACATAATCACTTTCAGCACTATCATCATCATCTCCATAGTCATCATCATTGCAAAAATTATAGTCATCTTCATAATCAACAACATCATCAAAAACATCATTGACACTTTTACTATCATTGCAGTCATCATCATCGTCACCATCACCGTAATCGTGATCATTTTGTCCACCATATGAGTCATCATTATCATCGTATCCATTATCTTCTCCGGAATAATTAACATTACCACCACCTTGATCAGCACCATCAACAGGACTAGAACCATAATCATTATCATCATCTCCATCATCATCTTTTCCACCATGATAAACATCACCACCACTATGACCGTTATCACCACCATGTTCAGGACCACCACAATCATCATTATTGTCATTCCTTTATTATCACCATCAGTGTTAGCATCATTACCACTAGCATCAGCTTCATCACCATTACTATCACAACCACCAACACAACCACCAACCTCCTCCTACAGATCACAAACAAAAAATCATCATAGTCACAATCATCGCCACTGTTCTCATCATGATCATAATCGTAATCCTTACCATCATTTTCATAATCATCATCCTCATTAAAACAATATCATAGTCACAATCATTGCCCGTTTCGCATCATGATTATAATCAAATTCCTCCTCCTAATGTTCGTCATCCTTTCCATTATCATCATTGTCATCAGCATCACCATCATGATCATCATTTTTCGCTATCATTGTTGCCATCACCATCAACATCACCATGTCAAACATCTTCACCACCAGCACCACCATCACCGCCATCATAAAGATCACCATGTCACACATCATCATCATCACGACCACCATAATCGCCATCATCAACATCACCATGTCACACACCATCACCACCATCATCATCGCCATCATCAACATCACCATGTCAAACACCATCACCACCACCATCATCGCCATCATCAACAACACCATGTCACACACCATCACCACCACCATCATCGCCATTATCAACAGCACCATGTCACACACCATCTCTACCACCACCATCACAAAAATCAACATCACCATATCACACACCATCATCACCACCATCATCGCCATCATCAACATCATCATATCAAACACCATCACCACCATCATCATCGCCATCATCAACATCCCCATATCACTAACCATAACCACTACCATCATCGCCATCATCAACATCACTATGTCACACATCATCACCAGCATCATCATCACCATCATCGCCATTATAAACATCACAATATAACACACAATCACCACCAACATCATCGCCATCATCAAGATCACCATATCACACACCATCCTCACCACCATCATCGCGATTATCAACATCACCATATCACACACCATCACAACCACCATCATCGCCATCATCAACATCACCATGTCACACACCATCACCACCAACATCATCGCCATCATCAACATCACCGTGTCACACACCATCACCACCACCATCATCACAAAAATCAACATCACCATATCACACACCGTCATCACCACCATAATCTCCATCATCAAAATCATCATATCAAACACCATCACCACCATCATCATCGCCATTTTCAACATCCCCATATCACTCACCACAACTACCGCCATCATCGCCATCATCACCACCACCATGTCACACACCATCATCACCACTATCATCGCCATCATCAATATCACCATGTCACACACCATCACCACCACCATCATCACAAAAATCAACATCATCATATCAAACACCATCACCAGCATCATCATCGCCATCATCAACATCCCCATATCACTCACTAAAACTACCGCCATCATCGCCATCATCACTATCACCATGTCACACACCATCATCACCACCATCATCGCCATCATCAACATCACCATATCACTCACCATAACCACCATCATCATCGCCATCATCAACATTACCATGTCACACACCATTACCACCATCATCATCACCATCATCAACTTCACCATGTCACACACAATCACCACCACCATCATCACCAATATCAACATAACCATATAACACATCATCACCACCATCATCATCGCCAACAACAAGATCACCATGTCACACACCATCTTCACCACCATCATCGTGATTATCAACATCACCATATCACAAACCATCACCACCACCACTATCGCCATCATCAACATCACCATGTAACACACCATCACCACCACCTTCATCGCCATAATCAACATCACCATGTCACACACCATCACCACCACCATCATCGCAAAAATCAACATCACCATATAAAACATCATCACCAACATCATCATCGCCATCATCAAGATCACCATATCACACACCATCCTCACCACCATCATCGCCATCATCAACATCACCATATCACACACCATCACCACCACCATCATCGACATCATCAACATCATCATGTCACACACCATCACCGCCATCATCATCGCCATCATTAACATCCCCATATCACCGACCATCACCACCACCATCATCGACATCATCAACATCATCATGTCACATACCATCACCGCCAGAATCGCCATCATCAACATAACTATATCACACACCAACCTCAACACCGTCATCGCAATTATCAACATCACCATGTCACACACCATCACCACCACAATCATCGCCATCATCAACATCACCATGTCACACACCATCACAACCACCATCATCGCCATCATCAACATCACCATGTTACACACCATCATCACCACCATCATCACAAAAATCAACATCACCATATCACACACCATCATCACCACCATTATCGCCATCATCAACATCCCCATATCACTCACCATAACCACTACCATCATCACCATCATCAACATCAAAATGCCACAAACCATCACCACCACCACCATCGCCATTATCATCATCAAGATATAACAGACCATCACAACCATCATCATCGCCATCATCAAGATCACCATATCACATACCATCCTCACCACCATCATCGCGATTATCAACATCACCATATCACACACCATCACCACCACCATCATCGCCATCATCAACATCTCCATGTCACACACCATCACCACCACCATCATCGCCATCATCAACATCACCATGTCACACACCATCACCACCACCATCATCACAAAAATCAACATCAATATATCACACACCATCATCACCACCATAATCGCAATCATCAACATCATCATATCAAACACCATCACCACCATTATCATCGCCATCATCAACATCCCCATATCACTCACCACAACTACCGCCATCATCGCCATCATCCACATCACCATGTCACACACAATCATCACCACCATCATCGCCATCCTCACCATCACCATATCACACACCATCACCACCACCATCATCGCCCTCATCAACATCACCATGTCACACACCATCACCACCACCATCATCGCCATCATCAACATCACCATGTCACACACCATCACCACCACCATCATCACAAAAATCAACATCAACATATCACACACCATCATCACCACCATCGTCGCCATCATCAACATCATCATATCAAACACCATCACCACCATTCTCATCGCCATCATCAACATCCAACATATCACTCACCACAACTACCGCCATCATCGCCATCATCCACATCACCATGTCACACACAATCACCACCACCATCATCGCCATCATCAACATCCCTATGTCACACACCATCATCACCACCATCATCGCCATCATCAACATCACCAAATCAAACACCATCACAACCATCATCATCGCCATCATCAACATCACCATGTCACACACCATCACCACCACCATCATCGACATCATCAATTTCATCATGTCAAACACCATCACCGCCATCATCATCGCCATCATCAACATCCCCATATCACCGACCATCACCACCACCATCATCGCCATCATCAACATCACCATGTCACACATCATCACCACCACCATCATCGCCATCATCAACATCATCATATCACAAACCATCATCACAACCTTCATCGCCATCATCAACATCACCATATCACACACCATCACCACCACCATCATCGACATCATCAACATCATCATGTCACATACCATCACCGCCAGAATCGCCATCATCAACATAACTATATCACACACCAACCTCAACACCGTGATCGCATATTATCAACATCACCATGTCACACACCATCACCACCACAATCATCGCCATCATCAACATCACCATGTCACACACCATCACCACCACCATCATCGCCATCCTCAACATCACCATGTCACACACCATCACCACCACCATCATCACAAAAATCAACATCACCATATCACACACCATCATCACCACCATCATCGCCATCATCAATATCACCATGTCACACACCATCACCACCACAATCATCGCCATCATTAACATCACCATGTCACACACCATCACAACCACCATCATCGCCATCATCAACATCACCATGTTACACACCATCATCACCACCATCATCACAAAAATCAACATCACCATATCACACACCATCATCACCACCATTATCGCCATCATCAACATCCCCATATCACTCACCATAACCACTACCATCATCATCATCATCAACATCAAAATGCCACAAACCATCACCACCACCACCATCGCCATTATCATCATCAAGATATAACAGACCATCACAACCATCATCATCGCCATCATCAAGATCACCATATCACATACCATCCTCACCACCATCATCGCGATTATCAACATCACCATATCACACACCATCACCACCACCATCATCGCCATCATCAACATCTCCATGTCACACACCATCACCACCACCATCATCGCCATCATCAACATCACCATGTCACACACCATCACCACCACCATCATCACAAAAATCAACATCAATATATTACACACCATCAGCACCACCATAATCGCAATCATCAACATCATCATATCAAACACCATCACCACCATTATCATCGCCATCATCAACATCCCCATATCACTCACCACAACTACCGCCATCATCGCCATCATCCACATCACCATGTCACACACAATCATCACCACCATCATCGCCATCCTCAACATCACCATATCACACACCATCACCACCACCATCATCGCCCTCATCAACATCACCATGTCACACACCATCACCACCACCATCATCGCCATCATCAACATCACCATGTCACACACCATCACCACCACCATCATCACAAAAATCAACATCAACATATCACACACCATCATCACCACCATCGTCGCCATCATCAACATCATCATATCAAACACCATCACCACCATTCTCATCGCCATCATCAACATCCAACATATCACTCACCACAACTACCGCCATCATCGCCATCATCCACATCACCATGTCACACACAATCACCACCACCGTCATCGCCATCATCAACATCCCTATGTCACACACCATCATCACCACCATCATCGCCATCATCAACATCACCAAATCAAACACCATCACAACCATCATCATCGCCATCATCAACATCACCATGTCACACACCATCACCAACACCATCATCGACATCATCAATTTCATCATGTCAAACACCATCACCGCCATCATCATCGCCATCATCAACATCCCCATATCACCGACCATCACCACCACCATCATCGCCATCATCAACATCACCATGTCACACATCATCACCACCACCATCATCGCCATCATCAACATCATCATATCACAAACCATCATCACAACCTTCATCGCCATCATCAACATCACCATATCACACACCATCACCACCACCATCATCGACATCATCAACATCATCATGTCACATACCATCACCGCCAGAATCGCCATCATCAACATAACTATATCACACACCAACCTCAACACCGTGATCGCATATTATCAACATCACCATGTCACACACCATCACCACCACAATCATCGCCATCATCAACATCACCATGTCACACACCATCACCACCACCATCATCGCCATCCTCAACATCACCATGTCACACACCATCACCACCACCATCATCACAAAAATCAACATCACCATATCACACACCATCATCACCACCATTATCGCCATCATCAACATCCCCATATCACTCACCATAACCACTACCATCATCGCCATCATCAACATCACCATGTCACACATCATCACCCCCATCATCATCACCATCATCAACATCAAAATGCCACAAACCATCACCACCACCACCATCGCCATTATTATCATCAAGATATAACACACCATCACCACCATCATCATCGCCATCATCAAGATCACCATATCACATACCATCCTCACCACCATCATCGCGATTATCAACATCACCATATCACACACCATCACCACCACCATCATCGCCATCATCAACATCACCATGTCACACACCATCACCACCACCATCATCGCCATCATCAACATCACCATGTCACACACCATCACCACCACCATCATCACAAAAATCAACATCAACATATCACACACCATCATCACCACCATAATCGCAATCATCAACATCATCATATCAAACACCATCACCACCATTATCATCGCCATCATCAACATCCCCATATCACTCACCACAACTACCGCCATCATCGCCATCATCCACATCACCATGTCACACACAATCATCACCACCATCATCGCCATCCTCAACATCACCATATCACACACCATCACCACCACCATCATCGCCCTCATTAACATCACCATGTCACACACCATCACCACCACCATCATCGCCATCATCAACATCACCATGTCACACACCATCACCACCACCATCATGACAAAAATCAACATCAACATATCACACACCGTCATCACCACCATCGTCGCCATCATCAACATCATCATATCAAACACCATCACCACCATTATCATCGCCATCATCAACATCCCCATATCACTCACCACAACTACCGCCATCATCGCCATCATCCACATCACCATGTCACACACAATCATCACCACCATCATCGCCATCATCAACATCCCTATGTCACACACCATCATCACCACCATCATCGCCATCATCAACATCAACATATCAAACACCATCACCACCATCATCATCGCCATCATCAACATCACCATGTCACACACCATCACCACCATCATCATCACCATCATCAACATCACCATCTCACACACAAACACCACCACCATCATCAACATTATCAACATCATCATATAACACATCATCACCACCATCATCATCGCCATCATCATCATCACCATATCACACACCATCCTCACCACCATCATCGTGATTATCAACATCACCATATCACACACCATCACCACCACCATCATCGCCATCATCAACATCACCATATCACACAACATCACCACCACCATCATCGCCATCATCAACATCACCATGTAACATACCATCACTACCACCTTCATGACCATCATCAACATCACCATGTCACAGACCATCACCACCACCATCATCGCAAAAATCAACATCACCATATCACACATCATTATCAACACCATCATCGTCATTATCAACATCACCATTTCATTCACCATAAACACCACCATCATCACTAACATCATCGCCATCATCAACATCACAATATCAAACCCCATCAACACCATGATCATCGCCATCATCAACATCACCATATCACACACCATCCTCAACACCGTCATCGTAATTATCAACATCACCAAGACACACACCATCACCACCACGGTCATCGCCATCATCAACATCACCATGTCACACACCATCATCACCATCATCATCGCCATCATCAACATCCCCATATCACTCACCATAACCACTACCATCATTGCCATCATCAACATCACCATGTCACACATCATCACCACCATCATCATCACGATCATAAACATCACCATGTCACACACCATCATTACCACCATCATCGCCATTATCATCATCACCATATAACACACAATCACCACCATCGTCATCGACATCATCAAGATCACCATATCAAACACCATCCTCAGCACCATCATCGCGATTATCAACATCACCATATCACACTCCATCACCACCACGATCATCGCCATCATCAACATCACCATATCACACACCATCACAACCACCATCATCGCCATCATCAACATCGACATGTCATACACCGTCACCCCCACCATCATCACAAAAATCAACATCACCATATCACACACCATCATCACCACCATTATCGCCATCATCAACATCATCATATCAAACACCATCACCGCCATCATCAACGCCATCATCAACATCCCCATATCATTCACCACAACTACCGCCATCATTGCCATCATCACCATCACCATGTCACTCACCGTCATGACCACCATCATCGCCATCATCAACATCACTATATCAAACACCATCAACACCATCATCATCGCCATCATCAACATCACCATATCACTCACCATAACTACCACCATCATCGCCATCATCAAGATCACCATATCAAACACCATCCTCACCACCATCATCGCGATTATCAACATCACCATATCACACACCATCCTCACCACCACCATCGCGATAATCAACATCACCATATCACACACCATCACCATCATCGCCATCAGCAACATCATCGTGTCACACACTATCACCGCCAGAATCGCCATCATCAACATCACCATATCATACACCATCCTCAACACCGTCATCGCGATTATCAACATCACCATGTCACACACCATCACTACCACCATCATCGCCATTATCAACATCACCATGTCACACACCATCACCACCACCATCATCACAAAAACCAACATCACCATATCACACACCATCATCACCACCATCATCGCCATCATCAACATCATCATATCAAACACCATCACCACCATCATCATCGCCATCATCAACATCCCCATATCACTCACCACAACTACCGCCATCATCGTCATTATCACCATCACCATGTCACTCACCGTCATCACCACCATCGTCGCCATCATCAACATCACTATATCAAACACCATCAACACCATCATCATCGCCATCATCAACATCACCATATCACACACCATAACTACCACCATCATCGCCATCATCAAGATCACCATATCACACACCATCCTCACCACCATCATCGCGATTATCAACATCACGATATCACACACCATCCTCACGACCACCATCGCGATAATCAACATCACCATATCACACACCATTACCATCATCGCCATCAGCAACATCATCGTGTCACACACTATCACCGCCAGAATCGCCATCATCAACATCATCATATCACACACCATCCTCAACACCATCATCGCCATTATCAACAGCACCATGTCACACACCATCACCGCCACCATCATCGCCATAATCAGCATTACCAAATCACACACCACCACCATCATTGCCATCATCAACATCACCACATCACACACCATCACCACCACTATCATCGCCAATGTAATTGTTATCATCATCCCCATCACCACCATTTTGATTTTCATTAACCTAATCTATATCATCACCTGGAGCATCATCTGCTTCAGCAGCAGGACCACCAACATCATCATCGTCATCATCATATAAACATCATTGTTATCATTTTTTACTAATATCAACATCATCACCTTTATTATCTTAACCTCTACCACAATAACTACCACCATCATCATGATCACCATCATCATTATCATCATTTTCATCATTGTCATAATCAGTCTTACCATCACCAGCATCACCAGCATCTTTTATTACCAGCTTATAACTACTATCGCCTGAATTACCACCACCATCTTGGTTATTGTCTTATTGTATCATATTCACAACCATTGTTAACATCATCATCACTATCACCAGAACACATACAATCGCTACCACCATCATCACTATCATGATATCCTTCTCCTCATTCTAATCACCATCATCTACTTCACCGGTATCATTTTGTGACAGACGTGTAGTGGTTTCTTGTACTATCTTGGGAACAAATTATTTAGTTTTTATAACTATTTCAAATAAACATATACCGAAACATTAAGTATTTGTATTATTTTTTATGCCAAATTGCGAGATAGCAATAGACGCAAGCAGTTAGGTTGGTACCCTGTCGGTATACAGTCTGGCTCGTATACCCTGTCTAATGATAATAGCGGACATCTTGGTCAGGTCCTTTCATAAGACGGAGTCATTCCGAACCTTAACTTGCCTCTAATGCAGCGTGGTGACAGATGGTGGTTTCTTATACTGTACACATACACCACCAAAACACAGTATAAAATTGGTCACAAAGACGCCTCCATACCAACTGTAGTCTCGCCTGATTTCCAATATTTTAAAAATTTTCGCTCTCCGAATTCAAGAAACATCACTACACTTGTCTCGATATGAATCACAATTATCACCATTGTTGTCATCATCATAATCATTATCTAACTCCTTCTCCTAATCATCATTATTGTGATCATTGTCATTATTACGATCATCGACATTCACATCATCACCATCACTATCGACATCACCAACATAATCACTTTCAGCACTATCATCATCATCTCCATAGTCATCATCATTGCAAAAATTATAGTCATCTTCATAATCAACAACATCATCAAAAACATCATTGACACTTTTACTATCATTGCAGTCATCATCATCGTCACCATCACCGTAATCGTGATCATTTTGTCCACCATATGAGTCATCATTATCATCGTATCCATTATCTTCTCCGGAATAATTAACATTACCACCACCTTGATCAGCACCATCAACAGGACTAGAACCATAATCATTATCATCATCTCCATCATCATCTTTTCCATCATGATAAACATCACCACCACTATGACCGTTATCACCACCATGTTCAGGACCACCACAATCATCATTATTGTCATTCCTTTATTATCACCATCAGTGTTAGCATCATTACCACTAGCATCAGCTTCATCACCATTACTATCACAACCACCAACACAACCATCAACCTCCTCCTACAGATCACAAACAAAAATCATCATAGTCACAATCATCGCCACTGTTTTCATCATGATCATAATCGTAATCCTTACCATCATTTTCATAATCATCATCATCATTAAAACAATATCATAGTCACAATCATTGCCCGTTTCGCATCATGATTATAATCAAATTCCTCCTCCTAATGTTCGTCATCATTTCCATTATCATCATTGTCATCAGCATCACCATCACGATCATCATTTTTCGCTATCATTGTTGCCATTACCATCAACATCACCATGTCACACATCATCACCACCACCACCCCCATCATCGCCATCATCAACATGACCATGTCACATATCATCATCATCACCACCCCCATAATCGCCATCATCAACATCACCATGTCACACACCATCACCACCACCATCATCGCCATCATCAACACCACCATATCACACACCATCACCACCACCATCACCGCCATCATCAACATCACCATATCACACACCATCACCACCACCATCATCGCCATCATCAACATCATTATATCACACACCATCACCACCACCATCATCGCCATCATCAACATCACCATATCACACACCATCACCACCACCATCATCGCCATCATCAATATCACCATATCACACACCATCACCACCACCATCATCGCCATCATCAACATCACCATGTCACACACCATCACCACCACCATCATCGCCATCATTAATATCACCATGTCATACACCATCACCACCATCATCATCGCCATAATCAACATCACCATATCACACACCATCACCACCACCATCATCGCCATCATCAACATCACCATATCACACACCATCCTCCACACCAATATCGCGATTATCAACAGCACCATGTCACACACCATCACTACCACCATCATCGCCATAATCAACATCACCATATCACACACTATCACCACCACCATCATTGCCATCATCAACATCACCATATCACACACCATCCTCACCACCATTATCGCCATTATCAACAGCACCATGTCACACACCATCACCGCCACCATCATCGCCATAATCAAAATCACCACATCACACACCACCACCATCATCGCCATCATCAACATCACCACATCACACACCATCACCACCACTATCATCGCAAATGTAATTGTTATCATCATCCCCATCACCACCATTTTGATTTTCATTAACCTAATCTATATCGTCACCTGGAGCATCATCTGCATTACAAAATTATCATCCCCACTATCAACAGGTCCACCAACATCATCATCATCATATAACCATCATTGTTATCATTTTTACTAATATCAACATCATCACCTTTATTATCTTAACCTCTACCACAATAACCACCACCATCATCATGATCACCATCATCATAATCATCATTTTCATCATTGTCATAATCAGTCTTACCATCACCAGCATCACCAGCATCTCTTTTATTACCAGCTTATAACTACTATCGCCTGAATTACCACCACCATCTTGGTTATTGTCTTATTGTATCATATTCACAACCATTGTTAACATCATCATCACTATCACCAGAACACATACAATCGCTACCACCATCATCACTATCATGATATCCTTCTCCTCATTCTAATCACCATCATCTACATCATCGGTATCATTTTGTGACAGACGTGTAGTGGTTTCTTGTACTATCTTGGGAACAAATTATTTAGTTTTTATAACTATTTCAAATAAACATATACCGAAACATTAAGTATTCGTATTGTTTTTTATGCCAAAATGCGAGATAACAATAGACGCAAGCAGTTAGGTTGGTACCCTGTCGGTATACAGTCTGGCTCGTACACCCTGTCTAATGATTATAGCGGACATCTTGGTCAGGTCCTTTCATAAGACGGAGTCATTCCGAACCTTACCTTGCCTCTAAGGCAGCGTGGTGACAGATGGGGGTTTCTTATACTGTACACATACACCACCATAACACAGTATAAAATTGGTCACAAAGACGCCTCCATACCAACTGTAGTCTCGCCTGATTTCCAATATTTTAAACAATTTCGCTCTCCGAATTCAAGAAACATTACTACACTTGTCTCATATGAATCACAATTATCACCATTGTTATCACCATCAACATCGCCATCATCAACATCACCATATAACTCACCGAAACCACCACCATCTTTGCCATCATCAACATCACCATGTCACACACTATCACCACCATCATCATCACCATCATCACCATGTCACACACAATCACCACCACCATCATCCCCATTATCAACATCTCCATATAACACATCATAACCACCATCATCATCGCCATCATCAAGATCACCACATCACACACCATTCTTACCACCATCATCGCGATTATCACATCATCATGTCACACAATATCATCACCACCATCATCGCCATCATCAACATCACCATATCAAACACCATCACCACCATCATCATCGCCATCATCAACATCACCATATCATTCACCATAACCACCACCATCTTGCCATCATCAACATCGCCATGTCACACACTATCACCACCATCATCATCTCCATCATCAACATCACCATGTCACACACAATCACCCCGACCATCATCACCATTATCAACATCATCATATAACACATCATCACCTCCATCATCATCGCCATCATCAAGATCACCATATCACACACCATCCTCACCACCATCATCGCGATTATCAATATCACCATACAACTCACCATAACCACCGCCATCATCGCCATCATCAACATCACCATGTCACACACCATCATCACCACCATCATCGCCATCATCAACATCACCATATAACACACCATCACCACCATCATCATCGCCATCATCAAGATCACCATATCATTCACCATCCTCACCACCATCATCGCGATTATCAACATCACCATATCACACACCGACAACTCCACCATCATCGCCATCAGCAACATCACCATGTCACACACCATCACCGCCATCATAGCCATCATCAACATCACCATATCACACACCATCCTCAACACCGTCATCGCGATTATTAACATCACCATGTCACACACCATAACCACCTCCCTCATCGCCATTATTAACATCACCATGTCACACACCATCACCACCACCATCATCGCCATCATCAACATCACCATGTCAGACACCATCACCACCACCATCATCACCAAAAACAACATTACAATATCACACACCATCATCACCACCATCATCGCCATCATCAACATCACCATATCAAACACCAACACCAACATCATCATCGCCATGATCAACATCACCATATCACACACCATCACCACTATCATCATCGCCATCATCAACATCAGCAAATCACACACCATCCACAACACCGTCATCGTGATTATCATTATCACCATGTCACTCACCATCACCACCACCATCATCGCAATCATCAACATCAGCAAATCACACACCATCCTCAACACCGTCATGGTGATTATCAATATCACCATGTCACACACCATCACCACTTCCATCATCGCCATCATCAACATCACCATTTCACACACCATCACCACCTCCATCATCGCCATCATCAACATCACCATAACACACAATCACCACCATCATCATCACCATCATCAACTTCACCATGTCACACACAATCACCACTACCATCATCACCATTATCAACATCACCATATAACACATCATCACCACTATAATCATCGCCATCATCAAGATCACCATATCACACACCATCCTCACCACCATCATCGTGATTATCATCACTATTTCACACACCATCACCACCCCCATCATCGCCATCATCAACATCACCATGTCACACACCATCATCACCACCATCATCGCCATCATCAACATCACCATATCAAACACCATCACCACCATCATCGCCATCATCAACATGATCATATCACTCACCAAAACTAACGCCATCATCGCCATCATCAACATCACCATATAACACACCATTACCACCATCATCATCGCCATCATAAACATCCCCATGTCACTCACCATAACCACTACCATCATCGCCATCATCAACATCGTCATGTCTCTCATCATCACCACCATTATCATCACCATCATCAACATCACCATGTCACACACCATCACCACCACCATCATCGCCATTGTAAACATCACCATATAACACACCATCACCACCATCATTATTGCCATCACCAAGATCACCATATCACACACAATCCTAATCACCATCATCGCGATTATCAACATCACCATATCACACACCATCACCACCACCATCAACACAAAAATCAACATCACTATATCACACAATATCATCACCACAATCATCGCCATCATCAACATCATCATATCAAACACCATCACCAACATCACCATCGCCATCATCAACATCCCCATATCACTCACCACAACAACCGCCATCATCAATATCACCATGTCACACACAATCACCACCACCATCATCCCCATTTTCAACATCCCCATATCACTTACCATAACCACTACCATCATCGCCACCTTCAACATCGCCATGTCACACATCATCACCTCCATCATCATCGCCATTATAAACATCACCATATAACACAACATCACCACCATCATCGCCATCATCAACATTACCATGGCACACACCATTACCACCACCATCATCGCCATTATAAACATCACCATATAACACAACATCACCACCATCATCGCCATCATCAACATTACCATGGCACACACCATTACCACCACCATCATCGCCATTATAAACATCACCATATAACACAACATCACCACCATCATCGCCATCATCAACATCGCCATATCAAACACCATCACCACCATCATCATCGCCATCATCAACATCACCATATCACTCACCATAACCACCACCACCATCGCCATCATCAACATCACCATGTCCTACACCATCATCACCACCATCATCGCCATCATCAACATCACCATATCAAACACCATCACAACCATCATCATCGCCATCATCAACATCACCATGTCACACACCATCACCACTATCATCATCACCATCATCAACATCACCATGTCACACACAATCACCACCACCATCATCACCATTATCAACATCACCATATAACACATCATCACCACCATCATCATCGCCATCATCAAGATCACCATATCACACACCGACAACTCCACCATCATCGCCATCAGCAACATCATCATGTCACACACCATCACCGCCATCATAGCCATCATCAACATCACCATATCACACACCATCCTCAACACCGTCATCGCGATTATTAACATCACCATGTCACACACCATAACTACCACCATCATCGCCATCATCAACATCACCATGTCAGACACCATCACCACCACCATCATCACCAAAAACAACATTACAATATCACACACCATCATCACCACCATCATCGCCATCATCAACATCACCATATCAAACACCAACACCAACATCATCATCGCCATGATCAACATCACCATATCACACACCATCACCACTATCATCATCGCCATCATCAACATCAGCAAATCACACACCATCCACAACACCGTCATCGTGATTATCATTATCACCATGTCACTCACCATCACCACCACCATCATCGCAATCATCAACATCAGCAAATCACACACCATCCTCAACACCGTCATGGTGAATATCAATATCACCATGTCACACACCATCACCACTTCCATCATCGCCATCATCAACATCACCATTTCACACACCATCACCACCTCCATCATCGCCATCATCAACATCACCATAACACACAATCACCACCATCATCATCACCATCATCAACTTCACCATGTCACACACAATCACCACTACCATCATCACCATTATCAACATCACCATATAACACATCATCACCACTATAATCATCGCCATCATCAAGATCACCATATCACACACCATCCTCACCACCATCATCGTGATTATCATCACTATTTCACACACCATCACCACCCCCATCATCGCCATCATCAACATCACCATGTCACTCACCATCATCACCACCATCATCGCCATCATCAACATCACCATATCAAACACCATCACCACCATCATCGCCATCATCAACATGATCATATCACTCACCAAAACTAACGCCATCATCGCCATCATCAACATCACCATATAACACACCATTACCACCATCATCATCGCCATCATAAACATCCCCATGTCACTCACCATAACCACTACCATCATCGCCATCATCAACATCGTCATGTCTCTCATCATCACCACCATTATCATCACCATCATCAACATCACCATGTCACACACCATCACCACCACCATCATCGCCATTGTAAACATCACCATATAACACACCATCACCACCATCATTATCGCCATCACCAAGATCACCATATCACACACAATCCTCCTCACCATCATCGCGATTATCAACATCACCATATCACACACCATCACCACCACCATCATCACAAAAATCAACATCACTATATCACACATCATCATCACCACAATCATCGCCATCATCAACATCATCATATCAAACACCATCACCACCATCACCATCGCCATCATCAACATCCCCATATCACTCACCACAACAACCGCCATCATCAATATCACCATGTCACACACAATCACCACCACCATCATCCCCATTTTCAACATCCCCATATCACTTACCATAACCACTACCATCATCGCCACCTTCAACATCGCCATGTCACACATCATCACCTCCATCATCATCGCCATTATAAACATCACCATATAACACAACATCACCACCATCATCGCCATCATCAACATTACCATGGCACACACCATTACCACCACCATCATCGCCATTATAAACATCACCATATAACACAACATCACCACCATCATCGCCATCATCAACATTACCATGGCACACACCATTACCACCACCATCATCGCCATTATAAACATCACCATATAACACAACATCACCACCATCATCGCCATCATCAACATCACCATATCAAACACCATCACCACCATCATCATCGCCATCATCAACATCACCATATCACTCACCATAACCACCACCACCATCGCCATCATCAACATCACCATGTCCTACACCATCATCACCACCATCATCGCCATCATCAACATCACCATATCAAACAACATCACAACCATCATCATCGCCATCATCAACATCACCATGTCACACACCATCACCACTATCATCATCACCATCATCAACATCACCATATCACACACAATCACCACCACCATCATCACCATTATCAACATCACCATATAACACATCATCACCACCATCATCATCGCCATCATCAAGATCACCATATCACACACAATCCTCCTCACCATCATCGCGATTATCAACATCACCATATCACACACCATCACCACCACCTTCACCACAAAAATCAACATCACTATATCACACACCATCATCACCACAAGCATCGCCATCATCAACATCATCAAATCAAACACCATCACTACCATTATCATCGCCATCATCAACATCCCCATATCACTCACCACAACTACCGCCATCATCAACATCACCATGTCAAACACAATCACCACCACCATCATCACCATTTTCAACATCACCATATAACACATTATCACAACCATCATCATCGCCATCATCAAGATCATCATATCACACACCATCCTCACCACCATCGTCGCGATTATCAACATCACCATATCACACACCATCACCACCATCATCGCCATCATCAACATCACCATGTCACACACCATCACCACCACCATCATCGCCATCATCAACATCACCATGTCACACACCATCACCACCAACATCATCACAAAAATCAACATCACCATATCACACACCATCATCACCACCATCATCGCCATCATCAACATCACCATGTCACACACCATCACCACCATCATCATCACCATTATCAACATCTCCATGTCACACACAATCACCACCACCATCATCACTATTTTCAACATCACCATATAACACATTATCACCACCATCATCATCGCCATCGTCAAGATCACCATATCACACACCATCCTCACCACCATCTTCGTGATTATCAACATCTCCATATCACACACCATCACCAGCATCATCATCGCCATCATCAACATCACCATGTAAAACACCATCATCACCACTTTTATCGCCATCATCAAAATTACCATGTCAAACTCCATCACCACCACCATCATCGGAATAATCAACACCACCATATCACACATCATTATCAACACCATCATCGCCATCATCAACATTCCCATATCACTCACCATAACCACCGCCATCATCGCCTTATCAAGATCACCATATCACACACCATCATCACCACCATCATCGCCATCATCAACATCACCATATAACACACCATCACCCCCATCATCATCGCCATCATCAAGATCACCATTTCAGACACCATCCTCACCAACATCATCGCCATCATCAACATCCCCATATAACACACCATCACCACCACCATCATCGCCATCATCAACATCACCATGTAACACACCATCACCACCACTTTTATCGCCATCATCAAAATTACCATGTCAAACTCCATCACCACCACCATCATCGGAATAATCAACACCACCATATCACACATCATTATCAACACCATCATCGCCATCATCAACGTCCCCATATCACTCACCATAACCACCGCCATCATCGCCTTATCAAGATCACCATATCACACACCATCATCACCACCATCATCGCCATCATCAACATCACCATATAACACACCATCACCCCCATCATCATCGCCATCATCAAGATCACCATTTCAGACACCATCCTCACCAACATCATCGCCATCATCAACATCCCCATATAACACACCATCACCACCACCATCATCGCCATCATCAACATCACCATGTAACACACCATCACCACCACTTTTATCGCCATCATCAAAATTACCATGTCAAACTCCATCACCACCACCATCATCGGAATAATCAACACCACCATATCACACATCATTATCAACACCATCATCGCCATCATCAACATCCCCATATCACTCACCATAACCACCGCCATCATCGCCTTATCAAGATCACCATATCACACACCATCATCACCACCATCATCGCCATCATCAACATCACCATATAACACACCATCACCCCCATCATCATCGCCATCATCAAGATCACCATTTCAGACACCATCCTCACCAACATCATCGCCATCATCAACATCCCCATATAACACACCATCACCACCACCATCATCGCCATCATCAACATCACCATGTAACACACCATCACCACCACTTTTATCGCCATCATCAAAATTACCATGTCAAACTCCATCACCACCACCATCATCGGAATAATCAACACCACCATATCACACATCATTATAAACACCATCATCGCCATCATCAACATTCCCATATCACTCACCATAACCACCGCCATCATCGCCATAATCAACATCACCTTATCACACACCATCATCACCACCATCATCGCCATCATCAACTTCACCATATAACACACCATCACCACCATCATCATCGCCATCATCAAGATCACCATTTCAGACACCATCCTCACCAACATCATCGCCATCATCAACATCCCCATAACACAATCACCACCATCATCATCGCCATCATCAAGATCACCATATCACACACCATCATCACCACCATCATCGCCATCATCAACATCCCCATATCAAACACCATCACCACCATCATCATCGCCATCATCAACATCACCATATCACACACATTCCTCAACACCGTCATTGCGATTATCAACATCACCATGTCACACATCATCACCACCACCATCATCGACATCATCAACATAACCATTTCACACACCATCACCACCTCCCTCATCACCATCATCAACATCAGCGTGTCACAGACCATCACCACCACCATCATCGCCATCATCAGCATAACCATGTCACACACCATCACCACCATTATCATCACAAAAATAAATATCACTATATCACACACCATCATCCCCACCATCATCGCCATCATCAACATCACCATATCACACACCATCACCAGCACCATCATCGCCATTATCAACATTACCATATAACACACCATCACCACTATCATCATCGCCATCATCAAGATCACCATATCACACACCATCCTCACCACCGTCATCGCGATTATCAACATCACCATATCACACACCATCACCACCTCCATCATCGCCATCATCAACATCACCATGTCACACACCATCACCACCACCATCATCAACATCATCAACATTACCATGTCACACACCACCACCGTCTTCACAAAAATAAACATCACCATATCACACACCATCATCACCACCATCATCGCCATCATCAACATCATCATACCAAACACCATCACCACCATCATCATCGCCATCATCAACGTCACCATATCAAACACCATCATCGCCATCATCAACATCACCATGTCACACACCATCATCACCACCATCATCGTCATCATCAACATCATCATATCAAACACCATCACCACCACCATCATCAACATCATCAACATTACCATGTCACACACCATAACCACTACCATCATCGCCATCATCAACATCGCCATGTCACACATGATCACCACCATCATCATCACCATCATCAACATTACCATGTCATACACCATTGCCACCCCCATCATCTCCATTATAAACATCACCATATAACACACCATCAGCACCATCATCGCCATCATCAACATTACCTTATCAAACACCATCACCACCATCATCATCGCCATCATTAACATCACCATATCATTCAGCATAATTACCACCGTCATCGCCATCATCAACATCACCATGTCACACACCATCATCACCACCATCATCGCCATCATCAGCATCACCATATCAAACACCATCACCACCATCATCATCGCCATCATCAACATCACCATGTCACACACCATAACCACTATCATCATCACCATCATCAACATCACCATGTAACAAACCATCACCACCAACATCATCGCCATCATCAACATCACCGTGTCACACACCATCACCACCACCACCATCGCAAAAATCAACCTCACCATATAACACATCATTATCAACACCATCATCGCCATCATCAACATCACCATAACATTCACCATAAAAACCACCATTATCACCACCATCATCGCCATCATCAACATCACTATTTCACACACCATCACTACCCCCATCATCGCCATCATCAACATCACCATGTCACACACCATCATCACCACCATCATCGCCATCATCAACATCACCATATCAAACACCATCACCACCATCATCGCCATCATCAACATGATCATATCACTCACCAAAACTAACGCCATCATCGCCATCATCAACATCACCATATAACACACCATTACCACCATCATCATCGCAATCATAAACATCCACATGTCACTCACCATAACCACTACCATCATCGCCATCATCAACATCGTCATGTCTCTCATCATCACCACCATTATCATCACCATCATCAACATCACCATGTCACACACCATCACCACCACCATCATCGCAATTATAAACATCACCATATAACACACTATCACAACCATCAAAATCGCCATCATCAAGATCATCATATCACACACAATCCTCACCACCATCATCGCGATTATCAACATGACCATATCACACACCATCACCACCATCATCGCCATCATCAACATCACCATGTCACACACCATCACCACCACCATCATCGCCATCATCAGCATCACCATGTCACACACCATCACAACCAACATCATCACAAAAATTAACATCCCCATATCACACACCATCATCACAACCATCATCGCCATCATCAACATCACCATGTCACACACCATCACCACCATCATCATCACAAAAGTCAACATCACCATGTCACACACAATCACCACCACCATCATCACCATTTTCAACATCACCATATAACACATTATCACCACCATCATCATCGCCATCGTCAAGATCACCATATCACACACAATCCTCACCACCATCTTCGTGATTATTAACATCACCATATCACACACCATCACCACCTCCATCATCGCCATCATCAACATCACTATGACATACACCATCACTACCTCCATCATCGCCATCATCAACATCACTATATCACACACCATCACCACCACCATCATCGCCATCATCATCATCACCATACCACACACCATCACCACCTCCATCATCGCCATCATCAACATCATCATATCATACACAATCACCACCATAATCATCGCTATCCTCAACATCACCAGATCACTCACCATAACCACCACCGTCATCGCCATCATCAACATCACCATGTCACACACCATCACCACCATCATCATCACCATCATCAGCATTACCATGTCACACACAATCACCACCACCATCATCACCATTGTCAACATCACCATATAACACACCATCACCACCATCATCATCGCCATCATCAAGAACAGCATATCACACACCATCACCACCACCATCATCGCGATTATCAACATTACCATGTCACACACCATCACCACCTCCATCATCGACATCATCAACATCACTATGTCACACACCATCACCACCACCATCATCAACATCATCAATATTACCATTTTACACACCACCACCACCACCATCATCACAAAAATCAACATCACCATATCACACACTATCATCACCACCATCATCGCCATCATCAACATCATCATATCAACCACCATCACCACCATCATCATCGCCATCATCAACATCACCATATCAAACACCATCACCACCATCATCATCGCCATCATCAACATCACCATGTCACACACCGTCATCACCACCATCATCGCCATCATCAACATCATCATATCAAACACCATCACCAACACCATCATCAACATCATCAACATTACCATGTCACACACCACCACCACCACCATCATCACAAAAATCAACATCACCATATCACACACCATCATCACCACCATCATCGCCATAATCAACATCACCATATCAAACACCATCACCACCATCATCATCGCGATCATCAACATCATCCTATCAAACACCATCACCACCATCATCATCGCCATCATCAACATCACAATATCAAACACCATCACCACCACCATCATCGCCATCATCAACATCACCATATCACACACCATCACCACCATCTTCATCGCCATTATCAACATCACCATATAACACACCATCACCACCATCATCATCACCATCATCAACATCACCATGTCACAAACCATCACCACTACCATCATCGCCATTATCAACATCACCATAAAACACACCACCACCACCATCATCATCGCCATCATCAAGATCTCCATATCATACACTATTCTCACCACCATCATCGCCATCATCAACATCACCATACCACACACCATCACCACCTCCATCTTCGTTATCATCAACATCACCATATAACACACCATCATCACCTCCATCATCGCCATCATCAACATCATCATATCAAACACCATCACCACCATAATCATCGCCATCATCAACATGCACAGATCACTCACCACAACCACCGCCATCATCGCCATCATCACATCACCATGTCACTCACCATCATCACCACCATCATAGCACTCATCAACATCACCATATCAAACACCATCACCACCATCATCATCGCCATCATCAACATCACCAGATCACTCACCATAACCACCACCGTCATCGCCATCATCAACATCACCATGTCACACACCATTACCACCATCATCATCACCATCATCAACATTACCATGTCACACACCATCACCACCATCATCATCGCCATCATCAACATCACCATGTCACACACCATCATCACCACCATCATCGAGATTATCAACATCACCTTATCACACACCATCAGCACCACCATCATCGCCATCATCAACATCACCATATCACACACCATCACCACTATCATCATCACCATCATCAACATCACCATGTCACAAACCATCACCATCTCCATCATCGCCATTATCAACATCACCATATAACACACCATCACCACCATCATCATCGAAATCATTAAGATCACCATATCACACATCATCCTCACCACCATCATCGCAATTATCAACATCTCCATATCACACACCATCACCACCTCCATCATCGCCATCATCAACATCACCATGTCACACACCATCACTAACTCCATCATCGCCATCATCAACATCACCATATCACACACCATCACCACCACCATCATCGCCATCATCAACATCACTATACCACACACTATCACCACCTCCATCATCGCCATCATCAACATCATCATATCATACACCATCACAACCATAATCATCGCCATCATCAACATCCCCATATCACTCACCACAACCGCCGCCATCATCGCCATCATCACATCACCATGTCACACACCATCATCACCACCATCATCGTCATCATCACGATCACCATGTCAAACACCATCACCACCATCATCATCGCCATCATCAACATCACCAGATCACTCACCATAACCACCACCGTCATCGCCATCATCAACATCACCATGTCACACACCATCACCTCCATCATCATCACCATCATCAGCAATACCATGTCACACACAATCACCACCACCATCATCACCATTGTCAACATCACCATATAACACACCATCACCACCATCATCATCGCCATCATCAAGAACAGCATATCACACAATCCTCACCACCAGCATCGCGATTATCAACATCACCATATCACACACCATCACCACCACCATCATCGCGATTATCAACATTACCATATCACACACCATCACCACCACCATCATCGCCATCATCAACATCACCATGTCACACACCATCACCGCCTGCATCGCCATCATCAACATCACCATATCACACACCATCCTCAACACCGTCATCGCCATCATCAACATCACCATTTGACACACCATCACCACCTCCATCATCGACATCATCAACATCACCATGTCACACACCATCACCACCACCATCATCAACATCATCAACATTACCATGTCACACACCACCACCACCACCATCATCACAAAAATCAACATCACCATATCACACACCATCATCACCACCATCATCGCCATCATCAACATCATCATATCAAACACCATCACCACCATCATCATCGCCATCATCAACGTCACCATATCAAACACCATCATCGCCATCATCAACATCACCATGTCACACACCATCATCACCACCATCATCGCCATCATCAACATCATCATATCAAACACCATCACCACCACCATCATCAACATCATCAACATAACCATGTCACACACCACCACCACCACCATCATCACAAGAATCAACATCACCATATCACACACCATCATCACCACCATCATCGCCATTATCAACATCACCATATCAAACACCATCACCACCATCATCATCGCGATCATCAACATCACCATATCAAACACCATCACCACCATCATCATCGCCATCATCAACACCACCATATCACACACCATCACCACCACCATCATCGCCATCATCAACATCACCATATCACACACCATCACCACTATCATCATCACCATCATCAACATCACCATGTCACAAACCATCACCATCTCCATCATCGCCATTATCAACATCACCATATAACACACCATCACCACCAACATCATCGCCATCATTAAGATCACCATATCACACATCATCCTCACCACCATCATCGCAATTATCAACATCACCATATCACACACCATCATCACCACCATCATCGCCTTCATCAACATCATCATATCAACCACCATCACCACCATCATCATCGCCATCATCAACATCACCATATCAAACACCATCACCACCATCATCATCGCCATCATCAACATCACCATGTCACACACCATCATCACCACCATCATCGCCATCATCAACATCATCATATCAAACACCATCACCACCACCATCATCAACATCATCAACATTACCATGTCACACACCACCACCACCACCATCATCACAAAAGTCAACATCACCATATCACACACCATCATCACCACCATCATCGCCATCAACAACATCACCATATCAAACACCATCACCACCACCATCATCGCCATCATCAACATCACTATATCACACACCATCACCACCATCATCATCGCCATTATCAAAATCACCATATAACAAACCATCACCACCATCATCATCGCCATCATCAAGAACACCATATCACACACCATCCTCACCACCATCATCGTGATTATCAACATCACCTCATCACACACCATCACCACCACCATCATCGCCATCATCAACATCACCATATCACACACCATCACCACTATCATCATCACCATCATCAACATCACTATGTCACAAATCATCACCATCTCCATCATCGCCATTATCAACATCACCATATAACTCATCATCACCACCATCATCATCGCCATCATTAAGATCAGCATATCACACATCATCCTCACCACCATCATCGCAATTATCAACATCTCCATATCACACACCATCACCACCTCCATCATCGCCATCATCAACATCACCATGTCACATACCATCACTAACTCCATCATCGCCATCATCAACATCACCATATCACACACCATCACCACCACCATCATCGCCATCATCAACATCACCATAACACACACCATCACCACCTCCATCATCGCCATCATCAACATCATCATATCATACACCATCACCACCATAATCATCGCCATCATCAACATCCCCATATCACTCACCACAACCGCCGCCATCATCGCCATAATCACATCACCATGTCACACGCCATCATCACCATCATCATCGCCATCATCAACATCACCATATCAAACACCATCACCACCTACATCATCGCCATCATCAACATCACCATGTCACATACCATCACTAACTCCATCAGCGCCATCATCAATATCACCATATCACACACCATCACCACCACCATCATCGCCATCATCAACATCACCATAACAAACACCATCACCACCTCCATCATCGCCATCATCAACATCATCATATCATACACCATCACCACCATAATCATCGCCATCATCAACATCCCCATATCACTCACCACAACCGCCGCCATCATCGCCATTATCACATCACCATGTCACACGCCATCATCACCATCATCATCGCCATCATCAACATCACCATATCAAACACCATCACCACCATCATCATCGCCATCATCAACATCACCAGATCACTCACCATAACCACCACCGTCATCGCCATCATCAACATCACCATGTCACACACCATCACCACCATCATCATCATCAGCATTACCATGTCACACACAATCACCACCACCATCATCACCATTGTCAACATCACCATATAACACACCATCACCACCATCATCATCGCCATCATCAAGAACAGCATATCACACATTCCTCACCACCAGCATCGCGATTATCAACATCACCATATCACACACCATCACCACCACCATCATCGCGATTATCAACATTACCATATCACACACCATCACCACCACCATCATCGCCATCATCAACATCACCATGTCACACACCATCACCGCCTACATCGCCATCATCAACATCACCATATCACACACCATCCTCAACACCGTCATCGCCATCATAAACATCATCATTTGACACACCATCACCACCTCCATCATCGACATCATCAACACCACCATGTCACACACCATCACCACCACCATCATCAACATCATCAACATTACCATGTCACACACCACCACCACCACCATCATCACAAAAAGCAACATCACCATATCACACACCATCATCACCACCATCATCGCCATCATCAACATCATCATATCAAATACCATCACCACCATCATCATCGCCATCATCAACGTCACCATATCAAACACCATCACCACCATCATCATCGCCATCATCAACATCACCATGTCACACACCATCATCACCACCATCATCGCCATCATCAACATCATCATATCAAACACCATCACCACCAACATCATCAACATCATCAACATTACCATGTCATACACCACCACCACCACCATCATCACAAAAATCAACATCACCATATCACACACCATC
This sequence comes from Sinonovacula constricta, assembly GCA_007844125.1. Lineage (NCBI taxonomy): Eukaryota > Metazoa > Mollusca > Bivalvia > Cardiida > Solecurtidae > Sinonovacula > Sinonovacula constricta. Next base: position 83,667,964 of record CM017555.1, read on the forward strand.
ATCACCACCATCATCGCCATCATCAACATCACCATATCAAACACCATCACCACCATCATCATCGCGATCATCAACATCACCATATCAAACACCATCACCACCATCATCATCGCCATCATCTACATCACCATTTTACACACCATCACCACTATCATCATCACCATCATCAACATCACCATGTCATAAACCATCACCATCTCCATCATCGCCATTATCAACATCACCATATAACACACCATCACCACCATCATCATCGCCATCATTAAGATCACTATATCACACATCATCCTCACCACCATAATCGCAATTATCAACATCACCATATCACACACCATCACTACCTCCATCATCGCCATCATCAACATCACCATATCACACACCATCACCACCACCATCATCGCCATCATCAACATCACCATACCACACACCATCACCACCTCCATCATCGCCCTCATCAACATTATCATATCATACACCATCACCACCATAATCATCGCCATCTTTAACATCCCCATATCACTCACCACAACCGCCGCCATCATCGCCATCATCACATCACCATGTCACACACCATCGTCACCACCATCATCGCAATCATCAACATCACAATATCAAACACCATCACCACCATCATCATCGCCATCATCAACATCACCAGATCACTCACCATAACCACCACCGTCATCGCCATCATCAACATCACCATGTCACACACCATCACCACCATCATCATCACCATCATCAGCATTACCATGTCACACACAATGACCACCACCATCATCACCATTGTCAACATCACCATATAACACACCATCACCACCATCATCATCGCCATCATCAAGAACAGCATATCACACAATCCTTACAACCAGCATCGCGATTATCAACATCACCATATCACACACCATCACCACCACCATCATCGCGATTATCAACATTACCATATCACACACCATCACCACCACCATCATCGCCATCATCAACATCACCATGTCACACACCATCACCGCCTCCATCGCCATCATCAACATCATCATGTCACACCCCATCCTCAACACCGTCATCGCCATCATCAACATCACCATTTGACACACCATCACCACCTCCATCATCGACATCATCAACATCACTATGTCACACACATCACCACCACCATCATCGCCATAATCAACATCACCATAAAACACACCATCACCACCATCATCATCGCTATGATCAAGATCTCCATATCATATACCATTCTCACCACCATCATCGCCATCATCAACATCACCATACCACACACCATCACCACCTCCATCTTCGTTATCATCATCATCACCATATAACACACCATCACCACCTCCATCATTGCCATCATAAACATCATCATATCAAACACCATCACCACCATAATCATCGCCATCATCAACATCCCCAGATCACTCACCACAACCACCGCCATCATCGCCATCATCACATCACCATGTCACTCACCATCATCACCACCATCATAGCCATCATCAACATCACCATATCAAACACCATCACCACCATCATCATCGCCATCATCAACATCACCAGATCACTCACCATAACCACCACCGTCATCGCCATCATCAACATCACCATGTCCCACACCATCACCACCATCATCATCACCATCATCAACATTACTATGTCACACACAATCACCACCACCATCATCGCCATCATCAACATCACCATATCAAACACCATCACCACCATCATCATCGCCATCATCAACATCACCATATCAAACACCATCACCACCATCATCATCGCCATCATCAACATCACCATATCACACACCATCACCACCACCATCATCGCCATCATCAACATCACAATATCACACACCATCACCACTATCATCATCACCATCATCAACATCACCATGTCACAAACCATCACCATCTCCATCATCGCCATTATCAACATCACCATATAACACACCATCACCACCAACATCATCGCCATCATTAAGATCACCATATCACACATCATCCTCACCACCATCATCGCAATTATCAACATCTCCATATCACAAACCATCACCACCTCCATCATGGCCATCATCAACATCACCATGTCACACACCATCACTAACTCCATCATCGCCATCATCAACATCACCATATCACACACAATCACCACCACCATCATCGCCATCATCAACATCACCATACCACACACCATCACCACCATCATCATCGCCATCATCAACTTCATCATATCATACACAATCACCACCATAATCATCGCCATCATCAACATCCCCATATCACTCACCACAACCACCGCCATCATCGCCATCATCACATCACTATGTCACACACCATCATCACCACCATCATCGCCATCATCAACATCAACATATCAAACATCATCACCACCATCATTATCGCCATCATCAACATCACCAGATCACTCACCATAACCACCACCGTCATCGCCATCATCAACATCACCATGTCACACACCATCACCACCATCATCATCAGCATTACCATGTCACACACAATCACAACCACCATCATCACCATTGTCAACATCACCATATAACACACCATCACCACCATCATCATCGCCATCATCAAGAACAGCATATCACACAATCCTTACCACCAGCATCGCGATTATCAACATCACCATATCACACACCATCACCACCACCATCATCGCGATTATCAACATTACCATATCACACACCATCACCACCACCATCATCGGCATCATCAACATCACCATATCACACACCATCCTCAACACCGTCATCGCCATCATCAACATCACCATTTGACACACCATCACCACCTCCATCATCGACATCATCAACATCCCCATGTCACACACCATCACCACCACCATCATCAACATCATCAACATTACCATGTCACACACCACCACCACCACCATCATCACAAAAATCAACATCACCATATCACACACCATCATCACCACCATCATCGCCATCATCAACATCATCATATCATCCACCATCACCACCATCATCATCGCCATCATCAACATCACCATATCAAACACCATCACCACCATCATCATCGCCATCATCAACATCACCATGTCACACACTATCATCACCACCATCATCGCCATCATCAACATCATCATATCAAACAGCATCACCACCACCATCATCAACATCATCAACATTACCATGTCACACACCACCACCACCACCACCATCACAAAAATCAACATCATCATATCACACACCATCACCACCACCATCATCGCCATCATCAACATCACCATACCACACACCATCACCACCTCCATCATCGCCATCATCAACATCACCATATCAAACACCATCACCACCATCATCATCGCGATCATCAACATCATCATATCAAACACCATCACCACCATCATCATCGCCATCATCAACATCACCATATCACACACCATCACCACCATCATCATCGCCATTATCAACATCACTATATAACACACCATCACCACCATCATCATCATCAACATCACCATGTCACAAACCATCACCACCACCATCATCGCCATTATCAACATCACCATATAACACACCATCACCACCATCATCATCGCCATCATCAAGATCTCCATATCATACACCATTCTCACCACCATCATCGCCATCATCAACATCACCATACCACACACCATCACCACCTCCATCTTCGTTATCATCAACATCATCATATCAAACACCATCACCACCTCCAACATCGCCATCATCAACATCATCATATCAAACACCATCACCACCATAATCATCGCCATCATCAACATCCCCAGATCACTCACCACAACCACCGCCATCATCGCCAGCATCACATCACCATGTCACTCACCATCATCACCACCATCATCGCCATCATTAACATCACCATATCAAACACCATCACCACCATCATCATCGCCATCATCAACATCACCAGATCACTCACCATAACCACCACCGTCATCGCCATCATCAACATCACCATGTCACACACCATCACCACCATCATCATCACCATCATCAACATTACTATGTCACACACAATCACCACCACCATCATCACCATTATCAACATCACCATATAACACATCATCACCACCATCATCATCGCCATCATCAAGAACACCATATCACACACCATCCTCACCACCATCATCGCGATTATCAACATCACCATATCACACACCATCACCACCACCATCATCGCCATCATCAACATCACCATGTCACACACCATCACCACTACCTTCATCGCCATCATCAACATCACCATGTCACACACCATCACCACCACCATCATCGCCATAATCAACATCACCATATCACACACCATTTTCAACACCATCATCGCCATCATCAACATCACCATATCACACACCATCACCACCAACATCATCGCCATCATCAACATCCCCATATCACTCACCATTATCACCGCCATTATCACCATCATCAACATCACCATGTCACACACCATCTTCACCACCATCATCGCCATCATCAACATCACCATATAACACACCATCACCACCATCATCATCGCCATCATCAAGATCACCATATCACACACCATCCTCGCCACCATCATCGCGATTATCAACATCACTATATCACACACCATCACCACCACCATCATCGCCATCATCAACATCACCATGTCACACACCATCACTGCTAACATCGCCATCATCAACATCACCATATCACACACCATCCTCAACACCGTCATCACGATTAACAACATCACCATGTCACACACCATCACCACCATCATCATCACAAAATCAGCATCACCATATCACACACTATCATCACCACCATTATCGCCATCATCAACATCACCATATCGAACACCATCACCACCATCATCATCGCCATCATCAACATCATCATATCACTCACCATAACCACCGCCATTATCTCCATCATCAACATCACCATGTCCCACACCATCATTACCACCATCATCGCCATTATCAACATCACCATATCAAACACCATCACCACCATCATCATCGCCATCATCAACATCCCCATATTACTCACCAAAACCACCACCATCATCGCCATCGTCAACATCACCATGTCACAACCATCACCACCATCATCATCACCATCATCAACATCACCATGTCACACACCATCACAACCACCATCATCGTCATTATCAACATCACCATATAACACACCATCACCACCATCATCATCGCCATCATCAACATCACCATATCACACACCATCCTTACCACCATCATCGCAATTATCAACATCACCATATCACACACCATAACCACTACCATCATCGCCATCATCCACATTACCATGTTACACATCATCATCACCATCATCATCACCATCATCAACATCACCATGTCATACACCATCACCACCACCATCATCGCAATTATCAACAACACCATATTACACACCATCACCACCACCATCATCAACATCACCATGTCACACACCATCACTTCCGCCTGCATCGCCATCATAAACATAACCATATCACACACCATCACCACCACCATCATCGCCATCATCAACATCACCATGTCACACACCAACACCACCACCATCATCGCCATCATCACCAGGACCACCACCATTATCATTATCAGTATCTTATCACCATCATTGTTATCATTTTTTATCAATATCAACATCATCACCTTCATTATCTTATCCTCTACCACCATAACCACCATCTTCATTATCATCATCATCATTATCTTGTCACCTTCATTGTTATTAGTTTTACCCGTATCAACATCATCACCTTCGTTATCATAACCTCTACCACCTAACCACCACCATCATTATCATTATCATCATTATCATCATCGTCATCATTGTCATCATCATTGTTATTTTTACCATCACGAGCATCACCAGCATCTCTCTTATCTAGCTCATAACTACTATCGTCTGAATTACCACCACTATCATTATCATTTTCTCATTGTATCATATTCACCACCATTGTTACCATTATCATCACCGTCACCAGGACACATACCATCGCTACCACCATCATCATTATCATGATATCCTCTTTCTCCTCCTCATTCTAATCACCATCATTTGCATCACCGCCGTCATTTTGTGACAGACGTGTAGTTGTTTCTTTTACTATCTTGGGAACAAATTATTTAGTTTTTATAAGGATCTCAAATAAACATGTACTGAGACATCAAGTGTTTGTATCGGTTTTATGCCAAATTGCGAGATATCAATAGACGCAAGCAGTTTGTTTAGCACACTGTCAGTATACAGTCTGGCTCGTATACCCTGTCTTATGATAATAGCGGACATTGGGGCCAGGTCCTCTCATTAGACGGAGTCATTCCGAACCTTAACTTGCCTATAATGCAGCGTGGTGACAGATGATGGTTTCTTTTACTGTACACATACACCATAAATAACACAGTACAAAATTTGTCACAAAGACGCCTCCATACCAACTGCAGTCTCGCCCGATTTTCAATATTTTAAACATGTTTTCCTCCCGTATTCAAGAATTACTACTACACTTGTCTGTTATAGATGACATGATATAGACCTAATCAGTGCTTGTGCAATAATGCGCTTTTTCTGAAATTATCCATCTACTACACTACTGCACTATCCCATTACCATCAAAGGGTTGGTTAAGGCATCATGCGCATTATAAATTTATTTATCATCATCATTATCATCATCTTCATCAACATTACTGTCGTTATCATCATCATCACCACACCCATCATTTTAATCTACCACACCCATTTTCATCGTCAAGATCATCATCAACATGTCATCAACATGATATCATCATAGTTACAATCATCGTTATTAATGTCGCCATCATGATCCTATTCAAAGTCCTCCATCTCCTTTTCATCATCAATGTCATTATCGTCATCGAAATCATCATAATCACAAGCATTTTACCATCATCATCACTATCACCAGGCCAAACACCACTAACACCACCATCATCATCCTCATCTTCATCATCAACATATTATCATCATAGTTACAATCATCATCATTATTGTCATCATCATACTCCTAATAAAAATCATCATCCTCATTTCATCATTCTCACCACCATCAACACCAACATCACCAACATCATCATCTCTATCACTATCGCCACCACCAACACCATCAGCACCATCACCAGCATGATCAGCACCACAAGATCATCAGCACCTTCATCAATAATCAACCTTTTATCAGCAGCATCAGCTGCTGCATCAACATCATCATCTATGTTATAACTATTACATTAGCAAATTAAATGCACACTTCACGAATGTTGAAAGCACGCTACCGACACGCAGTATAAACGCGATTGCACAAACATGTTTTGCAAGCATTCGCGCGCATACGTCATTCAGAACATAAAGCTTTTATCGACCAAAAATGATTTGTTTTGCCCGGAACAGTTTTGCTCATTGTATTTTCTTAAGTTGTGCATCACATTTTCAAGGGCTTGATATAAGATTTGTAAGGATTTCGAGTTTATATATTTGCACTCATTTTGTTTTATTTTATGATTCAACCAGATATCAACTTAAAATGTGAAAATATTAAAACAATGAAGAAATAATTCGCACAAACACGAAAAATAATGTTTTATTTATTCCGACGTTTCGGTCATTAAAACATTCATCAGGGAAACCTTCATAATAACGGAAAATGACGTGACGTCATTAAAATGGAGGGTTGACGCAACCTTTACTTTGCCACAAAACAAGCGAAAAATATGTATATTTTATGCAAATTAAAACACAGATGATACAGAGAAATCTATATTATGATAAAATAAAACATTGGATCTAAACGATGGAAAAAGCTTCTATATTGAATAAAAGAAAATTGGAAAAACGTTACCAAAATATTTAACTATCATTAAGAGTGATTTTGCTCAAGTAAATTTACATAAAATAATTATTTTAAATCGTAGATAGTTTTTGTGTTCATTTCTACAGGATGCAAAGTATGTTTCTTTGCATAGTCTGTCCATTTCTTTGTGTACTAAATCAATAGAAATAAACGAAAAATCATCCAACGAATGTTGATGTGTGTTAAAATGTGTGGCTACATTGGTGGAAAAATACGGATTAACGCTGGAATTGTTTATATCGAAACGACGACTATTCATGCGTTTCTAAACTTGCTGATTGGCTTGACCAACGTACTGCATGTTATATTTTTCACAATTAGTAAGATAAATAACATCATTAGATGTACAGTCTGTCGATCGTCTAAGTTTAAATGTCTGAGAAGTACTAAAACTGGAAAAATGGTCTTTTTCAATAATATGTTTACAATGTGAACAACGGCGTCTGTTACATGTTTTAGAAATAGTTGTGTATTCACGGTTTTCTGATTTAAAGTGTGTATGTATTAAATAATCTTTTAAATTGTTTTGTCGTTTATATGCAATAACTGGTTTACAAGTGTAGATGTATTTCACGCCATCTTTTCTAGAAAATTTTAACAAATACCAATATTTATTAACAACTGAACCAATGTTCGGTAGTGATGTATTATACTCAACAACAGAAGGTATCCGGACATCGTCGTGGGATATCTTTGTACTTTGAAGTGCATCTTCTTGAAATGGCGACACTGTACATGCTTCTATTACAATAGATGTACACAGGTAAGCAGGTATTCACACTTTTTTTGCACAACAGTGTAATCAAAACACAACTTCACTTAAAATGATCGATTCAATTTTGACGTATGATTTAGATATCATAGGATAAAGAAGTATAATATACATCCTGAATCCTGATGGGGATGAAGCCCACATCCGACAGTTGTGTTCTGTTATTTTATCTTAAGCAACATGTCGGGACTGAATAAAGGACAAAACATCCCATTGACAAAACATACAATGGACAAAACATCCCATGGACAAAACATCATATGTACAAAATATCCTATGGACAAAAAATCCCATTGACAAAACCTCATATGGACAAAACCTCCCATGTACTAAACATCATATGGACAAAACCTCCCATGTACAAAACATCCCATGGACAAAACATCCCATTGTCAAAACATCCCATCGACAAAACATCCTTTGTACAAAACACCATATGGCCAGAACCTCCCATGTACAAAATCTCCCATGTACAAAATCTCCCATGTACAAAACATCATATGGACAAAACCTCCCATGTACATAACATCCCATGGACAAAACATCCAATTGTCAAAACATCCCATCGACAAAACATCCTTTGTACAAAACACCATATGGACAGAACCTCCCATGTACAAAACCTCCCATGTACAAAACATCCCATTGACAAAACCTCCAATGTACAAAACATCCCATTGAAAAAACTTCCTACCATGTACAAAACCTCACATGGACAAAACATCCCATGTACAAAACATCCCATGTACAAAACATTCCATGTACAAAACATTTCATTGACAAAACCTCCCATGTACAAAACATCCCATTGACAGAACCTCTCATGTACAAAACCTCCCATGGACAAAACATCATATGGACAAAACATCCCATGTACAAAACATCCCATGGACAAAACATCCCATGTACAAAACATCCCATGGACAAATTCTCCCATGTACAAAACATCATATGGACAAAACATCTCATGTACAAAACATCCCATGTACAAAACATCCCATTACAAAGCATCCGATGTACAAAACACCCCATTTACAAAACCTTCCATGTACAAATTATTCCATCGACAAAACCTCCCAGGTACAAAACATCCTATGGACAAAACACCCCATGTACAAAACCTCCCACTGACAAAACCTTCAATGTACAAAACCTCCCATGTACAAAACCTCCCATGTACAACACATTCCATGTACAAAACATCCCATTGACAAAACCTCCCATGTACAAAACATCCCATGTACAAAACATCATGTGGACAAAGCATCCCATGTACAAAACATCTCATGGACAAAACATCCCATGTACAAAACATCCCATGGACGAATTCTCCCATGTACAAAACATCATATGGACAAAACCTCTCATGTACAAAACATCCCATGTACAAAACATCCCATGTACAAAACATCCCATGTACAAAACACCCCATTTACACAATCTCCCATGTACAAAACATCCTATTGGCAAAACATCCCATGGATAAAACCTCCCATGTACAAAGCATCCCATGTACAAAATATCCCATGTACAAAACATCCCATGGACAAAACATCCCATTCTCAAAACATCCCATCGACAAAACACCCCATGTACAAAACCTCCTATGTACAAAACCTCCCATGTACAAAACCTCCCATTGACAAAACCTCCCATGTACAAAACATCCCATGTACAAAACATCCCATGTACAAAACATCCCATGTACAAACCATCCCATGTACGAAATATCCCATTGACACAACATCCCATGTACAAAACATCCCGTGTACAAAACATCCCATTGACAAAACATCCTTTGTACAAAACATCATATGGACAAAACCTAACATGTACAAAACATCATATGGACAAAACATCCCATGTACTAAACATCATATGGACAAAACATCCCATTGACAAAACATCCCATATGTGTGGGATAGAGGAAGAAGGGGTGTGTCCTGAGATGGATTCTCTCTGCCTGATCAATGATGCGCGTAGGATAGGGAAAGAAGGGGTGTGTCCTGAGATGGATTCCCTCTGCCTGATCAATGATGAGTGTGGGTGAGGGAAGAAAGGGTGTGTCCTGAGATGGATTCTCTCTTCCTGATCAATGATGTGCGTGGGGTGGGGGAAAAAGGGGTGTGTCCTGAGATGGATTCTTTCTGCCTGATCAATGATGTGCGTGGGATGGGGGAAGAAGGGGTGTGTCTTGCGAAGGATTTTCTCTGCTTGATCAAACAAATCATCATTACAATTGTTTATAATTCAATCAGTTATAATTACAAACCAACTCCAACTATATTCTTATCACAATTGTTTCTGGGCGCTAGTCTTTCTTAAGACGTGATTTACCTTCAGTGACAGATTTGATTTTATATTCTGACAGGTGTGACTCATGTTTTGTTTATCATTATCATGCCGGGTAAGTCTACTTTACTTTTTATAAAGTAACATAAAATATTGTATGAGTTTGAGTCGGGGCAAAAACTTTTTGATGATGAGGTTTTCCACCTATCCTTATCTGCCAATAATTAGCGTGATGTCACCAATATGACCATTATTGTGTCGTTGCGATGTAACAAAAAATATTGTCGTAGATTTCAATTCAAGTGCATACTACAAATAAAGCACAGTATTGATACAAACCGTTAAGAATTCTCATCAAAATACAGCTTAATTAAAAATATAAATGCCTACGTATGTGTATCTACGTATCTTTAATCAAGCAATTTTAGAAAAATGGGGAACAGAGGGGCATTTTTGCTAACGGTCAATATCTGGAAATGCTGATTTTGTTCAAAATTATGATTGCTTGAAAAGACCCTTTCAGATATTACTGTGAACTTTAGACTATAACATTGATGGCATAGACATCTATATGCTGCTCCTGAAAATGCCCCTTAAAACTTAGCTGGTCGTGAATTGAAAGAAAGAGGAATGGGACTGAGATTAGCCGGCATTTTTGCCGATACTGCGCAGCGACATTTCTATCATTACAGCACAGGGGCACTTATGAGGTGCCCAGGGACTGAACCCGGCCGGTCCATTATACTGACACCGACGAGTCAGGCGTAATGCTGTCCCTGTAGCCCCGAGCGTTAGGAGGGAAGCCACTACTACCAACTTTAAAGTCTTTGGTATGACCCGGCCGGGGTTCGAACCCACGACCTCCCGATCTGCAAGCCAACGCTCTGAAAGAAAGATCAAACACGTTTGGAAAAGAAATAAGTATCGAAATAACGATTTTCGGCAGGATTTTTCTCACCCTTATTTTCATACGTTTAATGTAGGTATTTTTTATTGGCCCTATGTTACCTACTTCCAGCAAGCTCTTACCAGGGGCGACAATTCGTATCCAGTAGAATCTTAATGTGCAAGATGAGCGTTCATGGTTTTCTTACATGTGAATGAATGCGATTGCACGCAAAATGGGAATGCAAATGCAAAATTTTCATACGCAAGCGGAACGCTGAACGTACGCAAGAACAGTAAACTTGCACCCTAGTTTATCACTCTCCTGAGTGCCATAGACATTTGTTATATCAGCAATGAAAAAACAGGAATGAATAATTGCAATACATGTACACAAGCAGCATATTGACCATCGGTTTCAATTCTTTTACTACGTGGCCATTTATAGAAAACGACCAGGCCTCTGCTGACCATATTTTTGATGGATCAAAATTATCTAATCAATCTTGATACAGGGCCACTCAAGGAATATAGTAACCAATTATCAAAGCTCTGGCTCTTGTCGTTTCTGACAAGTAGATTAAACAATGCTATATAGCCATATAAGGAAAATGGCTATGCCCTTCGCATCCATTTTTTGATGGATCGCAATTCTTTAGAACAATGTTGATACAGTGCCACCAAAGAAACATAAACAGAAAACATCAAAGCTCAAGCTCTTGTGGTTTCTGACAATTCGATTTCCTAAATTCCTAATAGCTAATTAGGGAAAATGGCCACGCCCGTGTCCACAGATCTAATTTCTTTCAAGAACTTTTCATTCCCCATGTCTACCATGTCTACTTAATCTTCTGAGAAAGTTTAGCAGAATTTGACCCAGTCGTTTCAGAGGAGATTGACGGACACATGACAATGGGTAATCACAAGAGCTCACCCTGGACATTCACTCAGGTGAGATAATATAATACAAAACCTTGACCTATGAAATATATAGACAGTTTTTGAATTTTACACTTACAGTGTTACTTACCGCATAGAGGCGGTGAATGGCAGATATGACGTCATAAGGCTGTTAGCAATTGGTCAGCAGTGGTCAGCAGAAAGTCAAGTGACGGAGCAGCGGCTGACATTGTCACCTTTTAAGATGTCCATTTTTATTGTTTTATTTCAATGTATATATATAAAGATTATATCATCAATACAGTGCTAAATGTATTTATACAGTTAACAAAGCAATGTTTGCTGTTGGGAAAAAAGTCATCATTACCATCTCCATCGTCATCATTGCCATCATCACATCATCATTATTATCATCACTATCAAAATCATCATTATCAACCTGAGCCCTACACATTCGCTACCTATCACCTATCAGCAAGTTTTGCTGTCAGTATAATCTACTTTTGTCTTCAATATAAACATTTCACATTTTCCCTATGAAATATAAATGCTGTTGTCAAATTGCCCAGTTGTGTTGTTACTTACTGCTTGGAGACGGTGATTGGCAAATATGATGTCATTAGGCCGTAAGTCCTTGGTCAGCAGTGGTCAGCAAAAAGCCACGGTCATGGGGTTGCAACTGACATCATCATCTTTTACGTTGTCCAATGTTGTCTACAACATACATATGGACAATTAAACAGGTTTTGCTTCCATTTTAATCTGATTGTGACTTCAACATATACATTTATATTCATAAGTTAGTAAAAAACTATTTATTTGTAACTGATTAAGAAACAAGTTCTTTCAACTTAAATTAATCCCTTTCGAATGCACACTTCCTAGTTAAACATTACTTAGGTAATGTGTACCTGTAGCAATGTGTACTAAATAGTCTTGCTCAAGGACTTCCATGAGAACATCACGTGGTAAGTTTCCAGGTTCGAACCCGGGACTCTCCCATCTGGAGTCCAACATCTTAACCACCAGACCACGGACGCCCGAAAATAAAATACACATTTTTTCTTTGAAATACAACTAGAGTTTTCAAATTTCCCAATTGTGATGTTATTTACTGATTCGACAAATTGGTAAACAGCTATGACGTCATTTGGTCACAAGCGCACGGTCAGCAGTAGTCAGCAGAATGCCACAACCACAGGGTTGCGGTTGACATCAAAACCTCTGTAGATGTCCATTTTTGGGTAGTTTCTATCAAGGAACAAACATCAATATAGTGATATAGAGTCGCAGAGTTATTTTCACTATCTTCGTCATATAATCACCAATCAAACTTCATCATCATCACAAACGTTAACCAATGTTATCATCACAATCATTTTCCTTTTCGAATTAATCATTGTTGTCATCTTCATCCCAACCACCATCGTCACCAGCACCATCATCAACATCAACACCACCATCTTCATGATCATGACCACAACCATAAGCAGTCAATAATATCTCCATCATTATCATCATCTTCACAATCGTCACTACCACCAACACCAACATCATTATTATTATCATTATCACCACCATTTTCATCATCGACAGCAGCAGCAACATCACTAATATGCCACTACCACCACACTCACTTTTCATAAATGTGCAACTCAGAAAATTAGAAATAATGTACTTCGTTAATTAGGAGACCTGCACACATGTAACTATGAAATGTAAAAGTAATCTTGTTATAAAAATCAATCAATAAATTGGTCGTCCATTTATGTTATGTTACCCTTCCCTCTGGCACTTTAGCAATACGGCCAATGAACAGAAAGCCAAAGAAGAAAGGTATGATGTCAGTCGTGGTGCATGGAATTATTTATTGAAATGGCAAATACATTTTATCAGTAAGAAGAAATCTAAGTGTGGATAAAACTTAAAAAATACGTAATTTATTTTAAGTCTGTTCTTAAAGTTTCTTGCCTTTCAATTTAAATTGTGATTTGTGAGCTAAGTGAGTTGCCAATGCGTAACTCCGACTCCATGATCCCTTACTAAATGAATTCAGGTCTCATTTGGGATGAAAACCTAAATGTAGGAAGCTCTTCCTGCTTAATAAAAGCATGCAGTGGTTCTACTGAAACATTTGTTTGGTGGTCTTTCTTGGCAAATAATAGTTTGATGTCGCTAGATAAACCAATAAACCATCCACGTTGTGCAGATCCCACTACATGGCCATTGTAGATACAGTCAACAAACAAATATACAATGCCAGTTAAATATCGAATATATTTAAATATTAGATATTATACCATCGTAATGATATTTTAAGAAATAGACAACTCCAGTTTCAACTGACTTGGCCACAGTTTGTTAGGTTTTTCGTCTTA
Organism: Sinonovacula constricta; assembly: GCA_007844125.1. Taxonomy (NCBI): domain Eukaryota; kingdom Metazoa; phylum Mollusca; class Bivalvia; order Cardiida; family Solecurtidae; genus Sinonovacula; species Sinonovacula constricta. The sequence continues at coordinate 83,683,091 of CM017555.1, forward strand.
TAGAATTTATCGTTGGTACTTTACACTAAATTGCGGATTGTGACTAAACGGTTAGTCCGATTACCACAGTACTTGCAAATGAAAAGTTCGGCATATCAAAGGCTACACACTGGTGAAGTTTCAGTGAGAGTATGTTTTCCAGCAATCTGATTAAAATCTTATCCTAGAAACCCCTCCGCTATCATGATCTGACGACGAGTCATTAAAACCTTCCCAACCAGTCAGATTGTCGTCTACAAAATCGCAAAAGTTAAAATGATCCGAAGCGTTCCGAACGTATCATTTTAATGGCTGCGCCCATTCACAAAGAAATGTAAACATTGACACTCCGCGTTGTAATTGGTATCCCATTTGTTTCAGCATCAGTGACATCCTCAGGTCGAAAGTTTACTAACTAGCGAATTCCTAATTTTGTCAAACACTTTTCTACTGCATCATCGAAAGCGGCCGTTTTTCGACTCTTACCGAAAAAAATAGTAATAGTGGTGGTGGTGTGTGTGTGGGGGGGATAGAGATTCTTGTTTATAGACGGTATTTGCGGGCCGTCACCAGACCTTACAATTTGTAATATCTGCCTTTAGTGAGATTGGTTTTCCAGCTATCCTTCAGTGAGCCGGTGGTTCTATACAGACGTTAAGTGTGGCGTCTTTTTTCCACTAATAATTAGCTGGACATGCCCAATATGACCATAACTGTGCCGGTGTGATGTAACAAAAAAATCAGGTCTACCAACCACTTCCACCACCAGCGCTCCATTTACTTCCACTAACAGCACACCACAACCATGACCACCATTACTACCACCATTGATACTCTTGAAACTACTGTTGTTTTGCCACCCTCATCACCACCACTACTTCTACTGCTGCTACTGTTTCTGCCACTGCCACCGCTACTCTACAAAAATCCTCCACCAAAACTACTACTCTACTAATAATTGAAAGAGTTGTTTCCGTCTGTCTTGCTGCTGTTTAAGCTTTTGCTTCTGTATTAGCTCTTGTTAGGAGTTGTTATGGGACCTGTTGCTGCTGCTCCTTTTTCTGCATATTATTGGCGACGAGCTGGAGCGCGACTCCTATTGGGCAGTCCGATAACTCGGTTACTTCCCTTGAATTCAAAGGGAGGCTACTCGCCGCCGAGCCTCTGGGGACTAAGTAAAAAAATAAAAAAAACATTTCAAGCTAACAGATTTAAAGAAGGACCTGGCGAATCGTCGTTTGACTGGATCCTGAAGGGAATATCAGCTAATCGAGTGAACTTTCGGCGTTTACAAGCTAGATATTACTGGCAATTATGAATTGAAAAGGAGAGACCAACTCGAGAAGAATTAGTAACACTTCACCCTCCCTTAACTGGTAACAGGTCGCCCTTGATCGGTAACAGTTCGCCCTTGATCAGTAACATGTCGCCGTCGTATATAAGTGTATACGTCAAGCAAAAATGTGTCCTTGTTAACTTATTTATAATTATTTCGACACAATTCACATCAATTTGTATTTGTTTTCATCGGCTTCATATGCATTATGAGTACTTCGTATATAAGTGTACCATTTCCAAGCGTTATGAAGGGGGGAAATGATGTCAAGTAAAGTTTATACTTGATTTAATTTGTTATATTTTGTATAATATATATAATATTTTAAAAAATATGCATACAAATACAACTAGTTGGTTGCCGTCTTAGTCGACTTCTTCATACTGTATTGCGTACGTTGCGAGATTGAATCTGACTAGTCTATTAATTGCAAGCACTTATATACGTCTATGACGGCAAGCATCAGTTAAGATCATGGTGACTAATTATCAATCAAGATTAGTGCTGACGCTATCATCACAATAATGACTAGGCAAAAATCAATTAACAATCACACACTGACCAATTTATTATTTTTAATTTTTATATACGTCTATGTCGGTAAACATTAATCAAGATCACACTGACTAATTATCAATCAAGATTAGTGCGAATGGTATCATCACAATAATGTCTGTAGGCAAACACCAATTAACGTTCACGCTTTTATGTGCAATTATAAGATAACTGCATACTCAAGTCATCTTGAGTATGACAACCTTATTAAAGTATTTGCAACAAAATATGTATGCAACTAAGTAACATTAAAATCCTTGCAACAGCGGACTTTTATTTAAATATAAAATATGAAATAAATAAACCACGTACACAGTATAATTATCTTATTTTAGGTCGCAACATTGCATTTAAATCAAGGAACAGTGACAGTTCGTATATTGTACTGGGAGGATCAGATTTTTTTCTTTGATTAAAACAATTTTAAAATATGAAAAATAAAAATATAATAATTTACGATGTTAATGATACGATGTTAATAATAATAAAGAATAAGGAGACAAAAGAAGCATACATTTAATTTGAATGGTGTCAAAATAATAAAAAAATTAATAAGTTTACATTCTTTTTACTTAATTTCTTAAAGATTTTTAAGGGCGAAGGGTGGCGTATACACTTATATCAGAAGAGCTCATAATGTATATTAAGACGAAGGAAAGAAATACAATGTGAATGGTTATAAATAAATTAACCTATTTACTTTTTTTTCTTGATGTATACACTTATATCCGAAGGCGACATGTTATAAAGCAAGGGCGAACTGTTACCTATCTAGGGCGAGCTGTTACCAATCAAGGGCGAACTGTTACCAGTTAAGTAGGGCGAAGTGTTATAATACCATCGAAATGCGTCGCAGTCGCTTGTTTTGTGGAAATCGATGCAATGAAACAGTTCTGTTTTCGACCACCTTCCCGCTATAAACACCTTTACATATTCAGCAATATTTCGGCGATTTCCATTTTGGTTTTGTTTCTTTCTTTAATTAACTTTCCATGTCACTCGATGTGTGTGTTATACGCATGCGCATTCAGAGAGTACTCAAGGGCAGAAAACTTAGTTATCGGACTGCTTACTGAAAGGTGCACAAGGGGAAGTTTGTTTTGCGGACTTTCTGATATGGGTCTGAATTCGGTAAACGGCGTTCTATTTTATTTATTTTTATTTATTTTTGTGTGTCTGTAACTTTCAAACTGTGGAAATAAACAATAAGATACTGAGAAAGAAAAACATACTACGTTCGAGAAAAATACTGTCTGAAAAATACTTTTTGTGTAATGTGATATTACTGCACATGTGCACTTCCTGTTTGTACACTTTAGTTTTGTAGTTAATTATAATAAATTTGTATCTTTTTTCTACATATTTAACATCTACATATGTAACATTTACATATATAACATTTAAATATGTAACATCTACATATGTAACATCTACATGTGTAACATCTACATATGTAACATCTACTTATATAACATTTACATATGTAACATCTAATTATTTAACATCTACATATATAACATCTACATATGTAACATCTGAAAATCTTTTAAATGGTGTCGGATTTGCTTTTAATTTTGTTTAAACCATTCTATGGTCTCAGGAAAATAATTTCTACATACTTTTTATCGGGATTTATAGTATACTGAAAACCTTCAAACAAAAACCATAACGTTTCAAATGTCTTTGTTACTTGCTCACCTTTTGCTTCAATTTACTTTACCTCTTCCACTTTTTGTGTCGCATTTGATGCTTCGCATCAACGACTTTTCTTGTTACATACAGGTCATGTCTCCACCTGTGCATGAGTGGTAAAAGGTGTGTTTACGTCGCTATTGGACTTAAATGAATTTTTCAGAAAAGTGGTCTTGTCTACAGTCCCACTTGCTGCGAGGACCTTCATGTGGGAAAGGGGTGTTCCAGGTGACTAAAAGGGGTCTTGCTGTGCGCAGGTGGTTCTCCAATTAACAAAATTTGCTGAAATTTAACTTAAAAATCGAACAAGGAAGTACAAACTTACTGTACTCCGAAACGTGTCTGTGAAAAGGTACCATCTGGTATCGTGTTCAGATTTTCGTTTCCTTTGCCTCCTGTTCAGGACTTTTAGCAACTGGAAAAAAATTCGGCCGGTCGACCTGCACCAAACTAAACAAACTTAAATCGTTCAGGCCAGCCTTTTTCCCCGGTCGCTCGTTAAGCAATTCATGCAGGGTACCAATATCACCACACACGGTAATGTTTGGCTTTTGCCTCGCCTGACTCAACACGACTTCACGTGCTCATCATGCATCCAGCTCAGTTAAGTTATTACAACCTATGGCTACATGTAAAGGGAATATGGCGACTTTGCATTGTCAACCAATCATCATACGATAATTAATGCGTCAACACCTGACTGAACGATGGGTAAGTGTGAAACGCGGGATTATGGGCCCGGAGTACTTTGTGGACATATTGTGTTATGGACAGATCTTGCGGTGGTTGGGCGTGGTTCGGACCCTCCCCTAAAATTGTCAAAAAATACTTCGTATGACAGCATTTGTTTACATTCAAGGTGTATCACATCTTATTGCACTAATAGTAGTATTGCCACATGTGTGTGTGCTACCGATAAGACGAGTAAGCACGTATTTACGTCTTAAATGTCTTAAACAACGCATTGCAACTAAACTATTTGTATAAAAACATACTTTTCGTGAGGATCTTTTCGTGAGGATCTACCAAAAATCTGAAATGCAGCAAATTGCATCATTCGACTTTTAGATGTTAACACTGTTATTGTGAGAGCACGGCTGGCAACCTGGAGCTCGCTCACCCAACCCCACCCCCACTCAAAAGAACCTGAATCCGCCCCTGCGAGTTAAACACAAAGACGGCGATGCTTGCCTCTACATTTCACCCTCTGCACGCTTATTGTATTAACGTTTATTTGAAAATTTTTAATGTATACACAGAACCACTGTACAATACAGAAACACAAATCTCCAAGCTCGTCTTGTTGTGAAGTGTCATGGTATAGAGGTGACTAAAATCTAGTGACGTCAGCGTCCTTGTACAAAATGGCCATAATTATTCCTGCATTATGTTTAGCATTTGATTTTTCATCAAAGCTTTGGCTACAATAAATAAAATATTTTCCTTAAAATCGAATCGTTTGTATATGGATTCAATAAAATAAAAACAATGGACAAAGATAACATCGTATTTCCTGTATAAAAGAATAAAAATGTCATAGGGTGAAACTTATGATGGCCTGTTTTCATATAAAAATATTTTGTTGTTTGTATTTTTCATTATTGTATGTGTTATGTTGATCTGTATGTGACTCCGTAGCAATTTAACTGGTAAAGGGAGACAACTAACCCGTTAAACCTTCACCTCGCACTGCACGGTCACCATTGCAGAGATATTACTTAGCAAACACAAAGCACGGATTATTTTCCATCTTTTGAATATATATTGAATATATTCAGATTGATTACCTTATCACAATTACCGTTTGAACTATTATTGGGATATTAATACATGTTATCTACGTAATCGTCACGGATTTTATTCTTTATTGTGTCATCACCCGAACCCAAATCAAAAATAAAAAAATGAACCTAGCCGTAGTGTGAGCGATGACAATGGCGCCCAACGTTTTGTGACTTGTAGAACACGTGGACTTATACCCGTGCTGCACGGATTGTGTATCGCAAGCCTGTTATAGCCGCGTGATAGTGTACCACATGACGGTGTGTTAAGTGATATACATGTAAACATTTGTTTACATTAGATAGTATTGTAAATCCCGGGTTATTTTTTTTTACTGTTGTACATTATAATCGATCGATCAAAGAGAGTATCAACATACAAACTGTTTTTTTTCCGCGAGTTCATCGTTGGATCAACTACCTTGGAGTGCGTTTGGAGTGGAGAGCGCTGTATATCTAGAAGGAACTTGTGACATTCATTGTTGTGAATGACGGATGTTTTATGTTCTTTTAACTGGATACTAATATTTCTGACGTTATATCGAATAATATTCTTGATGTTCAAGGTGTGGTGAGTTGATTTACTTAATATTTTATGATTGTATGATTGTGTTGTTATATTATTGTCTTAGGTTAACAATTTTGCTAGGTAAATTTTTGATTTTTTTGTTAAAAAAAATACAACTGCACTTCACTTGCACTATATCACGTACCTGCATGTTAGACCATAATTGCATACTAACATTTGTCTAGTCGAGAAACTATTACATGTATATTGCATAAACTAACATTAACACCTAACAACTCGTGTCCTTGTTATTTGTATGTGAAGATTGTTCTTTATACCATATTCCAGATTCCTGTTATCAAATAAGCACCACCCATTTTCCATAAGCCCCACCCATTTTCCATAAGCACCACCCATTTGCAATGTCGTAATATTAACTTAGTCGCTTAGTTGTTCACGCATTAAAAATTACGTATCGCGTCCCAGTTTTTGACCCGGTACGCGGACCCCATTAGTTAGTAGAGGATATCTACCTGTATAATCTCACCTGCCTCGATAGCTCAATTGGCTAACGCCTTGTCCTTTACGTAATTATAAATCGAAGGCCCCCGAGATCGAGCCTCCGTTCTTACGGCACGCGTTTTTTTAATTCTATTTTTATTACTTTTCTTTACGTATATTAGTGTTTTTATGCATTTCCATCATTGACATTTGCTTTCATAATCATTTTGCAATCATTCATGTACATTTTTTGTCTAACACACACATACACGTAAAAAAAAAAGAAAAAAAAAATTGACATCAAAATGGCTGAAAGGTCAGACAGAGAACTGAGAAAAATATCTCGTGATAGGATAAGAGAAAGAGAAGAAGAAATGAGGAGAGCGGAAGAATTGACAAGGAAATTGAAAGAAGAAATAGCTCAGATAGATATGGAAAGAAAGATATTGATTGAGCAAAGAAAGGCAAAGAGACAAACAAAGGCAGATGAACATCAGCAAGTAAATATTGATACTGAAATTAAGAGGAGATTCAAAGCTTTGTTGCACAGTGCAAAAAAAAAGAGTGAACAGAACGATGACGTTAGTGAAAGAAAAAAATGTCACACAGTTGGCCTAGAACAAAGAATGTCAAAAGGTCAAGTGTATAACACGACCATGGATCAACTTTTGAGATACGGAAGTGAGAGGGAAAGTCTGTCTGAGAATCAAAAGCAAGAGGATGAGGACCTACATGATACATCAGCTGAAATATTCTCAGACGCTGAATTAGAAAATGAAGCAGAAATGTGGTTTAATCAAAACATGGAGTGGTTAGATGCTAAGTTGAAGGAGTATGAGTATGATGCAGAGATACATGCAGCTTGTCAGGACGGGAACAAGTTAGACCCAGCGGGTGTGGTGAAAAGAGAAAAGCATGAGCAGGAAGAGTTAGAAATTGATGAGAAAGACAGAATCCTTAACTCAACTTTGAATAGTGACAGCGAAGAAGAATTACTTAAGCAGAAAATTCAAAGATTGGAGGACAAAGAAAGGAAAATGAAAGCATTGATTGAGACAAAGATGATCGAGAAAGAGAAAATTGAAAAGAAACAGAAGGAGGAGAAACTTAGACAGGAAAGAATTCAAAAGTTAAGAGAAAAAGAGAGACAATTAATTGAAAGCATTCAACATAAAGAGAAAAGTTTGAGTTTCTTGGAAGCATCTATTAATAAAGAAGATGCCAAGGCACACACACATGTTCCTATGGAGAAACCAAGTAAATCCAGAGAAATGCGGACACGGTGTGAAGATTCGCAGCCTGATATACAATTACCGTTAAGGAAGCCATCAATACCAGAACTCACTGAAGAGACTTTTGATGAGTGGAAAACAGAAGTAGACTTCGTTTTGAAATCCGGTCTGTACCACACAGGCATTATCCGTCAGGCAGTAAGGAATTCCCTAACTGGAAGCACGCGCAAAATCCTGCAAACATTGAGCGATCAGGCGACAACCGAGGAAATAATACAGAAAGTTGAAAGCAACTACGGAAACGTTAAAACCGGGGAAGCAGTCGTGTCGGAGTTTTATATGGCAAAGCAAGAGAAAGGAGAAAGTGTAACAGATTGGGGAATAAGAATAGAAAGCATTCTTAGAACTGCTATAAGAAAAGGACAGGTAAATGCTGACCAAGCTGACGAAATGTTACGGAAACGCTTTTGGAAGCACTTGTATGATGTTGACCTGAAGAATTCGACAAGACTTTACTTCGAAGCAGCAAAATCATTTGAGGAGTTAAGGCGAAAGATCAGGACAGAAGAAAATGAGATGTTTGCTAGCAATGAAGTAAACAAGAAGGTGGAGCAGAAAGTTTCCTGTCAGCCACAGACAGACGTCAGCAAACAGATGTCCATGATAAAAGGGCTGATGGAAAGAATGCAACGATTAGAAATGAAACTAGAGAGGCAGACAGGAGACCAGGAATGTAAGAAGTATCAACCCGAAAAGTTTAGAGGAGACGATTGGAACAATAGAAACAGAGGACGGGGTTTCAACAGAGGCTATAGAAGAGGATTCAGAAGAGACAATAGTTACAGGGGATCAGAAGGTGGAAAACATGGCGGAGAGGCGTATCCTGTGACTTACGAAAGAAGAGAGCATTGCCAGAAGGAAAGCGGTAACCATGGCTTAGCCGCCGAGAGAAATGAGTCAGGACACAGAGATAACGCATCCTGGAGAAAGGCCGAACAGCGCATGGTTACTCCAAGCCAAGGTGAAGACAAGACAAAACAAAAAACAGACAAGAATTTAAACTTTTAGATGTCTTATTCAAGGGGCAGAATACAGACGCTTTTGAAAGCCCCAAACATAAGCTTATAAAAAGGCTTATCGGCAAGGATAATGTCACAGAAGTAGTCGTTGAGGCAGAACAAGTTGCGTCTCTTATTGACACTGGATCAATGATCACAACGATGTCTGTCGCCTTTTATAACACACTCTGTCAGAAACCTCCTCTGCAACAGTTTGATGACATTAAGCTTGACATCTGCGTGGCCAACGGAGACACTTTGCCATACCTCGGTTACATCGAAGCAAGATTCACAGTGAATTGCTTGTCCGATGAGTACTTTGATGTTCCAGTAGTAATTGTTCCAGAAACAGAATACAACAAGACAGTTCCTGTTGTCATTGGAACTAATTTTCTACGACTGTTTAATAGCCGTGATTTGGAAGAAATGGACCATATACCCGAAGCATGGAGTGCAGCTTTTCGAGCCATAAGTAACAACATAGGTGTCGTAAGATCTACACAGAGATATACTTTGAAGCCATATGAAATACGAACAGTTACTGGCATCGTCCATAAACTAAGATCAGCCCAAACAGCAGTAACGGAATCATGTACCTCGGGTCATTGTTCCTCAAAAGTGAGTGTTTGCCCTCGTGTTGTGTCGTTAGACAATCCAGGTAAAACAGCAAGAATACCCGTGCGACTGTTCAACATGTCATGTAAGCCAGTTGCAATACCATGCAAAGCCAACTTAGCTGAGCTGCATGAGGTTCATATTGTGAGACAAGCAGCATTTTGCAAGGATGAAGAACATCGATCCAGAACATCATCCGCAAGTTATTATCAGCAGCGAGCATTCATTCCACCAGCTTCTTCTCCGTTATATGGCGTAAACCTGGATGACACAGATTTGAATCGAGAAGAAAAGGTCAGAGTCATCAAACTACTTTCAAAATGGGAACATGTGTTTTCAAAAGGACATACAGATCTTGGACACACAGACATAATAGAGCATGAAATTAATATGTCGGACAAAAGTCAAAGAATACCTTAAGGAAATGATCGATTGTGGCGCAATACGACCGTCTTCTAGCCCATATTCATCCAACATCGTTATTGTTCGCAAGAAAGATGGAACGCTACGCATATGCATAGATTATAGAAAGTTGAACCTAAGAACGATAAAAGATGCTTATGCAATTCCTAAAATAGAAAACACACTGCATCTCTTATCCGGATCTAAGTATTTTTCTACTCTAGACCTCAAAGCTGGTTATTGCCAAGTAGCAATGAAAGAAGAAGACAAGTGCAAGACTGCGTTCAGCGTTGGACCACTGGGCTTCTATGAGTGTAATCGTATGCCTTTTGGTTTAACTAACGCCCCAGCCACGTTCCAACGCCTAATGGAGTCTTGCATGGGCGACCTAAACTTAAACACCTGTCTAATTTATCTGGACGATATTATCATTTTTTCACAAAGCCTCGAAGAGCACATAGATCGTTTGGATGCAGTATTCTCCAGACTCGCTCAACACAATCTGAAGCTAAAAGGTAGCAAATGCGAGTTCTTCAAGAACCAAGTCAAGTACCTTGGACATATCGTCTCTGAGAAGGGCATCCAAACTGATCCTGACAAGATTGCTGGCGTAAAGTCGTGGCCGACCCCAAAGAACACCAAAGATGTCCGACGATTTCTCGGATTTACTGGCTACTATCGCCGTTTCGTCAAGGGCTATGCAAGCATTGTCAGACCACTCAACAACCTCTTGGTTGGTCACTCTTGCAAACAGAAACAAACAACCTCCCGGAAGAAGGTTCCATTTACATGGGGTGAAGATCAAGAGGCTGCATTCACCAAGATCAAAGAAGTGCTGACACAGCCGCCCATTTTAGCATACGCTAACTACCAGCTTCCGTTTTTCGTCCACACAGATGCATCAGGAACTGGTCTTGGCTCCGTTCTCTACCAACAACAGGGAGGAATTGATCGAGTCATTGCCTATGCAAGCCGCAGTTTGAAGCCGTCAGAAAAAAATTACCCAGCACATAAACTAGAGTTCATGGCTCTCAAGTGGGCAGTCACTGAGAAGTTCAGCGATTACCTCTATGGCGGTAAATTTGTTGTGATGACGGACAACAATCCTCTCACATACATCCAAACAACGGCTAAGCTTGACGCAACAGGTCAACGATGGATGGCATCACTCGCCAGTTTTGATTTTCAAATAAGATACAGCAGCGGTCTCCGCAACGGTGATGCTGATGGCTTATCCAGGATGTGCATAGATTCTAACACAATCGGAGCACTCACACAAGCCGCCACAGCAGATCCTTCAACCAATCCATTTGTGTTGAGTCTCGCTCAGTCAGCAGAGGTTCTTGAATCCACTAAAGACATCGAAGTTACACCTCCTGATGAGATGGTAGAGGCATACTCTCTGACCTCAAAGGATTGAGGAAAGCACAGCATCAAGACACGGTTATCAGTGAGGTCATTTCTCATCTTGAAACTGGAACCAGGCCGTCTGCTAAGTGGGCCAGTTCTCCACCAGCTCTGAAATATCTCAGAGTATGGGACCAACTAGAACTTCGAGATCGAGTTTTGTATCGTCGCGGTACCGTTGCTGGAAGAGATGTGCTTCAGTTGGTTTTGCCTCAACACCTGCGTGAGGAGATATTTCAGTCACTTCACGATGACCTTGGTCATCAAGGCCGAGATCGTACTACTTCTTTATTCAAAGAACGGTTCTTCTGGCCAGGAATGGAGGCATGGATTCAGGAGATAATTCGAAGCTGTCAGAAGTGCTTTCGTCATAAGTCCAAGACCGACACTGCTCCGTTAGTAAGCATCACATCTTCGGCACCCATGGAGATCCTTTGCATGGACTTCCTGAAGTTGGAACGATCGAAAGGTGGATTTGAGCATATCCTTGTGATCACCGACCACTTCACAAGGTATGCACAGGCCTATCCGACGAAAAATGAGACCGCTAAAACAACCGCTAGGATCCTGTTTGACAATTTTATCACTCACTACGGATTCCGTCCAGGATTCACAGCGACCAAGGTCCGAATTTCATGTCGAAGGTCATGACTGAACTTTGTCAGATAGCCGGAATAGGCAAGTCCAGCACTACACCGTATCATGCCATGGGGAATGGACAGTGTGAACGGTTTAACCGAACCCTCTTGAAGATGCTAAGCACTCTTGAAAATCATCAGAAAGAGGATTGGAAGAGCCATGTCAACACCCTGACTCACGCATATAATGTGACCATTCATCCAAGCACAGGCTATTCACCATTCTTTCTCCTTTATGGAAGGCAACCAAAGTAAGCAGTAGACGCTTTCCTTGGCCTTCATGAAACTGAAAAACCTCAATCCAAAACGGAATATGTCCGAAAGCTTCAAGGTCGGCTTGCTCACGCATATCGGCAAGCCAGAGAATGTGCGAAGAAAACTGCCGCATCTAACAAAAAGTATTACGATGTCAAGGCACATGCCAGTCAGCTTCAGCCTGGTGATCTTGTTCTCGCTCGGCATGTAGGACTGAAGAAGCGAAATAAGATTGGAGACAAATGGGAACCTGATCCATATGTCATTGTGAGCCAGCCTAACCTGGAGATTCCGGTCTTCGAAATTAGAAAAGCAAATCTTAAAGCCAAGAAGACAAAACACCTTCACCGAAATCTTCTCCTCCCTCTTCGCATGTCAGAGAACAATACAAGCGAATGTTCTTACAACAGTTCTTCGCCGAAGTACATCATTCCTGCTCGAAGAACTGGTTATCAACCAGATGAAGATTCTGATACGACAGACAAAACGCCAACACGACCAAAACGAACCCGCCGCCCGCCTAAATGGCAAGAGTCAGGTGATTGGGTCTTCAGCACTCGACTTTAGTATTCATGTCATGCATTTACTTCTATGTGCACATATTACGAACATACGTGATTGATTTCTTTCACTATTTTGTGACAAGTGCCCAATTTACTCTGTTTTATAGAAAACTGTTATTTATATAAACACGTGCCTACGGACTTTTATAGATGCGTCCGTGAGATGAGACAAATACGGGTATCACAGTGAATGAAATATAAGTTTTAAGTGTTGTTTGAAATTAACAGGACGTTGTCATGCCTGTTTAAAAGAATGAGTTCGTGATTATAGTAACAAGTACAAGTCAGATTATAATTTGTAAATATATTGTTGTTTATTTTTAATACTACACACCACTACACACATATATTATCTTGCCAATACCATACATATTGATAATTCCATTTTATTCATTTATCATATTTCTTTTTCATTTTACATCATCCGACGTCATCTCATAGCTCATTTGTATTTTTTTCTACATATTCTCCTATACTTCTTACTTTCTTTTTATGACGTGGCGTAGTATGTCATAGGTTGAAACTTATGATGGCCTGTTTTCATATAAAATATTTTGTTGTTTGTATTTTTCATTATTGTATGTGTTATGTTGATCTGTATGTGACTCCGTAGCAATTTAACTGGTAAAGGGAGACAACTAACCCGTTAAACCTTCACCTCGCACTGCACGGTCACCATTGCAGAGATATTACTTAGCAAACACAAAGCACGGATTATTTTCCATCTTTTGAATATATATTGAATATATACAGATTGATTACCTTATCACAATTACCGTTTGAATTATTATTGGGATATTAATACATGTTATCTACGTAATCGTCACAGATTTTATTCTTTATTGTGTCATCACCCGAACCCAAATAAAAAATAAAAAATGAACCTAGCCGGAGTGTGAGCGATGACAAAAATATAAAGGCAAAAAGATTATATACGCCTAAAACATACACCTTCATTTTTACAAGGTGAAACCGCGATTTACGTTTCCAATAATAGCAGTACCATTTCAAAAGGGTTTCACTTTATAAGTGCGCAAAGGAGTACTAGTGTCGGATATTTGTCATTTTAATAATCCGACAAGTGTCTCAGCTTCACTGAACCAGGCGGGCTAGAGTTATCTTCAATGTATTCACAATTCCACAAATTAAGAACATACGATTGCATACGTTTAAAGAAATAAACTCATGGGTTTCGAATTGTACTACCGTTGTATATTTACACCTTCTCACACTTATCGATTGGAACAATCCACATTGCGGCTAGTAAAGAAGGAACTTTTTATGAGCGCTTTAGCTTTGAACAGGTCTTGCTGCTTTTTATTTAAAGACATAAAATTAATAGATGAAAAATTCAGTATTGGTTATCAGTACGTCTATCCTGCCCTGAACTCTTAAATTGTTATCAAATCCAGTTCTTTCTAGTCGTAGTTAATAATAACAACTGTTAACATAGACGTATAATGAACACATAATTTTATTAAATCACATGTTAATGTAACATCAAAACGGCCATGTTAGCAGTATCTTTCTCTCTTTTCTTTCTCTCTCTCCCTCCCTCGCTCTCTCTTCTCTTTCTCAGCCTCTCTCCCTCTCTCGCGCGCATGCGCATTGAAGAGATTTATTACATAATTAAAGTCTATCAACGCAATTTGACAATCACAGTAAATAACGAACATTGGCAATATTTTACTAATTTATATACCAAACATTGATCCTTTACAAATGTAAATTACTTGCTTAAATGGTGTCAACACTTTGAATTCATATGAATTCAAATTAACTATTACACTTTTGGCATAATATCTTTGTTAACAGATTGATCCATACATTTTGTAAATGAATTACAGTCGAATCTCACTGGGGAGCGAGATAGCAAGGGGCCACCAAAACACTTGTTAGAAAGAGTTTTTAGCACGCCTGTTTCCAAAAATGTTTATTTTCATAACAGTCATTTTATGTGAGTCTCAATTGTCGAAAACCGGCACTGTCGTAAAATCGATGTCGGTAGCGTTGTCCATATTAAACCTGTCGGTAAGAAACGTGTTCAAAGGGATACACAGTAAAGAAAATAATGTTGCTGTTGTTGTTTTCATTTTATACATGAAACGAACATGCTTATCATGTATTTATTCACTGAATTACTCAGAATTCTCTACACCTGAAGTTGCCGCAGAATAAACTTGCATAGGTTAAAATAACAACAACAAAATAGTCTTGCTATCTTAGTTTTGTTAGCAAACAATCATTGCAGTATCGTCGATTTTTTATGCAATTTATTAATATTTCCTGAACAAAATGTAACAAATTACGATCGTGTTTCATTACACTATTCATTTGGATTGTAGAAAATATTCATAAATACAATTGCCAAAGCAAAATATTTTTATGCAACCATTTAGAACAGTATTAAGGAATAATAAAATCTAATACGGTACATATTATTTTAAAAGCAATATTGTTCCAATATACATATATACTTTTTACTTTGGGAAACATAAAATAGCAATAAATATGTTCGAGTGTCTGCACTTCCTGGTTAACATATTATGGATGTGTTAAAACATAATTGAGCCAACCAGAGGAGGTTGCGCGTTTTGCACACGGCACTAAACATGCGTAACCTCCTCTGTGAGCCAACGAAAATTGCACATAGTGGCACCCATCTCGTAGTGGTAGAGTCGCCGACTTGTAACTCCTCTGGCCGTTTAGCCTTCTTATGTGGGAAAGTCTTCCATCTGATCTGCATTGAATCAGTGGTTCTACCCAGACATTTGTTTGGGGTCTTCTTCAATCAAAATAGCTGAACGTCGTTATAATAATCATGATTGGTCACTGCGATGTATTTAAAAAAACAACTGCACATTGCTTCACATGGTGCTTCCTGCAGCTGCAGATCACTAGATTATAACATGATCACCAACTAACTAAGCAATATACATGTATCTTTCCTTTTCTCTTTTTTTCGCAACTTGATACATAATTCTACAATGCCTGGCTCGTTGCTAAAAACGGAGTACGAACAAAATACTTCTTGAACACAATTCCTTCTGTTCATTTTCAGGCGGACCCTTCTGGTCATTTTTCAATGCCTATAAATCCAATCCTGTAAAGTTTCCACATTTGGCAATATTGTATATTTGGTTCGCACAGTTAAGTCTCGTAAGTAAAATGAAAACCACGTCAGACTATTTGTTATAGAATTTCCACTTCGAGATATATTTTAATTTACAGGATTCATTTTGTCTGCTTTTGTTAAAGTTGAGATTTTGTCCACCTATGCTGAAATAAATGGAAGGGATTTTGTTCCGGAGGGATTTTGTCATATAGATGCTAACAACTATTGCCTCCTCCTATGTATTTATAGAGTTCAAAATATTTTACTTAAATAGGTCTGTAAAAATCTGGGAAGATTTGGTTTATTAAATAGTATGTATAATAAATAGGTATTTAAAAAGTTCAAAATTCTTTACTAAAATACAACTATAAATGTATGTAAACACTTAGTGTATTAAATGGTGTGGTACTTATATAATATATTTGTACTAATGTTGAATAATATTAAGTATTCACAAGTGAATTTGCTTCGCAAATGTGATAAATGTAATAAATGAAGAAAATGTAATAAATGTTTCTGTATCCGTATTTGTATCAGATAGCCTCTATTATCAAAAAACTTCTAATTTGTTAAATACTAGCCACTATAGTAAGTCTAGCGTAATGAAGGTTAGGAATTTAAAAATATTTTAAGCAAAAACTGTGACAACGTAGTAGATTGCATTCGGTCAATTGCAGATGACAAGAGTATGGATATTGTAGTAGTTCTAATAGTCTAGATAATTTGTCTTTATGTATGTAAGTGTAAAGTATTATAATATTACTAAACATTTGTTTAATTATTTTTAACTATATTACTCTTGCCAAAACCAAGGGAAGTTTTCTTCTTTCTTAGGTGTTCAGGTGTATTCATACTTACTTGTTAGCTTGTTAAAGCTGATAGATGTCCCTTTATTATACCAGGTTATAGGTACACACTCAGAGTATTAATTATAGGTACACACCCAGTATATTGGTTATAGGTACACACCTAGAGTATTGGTTATAGGTACACACTCAGAGTATTGGTTATAGGTACACACCCAGAGTATTGGTTATAGGCACACACCCAGAGTATTGGTTATAAGTACACACCCTGAGTATTGGTTATAGGTACACACCCAGAGTATTTGTTATAGGCACACACCCAGAGTATTGGATATAGGTACACACCCAGAGTATTGGTTATAGGTACACACCCAGAGTATTTGTTATAGGCACACACCCAGAATATTGGATATAGGTACACACCCAGAGTATTGGTTATAGGTACACACCCAGAGTATTTGTTATAGGCACACACCCTGAGTATTAGATATAGGTACACACCCAGAGTATTGGTCATAGGCACACACCCAGAGTATTGGATATTTGTACACACCCTGGGTATTGGTTATAGGTATACACCCTTAGTATTGGTCATAGGTACGCACCTAGAGTATTGGTTATAGGCACACACCCAGAGTATTGGATATAGGTACACACGCAGAGTATTTGTAATAGGTACACACCCTGAGTATTGGTTATAGGTACACACCCAGAATATTGGATATAGGTACACACCCAGAGTATTGGTTGTAGGTACACACTCTGAGTATTGGTTATAGGAACACCCAGAATATTGGATATAGGTACATACCCTGAGTATTGGTTGTAGGTACACACTCAGAGTATTGGTTATAGGTATACACCCAGAGTTTTGGTTATAGGTACACACCCAGAGTATTTCTTATAGGTACACACCCAGTATATTGGTTATAGGTACACACCCAGAGTTTTGGTTATAGGTACACACTTAGAATATTGGTTGTAGGTACATACCTAGTGTGTTGGTTGTAGGTACTCACCCAGGGTAGTAGTTATAGGTACACACCCAGAGTATTGGTTATAGGTATACACCCAGAGTATTGGTTATAGATACACACCCAGAGTATTGGTTATAGGTACACACCCAGAGTATTGGATATAGGTACACACCCAGAGTATTTGTTGTAGGTACAAACCCTGAGTATTGGTTATATGTACACACCCAGAGTATTGGTTATAGGTACACACCGAGAGTATTGGATATAGGTACACACGATGAGTATTGGATATAGGTACACACCATGAGTATTGGATATAGGTACACACCCAGAGTATTGAATATATGTACACACCATGGGTATTGGATATAGGTACACACCATGAGTATTGGATATAGGTACACACCCAGAGTATTGGATATAGGTACACACCCAGAATATAGGTTATAGGTACACACCCAGTATATTGGATATAGGTACACACCCAGAATATTGGATATAGGTACACACCATGAGTATTTGTTATAGGTACACACCCAGAGTATTGGATATAGGTACACACGATGAGTATTGGTTATAGGTACACACCCAGAGTATTGGATATAGGTACACACCATGAGTATTGGATATAGGTACACACCGTGAGTATTGGATATAGGTACACACCCAGAGTATTGGATATAGGTACACACCCAGAATATAGGTTATAGGTACACACCCAGTATATTGGATATAGGTACACACCCAGAATATTGGATATAGGTACACACCCATAGTATTGGTTATAGATACACACCCAGAATATTGGATATAGGTACACAACCAGAGTATTGGATATAGCCAAACACCCGGAGTATTTGTATACATTTATGTTGTTGCCTTAGCGCTGCCAGGCGGCTTACCCCCTGGTCGGATGCTGTGACTAATGTGGCAGAAATGGTTTTCACTTCAACTGCATCATATAGCTTGCGTATAATAACCCCGACTTGACCTTTAATATTAGCATCTATTAACGATCTAGCTCACACCTATATACGATCAATACCACGCCTTCCTTCCACCTCGGCAATTTACGCATGCAAATGAAAATCAATCGTGCTTTGTACGTTGAAAGCTTTAGAATTATCTACTTAATTTATACGACAGATAGATGTGCTGTTCGTTAGCCTAATCGGTAAAGCAGCGAGTTTGTTTTGACATTAAATAAATTATGCTGGTTCGAGTCTCACATTTTGCTATTTTTTGTGTTTTATTTTTTCATTTTTTGTAACTTTTTTTGTTTTCTTGTTCATTTAGTTTTTATTTAATCTTTCAATTACTATCTTTTTTGTTTTATGTACATTTTATTCAATGATACAGCGGAACTAAAAAAAGTATAACCATAGCAGAACAATATTTAAAACACCAACATATAACAATAAATCAGTCGCTGTCCGAATCTGATGCGCTGAATTCATTTGAGTCACAGTCGTCAGCCAGATTGATGATCAGCTTGTACATGCTGATTTCTAGGAAGTGATCGTTCTTCATGGCCTTCTCTACCAATGAATCAACGTGTCGGCAAGCGTTGCTCCACTGCTCACGTCCTACAGCTGCAAATGCTTCCTGGGTATGCCTATGCACATCGTCGTATCTGGTAAAAGAACAGAAACCTTTTTACATTTTTTCTTAAAATATAAGAGACATTTTAAAACTATCGATGTTACACATACGCAAACGCGCGCACACTCAATGCTAACCTGAATGTCACGTTGTTTCGTTTGACGAACTCTTTTACTTGACTCCATATCAGCTCGATCGCATTGAATTCGGGATGATATGGAGGCAAGCGTAAGACCTTCTGGCCATGGCTTCTTATGAGCTCGTCAGTGGTGTAAACAGGTGCAGGTCGGTGCTGACGAGCCAATTCGAGCAGCTGTGGACGCAGAAGCGTTGATTCAAAGGCCACTCCGTGTTTGCGCAACCACTCCTGAAAAGAAAACAACGTTTATACGATTTCAATCGGCTTTAAGTATAACCAGCATATTTTTTAAACAAAAAAGCATAACAATGTTTATAAATACCTGAATATCTGCCTTTCTAGTGCTTGATGTAGGTGCCCTGTCCGTTTTCACTCGATTTTGCAACTAATTTTGCGTTCGTATTCGATAGATAATATATTCTTGCATAAAGGTCAAGTCGGGGTTATTATACGCAAGCTATACGTGCTAGTAGCATTATAACTGACCACTCGCCAGTGTTTATTCAAGCAGAACTTTATCAGCGGTTATAATATTCAACCGATCAGTTGACACTTGAGCTATATATAGCCCTGCTTTATTCAATGATGTAAACGTACTGTCTTACATATGGTGCTTTATTATCCACTTAGTATTGAACTTTGGGTTGTGTCCATGTTTTGCACGAGTTTTTCATGCTATTTGACTCTAGATGGGTATATACAGTGGAAATTCTCCGGTTGGACTTCCCAATCGGGCACAGACCTGAAACCTCTCAGAGACGCAGTGGAGTTTAGCTATTTGGGGAAAATGCCGGCACTTCGGGTCCTCGAGATTGGCAAGGGTGCGCCAAAAGAGCCCGAAAATGGGATATTTTGTGTTTGGACTTCGTCTCTGGACAGCATAGGCGAAAATAGCCTGATGGTGCCTGTTTGGGCCACTTTTTCGGGCACTTCCCAATCGGGCTCAGACCTGAAACCATTCAGAGGCACAGTGGAGTTTGGCTATTTTGGGAAAATGCCGGCACTTCGGGTCCTGGAGACTGGCAAGGATGCGACAAAAGAGCCTGAAAATGGAAAATTTTGCGTTTGAACTAAGTCTCTTGACAGCATTGGCGAAAATAGCCTGATGGTACCTGTTTAGGCCACTTTTTCGGGCACTTCCCAATCGGGCTCAGACCTGAAACCTCTCAGAGGCGCAGTGGAGTTTGGCTATTTTGGAAAAATGCCGGCACTTCGGGTCCTGGAGACTGGCAAGCGTGCGCCAAAAGAGCCCGAAAATGGGATATTTTGCGTTTGGATTTAGTCTCTGGACAGCATAGGCGAAAATAGCCTGATGGTGCCTGTTTTGGCCCCTATTTCCGGCACTTCCTAATCGGGCTCAGACCTGAAACCTCTCAGAGTTGCAGCGGAGTTTGACTATTTTGGGAAAATGCCGGGATTTCGATTCCTAAATACTGGCAAGGGTGCGCCAGAAGAGCCCGAAAATGGGATATTTTGTGTTTGGACTTCGTCTCTGGACATCATAAAATTATGCGAAAAAAGCCTGATCGTGCCTGTTTGGGCCACTTTTTCGGGCACTTCCCAATCGAGCTCAGACCTGGAACCTCTCAGAGGCGCAGTGAAGTTTAGCTATTTTGGGAAAATGCCGGCACTTCGGGTCCTAGAGACTGGCAAAGGTACGCCAAAAGAGCCCGAAAATGGGATACTTTGTGTTTGGACTTAGTCTCTGGACAGCATAGGCGAAAATAACCTGATGACGCCGTGTTTAGGCCACTTTTTCGGGCACTTCCACTCAGACCTGCATCCCCCCCCCCCGCCCCCAAATTGCTTGGAAATCACAATGGAAAATGCCTTTAAAGCATGTTTAAACGACCTTACTCTAAAATTTTCAAACCCGTACATGCCATTTAATTTATATAAAAGACATTAATTACTCCTTATGACCGTGAGGGATGATTTTTAATCATGTAAAGATACGGATAAAACGAAGATAGCATTTAAAAACAAAATGAGAAATCTCTACAGACAAATAGTTCAAGTGGAATAACTTGAATATAAAGCAATTGGAAACTCAATGATAATTAAGTCACGAATCGCCTCTCGGATAAATTTATGTCAGTAAACCACTCGACTAAACAACTGTCAATGCTGATGACGTAGCGACTTATATGTCATCAATTAAATTCAACAACCATTGCATATTTAACGAAACATGGAAATTGGTAAACGACAAACAACAAGTTGCAATTCTCTATATATTCCTCCACTTGATACTTCCTATGTGTGGTGTTGTTTAGGACGGCATTATATGAGGCGTTCTGATTTGAAACATAAGAGTAAAAAACTTGTTCCGTTCGAAAGAATGGTAGCTACAGAAAAGTTAATAAATCTTTTTAGTTAATAAATCTTTTTAGCATTTTGTCATGGGGTAAATAGGGTAATATTTGGTCCTTACTTGGGTAATGCATTGATTGCAGATTTATTGAGTTTTTGTAGTTGTTGGTTTGATGTTGTGTTTTTAAATCTATTCTTTGGAGACACTGTGTACGCAACGGCGTATTCTGCGTAGTCAGCTACGCGCCTGGAGTGTCGGGTGAGCCTCCACTTAATCCGTCACTGTATATAGACACGACTAAAATATGTTAGATATCATGGCGTATAGAGAGAACAATGTATATCCGTAATTTCTTTTCGTCTTTAAAATGCAAAAAGTGCCGTGATGATAGATGTTTTATATCGCTCATTTACTTGAAGACATTTGCTGTATTAACAGTACATGTATGCTCATTTGACGGTTTTTACTTGTTTATATGGCGATGTTACAGGCACATTTGATCAATTACCTTTTGCTCCATGGTGGTCAATAAGTCATTTCTTACAGACGCGTTTTCTTCTATAGGCGCTGTGATTATGTGACGTGTGACCCAAGATTAGTTGTTGTGTCTCACCAGTTAAGGCTATATTGTTTGCTTTCAGTTATATTAAAATCATAAATAAATCAATACAAAAAATAAATAGAAAACATAGTACTAAAACAATTTTAATACCATTACAACAAACCATTCACTATACATCAAACATATATATCTTACAACAGGCAACATATTACAGACAAGCATTACTCAAGTGAGGTGGCCGAACCAATTTTAGTGTTTTGTTACATCAATAACAAATCGTTTTGAATTCTTAGATTTCATTTTATTCGTAAGCCTTCAAATATCACTGTTTGTTCTTGCTTTGTTGTTGTTGTTTTCTCTGACAAAACATATCGGCCGACTGCCGAATGATTTCCAGTCAATTGCAGCTAAAAGTTTACTCATATATCAAATAAGAAAATATATAACATTAATTAACACATAATATATAAATAGCTTTGCACAATAAGCATTAATAAATGCACAAACACAACGGTAAAGTGTCCACACTTTGAATACTTTTATTTGGTTTTAGAAACTTGTATGGCAACATATTCTCGTCACAAGATTCTGACAATGTAATTATGTTTTGTTTTGGGTTGGGTTTTTTCACAAATATAAAGATGCACCCTATTTCGATTTTCAGGACTTTTAGTCAAAACTAATAAGTTCATTAAAAAGACATAAACAAATAAGGCGTTTGAAGGATGTTAAGTAAGAACATTCTTGTTGACGTCACTGGTCCTGACTTATCTAAAGCCTGTGCCATATGATTTTGTTTGTATTTTTATATTAAGGATGATATCAGACAGCGAAGACCATTTTTCCTAAACATCTATTTAATAAGTGTTTCTTGAAAAAAAAGCCTAATACTGTTTATTGATGTCCTTCAATAATGTGGAAAGCAGAGCATACCACCACCCTCGTTATTACAAACATGTACTTCCTATCTAAACAAGGCTGCACAGTAATGGGTATTTTAAACTAAGAACACCACGTGACCACTACTGAGACCAGTCACATAGTATCATCATCCGGGTAATCCACTCTGATGTCGGTATCAATTTTTGTAAGAAGTCCCCATTGTGCTTATTTTCACGATTTGTTCTGTGTAACGATTGAGGTAATTTTCAAAATCGACTTCTTTAGCACGAGCTTGTGCAGAAATTATCCCCGAATTCCCCCCAAAACTGGTGCGTAGTTTTGTTTATTTCGTTTGATATAAGCAAACGGTCGGACACGATCTTGAACCCTTACCCTGTTAATAACGTCTTTATAAGGCCTTGGCAAACAGTACAGACCCAGAAAAGCTCGCTCCGCTCTTTGAGCTCTTTGATCAGGTTCTACACTATTTGCTGCTATGTCAATTAATAGGTATATTAACTATTACATGTAATATAATTTATTTGCAAAGAAGTAGGATGAGTTTTATATGAAATACTGAGGGATGAACCACTGGGCACCACGACAAAACATTTTATATTAGTGTTTCGCGCTTATGTGTAATTCATAATGGCACTACTTAGAGGCAATAATCGTTAAATTGTAAAAAAAATTCATGTAACATCATCCAAGGTTATGTAAATTCATACACAGTAAGATATTTTTTATTCGAAAGCCACGTGAAAAAATAAAAATAGATCATATGATATAAAAGAGAAGAAACTTAACGTGTAGTATATTTGCAAACGTATTGCACCAACTGGAATGATTATTACTAAGAATAGTGTTCTTTGTTTACTCACATAATGTTTATAGAAATATATACATTCTTACCACTACACTTTTAATAAGTGCTCTAGCACCAACGTGTAATCATTTATGCAAGTATTTGATATTTTGTATAACAGGGACTGCCGTTTTTACTCTAAAATAGTCACTTAAGTCTTATGCGGATTCTAAAACTAAAGACAATAAATTAAACTGTTACTTTTCGAAATTTAATTTTCAGAACGATCTCATTTTGAACACAATTTTTGCAATGTACCAAAATACAAGACCAAATTGAAAGAGGGGTTTCTAGGATTTTGTTTTTTGGTGGGCTTTGACTTTAAAATGTACTTGAATAAAATCGGAATGCATACAGAAAATTCTCATGTATAACTATTCAGTTAAAAGTACTGAGCGAGTTAACGTATATCTTGTTGAAGACAGTACGTCGCCTGAGCATATAACAACGGGTTTACGTTTTGTTGCAAAACAAGGAAAGAGGCGAACAGCAGAAAGACAATCGGAACTTCTCAGGTAATACCGTCATCCCTCATTATGTGTCATCGCCGAGGAGTTCCGATTGGCGGAAATATGGTATGTACAAGGAACGGGGACATCCCCTGATGGCGTCCTGATGAAGGTCACACGTGAATGACAGCGCCATCATCTCATACTGTCAATGAACCGCTGTATTCGTCCAGGGGAGGTGTCTACAAATGGAGAAGAAAAGTATGCAGAGGGAGAACAAGTGATAAACATTTATTTGAAAAGACTTTCCATCACAATAAACCAGTCACAAGCAATTTAAAGTATGGCAGCAATAACTGCTAGTAAATATAAATCGAGGACCGGTGAGGACCAAAAAATAAATAGTCAAAGCCCTCATTTATATTGATTTGCAAGTATCATATCGTGTTTATTTTACATTTTGCCTGCAGTTTCAATTTTACCGACTATAAATTTCTTAAACAGTCCGGAATTTGAGTTCCTCGGCAGCAAGACCAGTACATACAGGAAACATCCAATGCTAACATTTGATTGATCAAAGAAAGTAGAACAACCATTAAAACAGTTTGTTTCTTATCAGTAAGGGATTTGTAAGAGGGCTCCCTCCTATCCCCAAAGTTTACGAAACAAACTCAACAAATATATTAATTCAATAAAGAGAACCTGGTAAAATAGTATCAGCTTGATCCATAGACATGTCGGAACATATATCGTGATTCCAGAAATTACAATTTTCCCGCGAAAAATGTGCCTGGACCCCGACCATAGAAGCAGTTAAGAAGCCCCAAATCCGTAATTTGTTGCTTCTTTTTCTATAGGGTAACTTCGTGTCTTTTACATATTAGAAATGTTATATGCGGGGGTGCAATTATTTTATAGTAAGGAGGTTCAAACATGTACTTCGGCATACCTCAGATTTAAAGAAAAAAACACACCCACTAAATTAAAATTATTGATCCGTTCCGGCTTATTCTCTTTGGCATTGAATGTACAATAATGCGCCCCTAACTATAACTTAGTACAGGAAGATATGTGTCACCATCCGAATGTTATTTAATCTTCTATTAAGACTTGTAAAAGTACACTGAATGTACAGTGTAAAACCAACGTGGTAAATAATAAATAAAAGATTTGTTCAAAATGTGTTCACAGTGGGAGGTTAATGGATTGGGGAAGGAAGTGGGTGTGGGGTAGGTCTCGCTAGCTGGACACAGAAACAGGTTGCAGCTGTAACAGGAAAGAGGGGGGGGGGGGGGGATTAGAGAATTACTGACCAATGGCAACGCAGTAAGTCCGTGCGCATCAATTGTGACTGATTGTTTTACGATTTCTCTTTAAAAAATTAATTGCGTTATTAAATGAATTGATTGATGCATTTAGACAATATGCAATACAAATAGTGCAGCGTATGTTATGTCCATGTGAACGCTTCGATCATATTTTCAGTTCACCCTAAGTCAAAGTACTCACTGGATGTCCGGCGTTGTCGTTCGTCAGATAACTTATTGTCTTTTTTAACATATATCGGACGTACGTCTATGCTTTGCAAGCATGCTTTTGCTTGCCAGTTTATTAAGATTCAAGTCCGGCCTAATAAGAAGTTAATTACCATTGTGTTTGTCAGTCCTCTGTGCTACTCTGTGTATACATCTGTGTTTTGAACCAATAATATTATTGCTGTGGTTGTTTTTCGGAGATATTATGGCTTAAACATCTACATGTATAAGAAAACTATGAAGAACCCACAAATGCACAAGAGCAACGAGCATGTACAATCGGAACTCCTCGGGTAATTCCGTCCTTGATACGATCATCTTTCGGATGTACCTGGTGATACAGAACCGCGACGTTTTGTTTGTAGGCAGAATATGCGACACAAAGTTCTTAAAAACTCTTTGTAAAATAGTGTTATTTTTCCTATAAACATTTAATTTATAAATTTATATTTCACATTTCGTTAGATATATAACTGCATTGAGATAACAAAAACATTTATCTTTGTTGTTTTGACGACATCATAAGCACTGATATTTTCGCGTTTTTTTCCATCATACATCCGAGAGATTATTCATGAAATAAATCGGAGGTGTTCTGAATGGTTATGTACAGAGATATTTGTGTCGGTATGTTACCGTGGGGATCTGACGTGGTGGACGATGGTCTGCTCTCTGAACGATCCGTGTGCACGGCGGCCATTACTGTAAATAGAGACCGTGAAATAAGTAAACAATAAATGATTTTGATACTATTTACAAAGAAATACTGCACTACAAACATGGTTAAGCGGCTGCATATGTTAGCTCAAACCTTTCTATAAGACTGCATACTGATATAAAATGGTTCATACGGAAATAATAATAAAGTAATATATTTAATATATAAAACGGTAATTATATTGTTGTAGCAAAGAAAAATAATTAATTGCATAATTGCTATAACACTTGAGTTTTTACGATTAAATTAATAATTAAACATACAACATGTTTCATATAATAATACAAAAATGTGCATTTTAGTTTTACGGGGTTGTTTTTGTGTAAAAAATGCTAAATTTTACATTTTCCAGAAACTTAAATATTTTTTGTTACCATACATAAAATGAAATCACATATCTGAGTCTAAATAATTTTCTGAATAGACGAGGGTTTTTTTGTTATCAAATAATAAGTGGGATACGGGTACTGATGGAGAATGTCTTCAAGCATATCCTAGTCTAGCCTTAATGATAATATTAATTTTAGATGAAATGAAGTTTCAGTAAAATGTAATAAAAAATGCAACCCTTTTTGGTTGTTGCTGATGTTCTGTTTGTTATTCGTAGTTTAAAAACACACAAATAAAAACTAACAACAAGAAACATCGATGATTCAAATTATATGTTTACCTTTTAAAGCAGAAATGATGAGATGCTTGTCGTCTCTGAATGTTTCCTGGATTACCTGAACAATCTAAAAGGAAGGTGGAAAATGAAATGAAGGAAACTAACCTGAAATTCACACAAAAAAAAAGTAGTTTTACATGTACGGATGTACGGAGTATAAGATGTGGAATTCGACAGTTTGCCTCAATGAAATACATGTTCCAATTTTTTACCCATGTTCTGAAGGTGCATAACATATTTTTTTAGAAACTCATGCTATAGACAAAACAAAGGCACATGCGAGCACTGCCTCAATTGTACGACAGAATAGCTCGTTAAAATCACTATAAATGTTCCTTCTGTCCACATCTATAAATAAGCATTATTGTGATATCTAAAGTAGACATCGACTTCAATTCGGGTAACAAGGATATTGATATAACATGACCTCAAAACAAAGTGATGACGTGGTTGTCTTAGTTTGGAAACAGATAAATGTGCAGCGTGGCCAAGGTAAGAACTACGAATTTGAAATGACGATTGGAGTGTAATGCTTTATTTTTCTCCATGACGTATGACATCAGTAAACAGTATTTCACGGGATCTGTTGAGGTAACATTTATTTATTTGGTTGTTTGAATATGTTTTTGGTCCAAACTATCGGATATCTATTTTAATGCTGACGAAAACAGGGTTATTTTTAGTTTAAGTCCAAACTATCGGATATCAATTTTAATGCTGACGAAAACAGGGCCTTTTTAGTTTAAGTCCAAACTATCGGATATCCATTTTAATGCGAACGAAAACAGGGTCTTTTTTAGTTTAAGCCCAAACTATCGAATATCCATTTTAATGCGAACGAAAACAGGGCCTTTTTAGTTTAAGTCCAAACTATTGGATATCCATTTTAATGCGAACGAAAACAGGGTCTTTTTTAGTTTAAGCCCAAACTATCGGATATCCATTTTAATGCGAACGAAAACAGGGCCTTTTTAGTTTAAGCCCAAACTATCGGATATCAATTTTAATGCGAACGAAAACAGGGTCTTTTTTAGTTTAAGTCCAAACTATCGGATATCCATTTTAATGCGTACGAAAAAAGGGTCTTTTTTAGTTTAAATCCAAACTATCGGCAACCACCTTTAATGAGGACGAAAACAGAGTCATTATTTTCTATTTAAAATAAGTCTCCTACGTCATAGGACCGGCCGCAATAGCTCAGGTGGTAGAACGTCGGCTTGCGGATCGGGAGGTCGCAGGTTCAAACCCACGGCCGGGTCAAACCAAAGACTTTAAAGTTGGTAGTAGGGGCTTCCCTCCTAAAGCTCGGGGCTAAGGGAACAGCATTACGCCTGACTTGTCGGTGTCAGTATAATGGACCGGACGGGTTCAGTCCCTGGGCATCTCATAAGTGCCCCTGTGCTATAATGATAGAAAAGTCGCTGCACAGTATCGGCAAAAATGCCGGCAAATCCCAATCCCATCCTACATCATTGGTAACCTGGCAAAGAAGTCATGAAAGAGTCCACCAATTTACGACTAATTAAAATACTTTTTAGAAAGTGTCATTTAATTCATCATATCAGGATTTTTATGTGTATTTTTCTTTGATGAGCATTGATGTTAATTACTTCAATTTCCTATGAACATAAACAGGATGCTGCAATCATTTATACTTCTCCGGTAGCTTTTGTCCTTGACTCAATTTTTTAAATTCTTTGATAATGTAGAATTGTATTTTCTGTTCTAATAAAAGCAATATTTCTCTCACCAACCAAATTCTGTGAGGATATTATTTATTTTCAATTACGTCACTACTTTTTATTTTACCACGTCATTATTTACATCCAAGTAGACGCTATCACCTGGAACGTTTTGTTTCAAAACGACGTTTTATTTTCACTCACCTTATTAAAAAAACACACACACCCAGACGTGTGAGGTAAGGGCTCCTTTTTAGTCGACCAAGGAGGCATCTGTTGTGTCTTATCTCTTAAATGTAATGCCTCGCCTCAATGTAGTAGCTTTTACATTTTACTGGCATGGGAATACTTTACTCTTGTGCCATTTCATAATTTTAAAATATCTTGCAAAACTCATAAGGACTTTTGTCAAATTGTCCATATTGAAGACTCCGAAAATGGTACAATTATAATACCCCCCCCCCCCCTCCCCACCTCCCCCACACCCTTCTCCCAATATATATCGTGACGACACAACCATAATATTGAATATTAATACAGCAGTTTTAGCGCAATCTAAGCTACAGTTATATTTTCTTCTGTATTTCTCATTTAAGTACCGACCTGTGCTTCTATATGTCGCCTGTACATTTTGATGTAGAGTGACGTCAGTAGCTGACATATCATGGCGGCACCTCCGTGAAATTTGACCTTGATGATTCCGACGGTACAAGTGACGTCAGTAGGCGGGACTTGTCGACCACGCCTCTCATGGCGTCTCTGAGGAGTTGACGGCTCGTCTTTAATTAAAAACAATATCAACAAACAATTGTACTCAATTCTTTATAGGCTGAAATATTTCACTTATGTGGTGTTGGTATAACTTTTAAATCTCTACGTACTCCGCTATTACGAAGTAATATCAGAGCATTCCCGAGAAATAGGCTATGTATGTAGCACCGAACAGTGTCCAAAATAACAGAGTCTGATTTCTCCGTGAACCTAAATCCATGATAGAGGAAAAAGAGCCGGTTAAAACCGGACAAAATCGTAACCTACGTTAATTTCAAATTGGTATATAAACACTGTGTAAATCGCAATGTATAATACCATTACATAAACTAACATTTAACAACACTCAGTGATGCTGTCATCATTGGACTGCCATATGAAATGTCCCGGAATCGAACAAAAAACAAGCAGTTCGATTTTTATTTAGCTTCAACTGTTTGTACATTTCTTAGAATTTCTTTTTTTACTAGCTAGCATAAATACAGCTCTTAAATTTGCAGCAGGTATATCTACTAGTATTTTTAAACCCAACACCATTTAAAACTTGGTTAGATTGTGGCATAAAGTGTAAATAATTGTACTTCCAAGAGGCACAGTGATTTGGCTTAACATTAATTAAAAGACAAATGTCCCTAATTTAACGATTTCTTACCCAGTTTTAGTCTTAATGATTTTCTTGTAAATATTTCCAATTAATCTACTCTTGCAAACTGTTTTTTTTTATATCTAGTCACTTCCCGAAAGTATTTATATTTCTGTTATTAACATTTTATTAAATGGCTGGGTTTTTATTGCTAAAATAAAACTAGGTTTTAGAAAAAAATCAGAGTATTCATTCATTTATCATTTACAGACACATGTACCTCGAGTCTGAGGCATTTTCGCGGAAGTAACTGGTAAATAAGGTTGGTACATTTTGTAAGTAAAATGGGATGATCTAGGCAGACAATTTCCGCATTTCTGCTTCTCTGGGGACCTTTTCAATAGCGCACAGTTAATAGGTGGACCACGTCTTCTTTCAGACTTGTGAAGACAGACACTGAGAAAAAGGCAAGAGATTTTTTATCTCATAGAACCTTACACCAAAACACATTTGTATTTATGCTAATGTAGGCTTGAATACAGTCAAGAACACCTCTGCCAACAGAAAGGGAATAGGAAAGACAGTCCATTCTAGTTGGAGTACATGTATACGGAAGCACTAGGACGGTATAAGTTATAGAAATTGTAAATAAGATCAGAAAAGAAAAAAAATCAATATGGCATTTCTAATACACACTTCAAGCATGTCTATATCAAAAGGGCAAACCAAAGAGCTTTCAGTCTGATGAATTACTGTTTTCATAGCAATATCAAACTAGATCTACTGGAAGTTTTGAATAATTCGCTTATGTTGAACAACGTATTGGATAATGAAGAGGCTGCTATGTCAACAAGGAAGAAACAAGAATACTGGACCGACTTACTCACGTCTTTACAAGGGCCTTGAAAACTGGGATTATGGCAGTTTTAAGTTACCGTAAAGTTACTCAGTGGATTTATACTAAAATTGGTATTGGTAAAACGTGTTTTATTATGACAAGGTATATATTTGGTTAAAACAACACAAAAGAAAAAATTGTAGTTTGTCTCGATAAAACCATCACAAATCACAGGATACAGTTTCTCTCAAGACAATAAATAAGCTATTAGTAATTACAGATTTATTCCATGCCATATTGGCCATTTTAATGAAGAAATGATTTTTGTACTACTAAGACTACTAGTCACATAACTAGAAGTCTAATCTTTCTGACCATTCCTTCCGTCTACTTTCGATTTGAGATTGCATATTATACATTTAATAATGAACAAACAATTTAGTTTTATGAGCCTTATTCTTACTACCAGGTCATGTTGTACGGCCGGAACATTAGCATAATAGGGATTCGACCTATAAGAAACACTACTGAATCAATACCATTATAAGAAACGGCAGTATTTGATGAATATACGCTTATTGCTCAATGACTATGCTATGCGTATAATTGCCTCTACTAGTCCAATTATTTATCATTCCGCACGCGACCTACCTTGTGAGAAGTCCCGAATGGTGAGACAAATTGCCCCCAGATCGAAAACAAATTCTCCGGATTTTGTGTACCCGAGTCTGCAACATACATTCAAGTGACATATAGTATGCTAAGCTCTAATTGTTCAAGCTTATAAACATGTGTAAATCCCTATGGGGTCTGTCTGATCTGGATATAAACCATTAGCTGCATTGTATATACATGTACTTACCAGCATGTATGTAGGTTTAGAAATAACTCAGATTTTGTCTCATTAACCAGTTTGGAGATGGAGATTATGCTATAACCCATTACCGAACAGAACTAATATCAATTCTGTCTGAGACACTAACGTTATGTGCAAGTGTAAGATGGTACATAACTTCGAGATATGGCAGTAAATAGTGCAGATCCTGATCAAGAAGTCAGATGGAACACGCTTATCAGAGTTCACACTGTCGGTCCGATGAGTTCGTGCAAAAAGTTAACATGAGATAATGCATACGTTACTTCTGTTTCTGCGAACCACGGTGATATTTATTAATTGGTAGAGACTGCTCATTCATTGCACGCGAACAAGTGATTTTCACAGTGTTCGATTATTGTGCGTATCACGATTCAGGAATGGATGCGCATATGTTGTTCTAAATTTGCAATATGTAACAGTATGTCACGAAATATTATCCGTTGCTTTTACACTTTAAGACATTCGAACATAAGTAAGGATTTATCTTATTTGAAAACCGAGTTAACCAGCAACAAAAACGTAATTTATAATTTATTGTTGAAACTCTTTGATCCTTAGTATTACAGATACCATTATTTTGGGTGGTATCTAACAAATGGGACTAAACATTTAGTCAAACAACGAAATGAGCTATTTTTATCTAAAATAGCACGTAAAGTGCTGTAAACGATGTCTTTTGTGTGAAAATTGCTGTATACCACCTCAATCACTATTCAACTCAACTCAATTCAACTTTATTGAACTGATTACCGCTCTAAGCGGTTAATGAGCAATTTAGCATACAATACAAATAATAAACAATTACAAGTTCCAGTGCAAATAAATCGTCTACAAAAACACGGGAAATCAATGAAAAAGACTGTAATATGTAGATATGCGTATTTCCTATCTCTACATACCCAGCATAGTTTTTTTATTTTAAATAAAGATGCTTGACTCTACTACTTGGCCAATTATTGAGCGCATGTAAACTATGGGCTAAATACCTTAATCTATAATTAGCAGAGATTCCCATCTTGATTATTTAAAGGTTTGGAGCGAATGAACAAGAATTGAATTCTGTGTTGCCATTATGGCAGTGTGCAATATCAACTTGAGTAATAAGAAAATATTCGTTTAGACAGAAATAGGGCCCGAATTATCACAAACTGGCGTATAATGGAGTAAATTAGAGCTTCATGCATTTAACGCAGGCAAACTGTCGGATACCACCCCAAAGCAGTAAACAACACTTAACAGCACGAGTGAAGGCGAGTTTATAGGATAATTGACGTTTAAACCAAACTTTGTCTTTATAAGTATACAGAACTGAGTCTTTATGTCATAAGAGATATGCGGAGATAACTGAAGAAAAACGACAAATAAACGTTGAAGCATCAGAAAGTGATGTTATAGTAGTACAAAACGACATAAAGTGTGTTGGTAAGAGCGGCATAGCAGAGGAATATGACTAGATGTCAAATGTTAAAGTCTACACAGACGGCATATTCAGACGACTTCACAGTTTTACCATCTGGTCATTGGGTATATTTGTAAATCCCTTATAAGCAGCCGAAATTTATGGCGCTAGGAAGTCATTTGCATGACCCGAAAACCCCTTGCAGGTACCCATTTGTACGCCTGGGTGGAGTAGAACAATTCAAGGTTAATTTCTTGCTCAAGGAACTTAGCTGCGACTCGACCGAGGAATTAACCACGGACCTCGTGATCCGGAGTCGTGCGTCCTTCCACCGGACTATCCCGCCCCTCAACGAGACTCATTTACTTGTTTGTTTAGTTGCTAGGCATAATTTAATAAACTGCCAACAATAGTTTTAACGTAGCAACAGACATTGCAGTTTAACATAAGAAACACATAAAACCAAAACATGGTCGGGGCAATAACTAAAACAATTACAAATAGAACAATAAGTAGAAACTGCAGTTAACTTCGAGCGTAGGTTAAGTAATTAGCACTTCTATTTTAACAGAACAATACAAACTTAAGAGAGCTCGGAATACGGGCTCATAAATCCTTCAGAAACAGCCAATATATTTAAAGAGAAAGTAGAAGATAATGATACGGTGGTGTTGTTTTCACTTATCTACATGTACATGTTTCCTAGTCATGGTTAATAGGCCATTACACCGTCTACATGTATATGATATTGCGGTGTATATCACAACACTCTGCATGTCTTACAATGTGTATTTTATTTCAACTTACACGCCAGGTCTGTGCAGTTCGTATGTTCCCTGAAGACGGAGGGCGCCATTAGACGCAACGAAGAATCCCCCATCCGATGATACCTTTGGCCAATGTACTTGTGCAATCTTCATCCTAAAGCAACAAAATAGCAGCATTTGTCAAAAATAATGTAGTTCAAAAACTCATACTGTTTAATAAGGCTAATTCAGGTCCCATTAGAGGAGTAAAGTATATCTGGTTTTGTGTTGCCATAAATTCCAAAATCCTCAACCAAACTCTATCTAGCTGGTACTCATTAGAATTGTCAGATAGAGACGATTCTAACAAGTACCTGGTATAAAGTTTGGAGGAGAACCAAAGGAGTTATCAGGAGATGGGACCTTCTTACTTAACAGTTGGAAACAATAGAATATGTGCTGGTTTAAATATTTTGGTGACCATGATGACAATAAGGATGTGGTTGACATTGATGACGATGACTTACTCCGCGAATCTATATCGTATCTTGCCCAGTTGCCCACACTGATCTGGCACCTTATGTTCCAGCAGTAGGTCCTGGAGACTTTCCATCGTGTCAGTTGTCTCCCTTCCTACAACCAAATTATCACAATATATGTCAGAACACGCCAAACAGGATCCTTCGTCGTTCCGGAAGAGAACGTAAACGGCATAAAAAGAATAGATTAGAATAGAATACAAAAGAAAACAACACACGAGACTAGAACAGAATAGAACGGAATGAAATCGACTATACAGCATATCACGGTTTATCAAACATCACTTATCAACTACCTTCTGGCCGACTATCAGGTAGAATATCAGCAGATGCTCGTAAATAAACACACAATTATCATCGAAAGGTGTCTCATATTATATCAATCTAATTAATCAAAATGTTGCAGTCGTATGTAAAACTGGTTTTAATTAGATAATACATTAGAATATATAACGAATATGAGGCAAATGCTCAGCCTTTTAATAACGAATATAAGCTAAACAATACATGGCTAGATTTGGGACAAACGTGCCAATTTTTTTTCTGTGCATTAAGTGTTTATTAAGACATGTGAAATGTGTCTTACTGGTAGAGCTTTACGACTGACACACCCGATTTATAATGTGTACAGTCTTCAGTTTAAAATATCATATATTTATTTTAATGTATTTTACATTCATTTATTTAAAAGTACTCGTTTACATCTCCCGACCTCTCTGTAACAAGGGCACGAGTCCACTTAGACCTAAATAAAGAACCCAATCTTCTTATAACTGAAACTTAACAACAGTTTTCTTAAGTATGGACTAAACAACAAAGCTGTGTTCTTTCTAGCACGTATTAATGGCCAGATGGGCGGTTGTTGTGATCCTATGTATACATGGTTAAAGCGACTCTGTCGAAATTGATGAAACAAATGCTGGTTGGGATTAAACAACTTTTTTTATTGGTAAAAAGCTTACAATAATGCAATATGACTTAAAAATATTACTAGAAAGAAGCCTTAAAATAGGCAATGCAAAAGCTCTGACTGACGGAAAAAAACAAGCTCAAGAAAAAAGTATTATCGAGTTGTTTTGTTATATATATAGAGTCAATGGTATTTTCAAATAGCTTTAGGTTTAAAGTTTAATTGTAGCTAGTCTTGTAATTTCTTCAATTAATGAATCAGATATGTTGGGATGGAATTTGACAGTAAATATTTAAGAGTTGATGTTAAGACAAACGGCTCAATGCTAAAAACTGTCAGAACTTCATCTAGGGATGGGTATGTGAACATACATATATTTTATTAAATACATTAAATGTTATTTATTAAATATATTAAATCTTATTGTCTAAAAGGTCTACTAAACGAAATATTAGATTACAATTCCATATATGAAGCATAGAACACCTCAAGGCGTATGCTGAAAGATCCTCAGTCTACCGTGTGGACCAGTGTAAGTCCGCTCCACTCCAGTTAAAACTCATCAATATCTCATATGTTTAATGCGTTTAATGGAACGAGATCCCAATATATTGTGTGTTGTTTTTTTTTGCTATATTGTTATTGCGCTTAAATAATAGATATACCGGCATGGTTCTTTCGCTAATGTTATTGTACTTGTGGAATTGTGTTGTTTTGTCTCCTTCTGTAAACAATATATACAATTGTACATTGTATATTAAATGCGCCTTACTAAAGGGACACGATAAAGTCAACCATATGAGCTGTTTTGTTGTTGTTGTTTTTGTCAGAATAACTTCCCTAACGGGCATTGTCGTAGTTTTAATACCTCACATTACATGTAAGATACACTGAGATATATCTTATCGTTAACCTACATTTCTTTATCTATTCAACACGGATTTATAAAACATGGAGGCATAAGTATTTTATCTCAAATCGTCTAAACTATGATAGAGTTGTTAACAATATGGATAAAAAGAACGAAAGTTCGACATTGAACTTAATTGTAATGAATCGTATGAATGGTCTTGCTCCGGACAGTGAAGGAAAAAGCAACACCATAGTCATTTTGATAGAAGAAACAACACCATAGCACTACAAACACTTAAAATGTACGACCTTTAATTCGAACTGATGTAATATTTAACACGTGATAAATTATAATTGTGTAGCAAGAATTCTAGTACTTAATAAATTGTTGTTTACCTTTAATATACATAAAAACGACCATTTCATTAAATAATGTGTAATAAATAAAAATGATAAACATACCCTTTACCTGATGCTCATAATCGCGAACTGAGATTTAAGTCGTAAGTCGGACAGATTCCTGTCCTCACATAGTTGGCGATAATGGCGGAGAATGTTGCACTTCCCTAATAAAGGTTGATGAAAAATTCCCAGCGTATTATTCCATGTATTTGTATCCCCTGTGTAGCACAATTAATCTCGGCATATATAATGTCCCATTGCCGAGATCGTTACGATGAGAGGAGTTCGTGTCGTGTTTACACTGACACTGGCAATCCAAATCAATACGCCGATCTTCCCTATTGAACGGGAGGCTGTATGAGTAACGACGGACATTGCCGGAACCTGCCGGAAATATCCGATAAAAGGCATCGCGAGCGATCGTTCATATTGAAAGCTTGCATTCGTCTCAAACAACCATGTAAATTATTGTTGCTTGAAAAGATCCATCGGAATGCTGTTTAATGGTGCTCTGCACAGATGTGAAACGTGAGGCATAGCATCCCACATTTTAATCATTTCAAAATTGTATTAACTTTCTGCCACACGCTGCACAGTAAGCTATATTTAAAACAGGAAAGAACATATGACAACTTACTTTCAAGACCAGGTAGAAGCATCATCCGGGTGATCCGCCCCTAAGGATCTAATAACCACTAATTAAAAAGTCAAACTTGCATTCGCATTTTAATAATAATTTCTCCCAAAAAAAAAAAAACAACAACAACAAAACAAAGCAAACAACAACCAAAACAACAACAACAAAAAAAAAAAAAAACAACAAATAAACAACAACACACAACAAACAAAGAAAATCTTACAACCAAAAACAACTAACTTAATAGTCAGTTTTAGATGAAAATAGTAAGATAAAACATTTATTCTTAGACGAAAACTGTGAACGCTATTTACAAAATTAACAGCCACCTGAATCTCGTAACGCAGATCCAATTACATACTGTGATTACACTGACGTTTACGCTGCGACCTAATAACTGCATTATCATTACTAATATAAAGAATTAGAATAAATGTGTAGGTCCCTATCTCATTTGCTTAAAAGTGATATCCGACAGATTGGTCCATATTTTTTTTTATATATAATAAATGTGTTTTCTGAAAATGTCTCTGTAAGTTCTGTTTATTAATG
Source organism: Sinonovacula constricta (assembly GCA_007844125.1). Lineage (NCBI taxonomy): Eukaryota > Metazoa > Mollusca > Bivalvia > Cardiida > Solecurtidae > Sinonovacula > Sinonovacula constricta. The sequence goes on from CM017555.1 coordinate 83,721,032, forward strand.
TCCTAGTTCTATGTAAAAAGAACAGCGTAACACTTGTAATCACAAACATGCATTCCCTATCCGAGCCACGCTGTACAGTTATAGCTTTTTTTAAAACTAAGAAAATCACGTGAGCACTTACATTTGAGATCACGGTGTAAGAGGGCTACTTTATTATTTTATTTACAACGGCACTAAATGGGTGAAAGGATGTATAACTGTTTGTTAATACTTATAAATACAAAAGTGCATCTGTCTACTAAGGCTGCTTCATAATTAATTTCTATTCTACATAGCCTTTATCTTTCAACGGATATTTCCATTAACATACCGACATTTCGCTTTACAAACATTGTGAAATCGTACTACATTTTGTATTTGTAATAAGCCTTAACTTAATTGCATTTTGTTCATAGCAAACGATGTTTAACACTACAGTTACTGTTGAAAGCATGTATATACATGTATGTATCTATGCTTATATAACATCACCAGTCAAGCTAACATTTTGTACGTGGTCCATTGTTAATATTGCATGTATACATGTACATGTACTTTGACTGAAAGCATTATCCGTATGCTGATAGTTATTAATTTATTGGCATTAATCTTTTGGCATTGATCCTTTAACAAAGCTATCGCAGAGAACATGTTGATTGACACATATTGTAAGCTATGAAATTTTTTCCATCCAGTCATGTTTGTTGTATGTGTCTAACCATATTATGCTGTATTTTATAAAAGTTTAAAATGATACAATTAGTTGTCGGTGAGAATCAGCATCAGCTCTTCCCTACCCCACTCCAGAGTGAGAATCACTATTATCGCCCCCATCCCCCCCCCCCCCCCCCCCCACCATCTCTGCGCCTAAAGGAATCAGCATCAACTCTGCCACCCACTCCCCAATCATTTCTGCCCCCCCCCCCCTTATGAGAATCAGCATCATTTCTGCACCCCCCCCCCCCCGGGAGAATAAGTACCCCCCCCCCCCCCTCCAGCATGTCCGACCCCCTCCGCCCAGTGGGAATCAGCAACATATCTGACCCCGACGCCGCTGAGAATGAGCTTTATCCCTATTATAAATTATGTCATGCATGATGTATTATGTATGCAATTATTTAAATACATACTCAGTCTTGACCAGAAATGTAAGTCTTCCTCGGACTAACGTTAGGCCAGACTGAAATTCTAATATATTGGAACTAGGTCAGAATCGACCTCTAAAGTGGCCAAATTGGAACTCTAATCTAAGTCTGACAACACAAAAAATTTTGTTCAGTACTTCATTATCGGAATTAATATAATGCATCTCAATGATTAACATCAGACTCGTTTATTTATTTTGATATTTCTTTTTCTTAACGCACTCGACTTACCTCTAATCACTGACATGACTGAAAGTCCCGTGTGGTTATGTTTTGTATCTTGATAGCTGTATAATCTTTATTCAACACAGTGTATCTGGCATTGCTAATGGCAATCGAGAAATACTGTCTAATGACTAAGAATAGAATTGTAACCTCTAGAAACAGGCAATAATTGTTGTGGGTTAGCAGCCCAGATTACAAGTTCCATCCGGAACAATTTAACAATCTGCAACGGAAAGAATTTGAAGATGTATGTCCCCAGAGCTTTCCGGAAGGGTAGAATTTAAAGTCCACCAGGACTGGTCAATTGATATCGACTGGAATTGTTCAAAGACACTGTTTGGGAATCTGATTCATTCCGAGACAACATGTAATTGTGGCAACGTATGTAAAACATGAAGGAACTTATTACCAGACTAGGATAAAGGGTGGACTGCTGAAGCAGTCATCAGAAGATGATAAATCTGGAGGGACACTGGTAACTATCAGGCCGGTATCCCACCACACTGCTGACGCAAAAAAGAAAAACAAACGTACACACAAATAAACAAAAACCACACGCTGTATGTAGAAAAGAACATGTAAAGTGTCCAAAACAAAGAGTCCAGCATGCTAGGGAGTTAGCTGATGAAATAGAAATCACCCTTCTAAACCTACATTTAGAGAGTTAACCTCATGCCCTTTCGACAATTCATCCGAGCTATGCCTACCGTACAGTCTCATGTAAGCGCCAACAGTACTACCTCTGTGTGATTGCTTCAGTTGTCTCACCTGCATTGGGCAGTCCAATCAGCCACGACTGGAGAGATGAAGAGACTTCCAACAGTGGCTATCCAAATTATGGCTTCATAATTTTGAATCGTCATTGTAGATGTTATCCCAAAGATGATCCTGAAAAAAAGTTTGGACCTATCCGAATGGTCAGTGGCTAAGATTGATCTGGCCTCTGACGTTGTTCGAGATTCCAGCAACAACCATTGGAGGTCCAGAGATCGTTTGGAATTTTGAATTGTCCGAACAAGCTGCTATTTGAAAATAAGTATGATGCATGCACTGCGAACTTGCCCCGCTGGCAACTGGCAAACGACACACCGTGCATCTTGTGTGAAAAGAAAAGTACTCTGAACCTATTCTTTCGTCCTGCTCACCGAAATGGACTATATATATATGGCACGATGACATAGTCAAGCGACTTCTTTCTCATTTTCCGGTCATGGAAATAAGGAGTAAGAGACCGACGACAATTCATGCAGGATTGATTTATTTTGTACAAAAGGATGAGAAAGATAAAACAGTCTTGAAGAGACACTCGATATACGGCCTCAAGCTGATGATGTTTGGAAGCTATGATGCATTACACAACTGTATTCGAGAAACACATGTCCCCATTTGATTTAACCTACATCCTAACACAAACGTCGTTTGTGAACTTACATGATGTGAACGAATTAACGTAAAACTTATGCGGGTTGTTCTGCTTGCATCTAGAACTTGCGACAGAGCAAAAAGGTTGCATTATGTAGGTTTAGTTTAAGCATATTTATTCAAGGATCATACAATTAGGAGCAATGTATACAAAGTCAAAGGTTTATTTACAGGTTATCAATACTATTTATAGTAACTGACAAATAGAAGGAATATTACGGCACAAGTCGATGTAGGATGTTTTGTCAAACATGTCATCAAAATGTGGGATGTTGTGTCCATTACCGCAAAAATGGCATGGGAGATTTTGTCCCTGGTATGTTTTGTCCTATTTTAGTAGAAATATTATTTCATGACTGATATAGACACAACCGTTTGGAAATTGTTAGGTTAACCATATTTTATTCCTATATATGCACATGAACAGGGACGGGCAACAAGTTCTAACAACTTAACAATTTGCCAATTTTACATCGACATTATATTACATGTTATGAGAAAAGAAATACATGCAATAACATGTAATTGATACAAACATAATGTAGATTGTACTAAACGATTCTAACAGGTTTTAATGAAATGAACATACAATAAAGACAACGATAAAGTGTGTAAAGATAAAGTGTGTATAAGTTAAAAAGTCTGTGGAAATTGTTATAAAAATAATCATAAAACTTTAAATTTAAATGTTTCTTAGAAATTCTGTTGAAAGTATTTTGCCACAAACTTTTACATTTGGCTTGCAAGTGAATGTTATTGTCCAGTACCTTTCCAAACGTTGGTGTATGTTGGAATGCTCATTGGACATTGCCATGTTTATTTATTCATTTGTAAACATTGAAGAGAAATATACACATGTATTCAGTAAGTTGTGAATTCGAGTTCGGTCTGGGAAAGCATCAAACTGGTCTAACCAGGATTGATTTCTAACAGACCATATATCCTGGGAGGATAATGAAAGTGTGCATGGACCCAGATTAGAATTCCAACATGGCCAAGTCCAAACTAAAATTCCAGTCTGGCAAAGGAAGTATCAGTTTAAAATTTCCTAATTCGAAGTAGAATTCCAACTGAATAATTAGATCTCTTATATAACTTCTGTACTGCCTAGACGGATTCCGGCTAAAATGTCGAACGTTACAGTTAAGACTGATTCTTTCTTTTGGATTCCACTCTGTCCCATGGTATGATTATATATGTACACGATTTGGTAGCTCTATGCATGCTTATATATGTTCAATAAGTGTTCCTAATCGGCAGTTCTTACCTTTAAATAAGCTTTGCACGCAATACAGCTATTATTGTCTGCTTTTATTTAGTATAACACAATTTTGAATATATGTAAACATTCCACATATGCTGTGACGTCATAGCAATACAGATCCACATAGAACGTAGCCAATATTAACACTGGCTGTTTTTTTTTTGTTTTTTTTGAATGCTTAAACAAAAAACAACATAACAAAAGCTAAAACTAGCCAAAAATACAATTTATGCAAATAAATTTAAATAATCCAATACCACAAACTTAAAAAACACGGCTTGGAAGCACATTTTTGTCATTTATATTTCTGAACTCAGTAGAAAGAAAATAAAGAACGGAAAAAAATATTACCAGGCTTTTTCTATAATGTTTAAATACTGTGTTAAAAAAACTATATTTTCATTACTATGTTATTTAGTTTTGCTCCAATTTATTGAATATTGGTTCTAGGAGTTCAAGCTCATACGTACCCTAAATATTCAGGGAATATTGAGGAAATATTTCTTGGTTTGATGCCAAAATAATTGTCTGCCAGTGAAGATGTTATCTTGCTGAATATGTTATCTTCTCTAAGGCCCGTAATCATCAACTATTCTTAAGCCTAAGTCTTGACATATTAAGCCCAAGTCACAATTTTCAAAAATAAGTTTATTTAAGAAGTTTCAATGTGATTTTTCAACTCAAAGTAGCAAAGTTAAAGTAGATCTATCGTACAAAAATACAGATATGTAGATAATTACATAACTAAGTTATTGTGGATTGAAATCCATCCATCCTATTTCTTAAAATTCCATGTGGGTACATTTGCCACTTTTTGTTAACATGGACCCTTGACATTAATTTGATCACAGCTGTCAAAAGTCAAAAAATGGATCGACAGTTAAATTTTAAGTCCCACAGGTCAACTGTTGTCTGTCAGCATGGATGTGTTGCATCCTCACAACCATTAGCAACTCAGATTGGAATTGGTACGTATAATATTGTGTAGACATTATTATTTTGTGTACAGTTAAAGGTAAACATCTTCATTATTCGGACTTAATATGATCGTACACATGTCACTACCGGCCTAATGTTTAGATAGATCCAAATGTGGAATAAAATATTTAATTTATTTGACTTTTTATGAATTTATCATTTATTATTTCAGTTAATTTATTTTATAGGTCATACATATCTATCATAAAAAGAATGATCAAAGCCAGCTAAACCATGCCTCCAACTGGCAACAGGTAAGGGGTCGACACTGAGAGATAGTGAGCTATCAGATACTTGGAATTTGATCATATTCATAATAATGAGCATTTATGTCGATGATGCATTTTATTGTTAGGTTATGAGTATAACACATTAAGGAGTGACATATAATATGCATACAGAACACAAAATAGACTCAAAAATGCTTATTTCTAAGTTGATGGACTTGTCACTAAACCATTATATTATTGCACAGAACAGCCTTATTCAGAATATGCACTATAACATTCATAATCAAAACAGTCATAAACAAACACAATTCCTTAAAATACCTTCAAATAATGTGAAACAACTGATCATTCATGCAAATTTTCCTTTTATCTATGGAGTTGTCAAATTTAAACAAGTGGCTATGTGCACATGAACCACCCGCTCAAGTCATTTGGTTTCCAGAAAGTAGTTCCCTCAGGGCATAGCTGTTGGTTGGTCAGTTAGGGGTAGGTGTATGTATGATTGTAATATATCTTTTAATTCTATATTAATACATAAGCAGTGTAAAATTTGTGTTTTCCTGTCATAGACATATTACAGAAAGGTGGAAATGCTGCTGATGCTGCAGTTGCTGTTGCTGCTGCTTTAAATGTAACAGAGCCAGCAAGTACTGGGATTGGTGGAGATGCATTTTGTCTTTTCTACAACAACAAAACCAAGTCTGTCCAGGCTGTAAATGGAAGGTATTTAAAAAACACACACTTGAATCAGTTGTATTCTAAAGTCAAACATGCTTGTATTAATTGCCTTTACTTTAATTTTACAATTAATATTGAATGTATGATAAATGGAATTATTGATAAATGCTTCTTTCTAAAATATTGATATGTAAATAAATATATTGCATACTGTGCCTTTATCTTTTATGTTTAATATTAATATGTATTTTTTATGTTTCATCTCTTTTATATCAATTTTTGTTTTCTTTGTGGATCAAAATAACTTCATTGGTCCTACAAATGTTGATATCCTTTACAACCTCTATTTATCCACAGTGGCCGTGCACCTGCAGGACTGACACTGGAATTTTTGCAGAGTCAAGGGTTCAGTGAGAACAGCCCAATACCAATCAACCATGGTCATACAGTGACAGTACCTGGAGCTGCTGCAACATGGTGGGACACAGTTCACAGACTGGGAAGTGGAAAAGTGAGTCAGCATGACACTAATTATCTATTTTGTTTTGGACAAAGAATAAAACAATTGTCATCATCTTAATCAAGTTACATTTTAATATAAAACACAAAATGTTAAGTTATCAGTTCTCAGTTCATCATATGAATGAAATATGTCATGAAAACACAAGTTGCAAATGGAGTAGATCCCATTAAATCATTCGCCAGCAGAAAGCTGGCTGATCTGAATCTACCTTGTTTGCTTTTTAGTACATGCTTAGCAAGCGTAGAGTTTAAATCAATAATTATATAGATATTTAAGGTCTCTTTATAATTAGGACAAGTTTACAAGTAATATGGCAGACAATCAGACTCATCAAGCAGACCTCGGTATACACAACCAATCCTGCTGAAGATACTTCTACCACTTAGAATTTAGTTTAAACCTTTTTTCTTACAGTTGATTGAAATCAATGTATATAAACTCATTCTTTTCTTTCTGACTACCCACTTCCTGGATAGGACCTGTACTCAGAAAGTGAGTACCTAGAGTCTTGTTAATAGTCTTGTATCTATCACCTCATGGTAGGTGTTTATCAGACTTTTTTAACACAAGTAACAAGCGTTGACTGATATTGACCTAATGTACATTAAGCATTTGTGTTAACAATACTGACTTAATAAACATTAAGCATTAAATCTCATTTATGTTGGTAGGTTGGGGGTTTGAACCCTGAACCCTCAGATCAATAGTTCAACATCTTGACCATTAGACCACAGATTCTTTTTGTACCACCTAAGTTACTATCAGTAACTTTACAGTTTAATCCTACTAATCCGCTTTTGCTATTGCAAATCAATGTATAGGATTTACAAATTTTATTTCTCTATTAACAGGTCCCTTTTCTTGATATTCTAGAACCAGCTATAGAACTTGCAGAAGGAGGATTTCCAGTGCAAAAGATATCTGCCACATTCTGGGAAAAGGGTAATAGTATTTCCATTAAAGTATCCAGGTACAACTGCTATTATTTTATTAAAATATTACAAGGAACATATTTAAAAAAAAGTCATGATGTTGTTACTTGGTAAAGTATTGTATGATATGAAATGTGGTGGTTAACGTGTTAAATAATGACCATGTATTGTATATTAAATACCATGTTCAATGTGTGCAACATTCACTTTGAATTTTAAATATAATAGAACATAGGACGTGTGTTCAAATTATTGTTACTCATTGTTTTTTTCATTCTTTGTTCAGTAAAGGGGTAGGTTATTGCTATGGAAGTGAAACAAATGCTGAAAGTTACTTTTTTAGTAAAAAAAAATAATTCTGTGAAGTATTGTATATATTTATTGTACTTAAAGGAATGGTGTCTTTTTCATGCAGGGAGCCATCTATTGAAGGATCCTAACAATTCACATGGTTCAGACCTGCTATTAAATGGTCAGGCCCCCAGACATGGAGAGATCATGAAAAACCCTAATCTTGCAAACACATTCAGGGTAACCAATCAATTAGGTTACTTTTGAAGTATCAGAAACCTTAATAAAGGCTTAATAAAACTGCACTCTGTTCAACAATAGTCAAGTTATATACTAATTACTGGTAATTTGTACTTTAATTTTACACCGGATAATGGTAACATTGTATTTTACTCAAAAAAAAGGACAAACATTCCATTAACATACTTTATAATATTAGATTTTATCAATATTCATGCTAATTTTTAACATTATGTATAAATTATAAAATGTTTGAGTTACTAAAATCTGCTAAAAACCTTTCTTATTGGTAAAGAGTCATTTTACACTTGCTGCAAATATTGGTTGATAAATTTTCACTTATGTCATCAAAATGAGAACATGAGTTTTACCTTATTTGCCTCTATTCCACAGATCAAGCTTAGAGTATGCATTGGGGTTGATCCTTGCAAATGCTTATTAAAGTGTTGTGAATTTCAAGTTTGTAAGATACTAAACTGTCATGCAACTTTGCTTTTTAAGGAGTTGGCCATCAAAGGGAAGAAAGGATTCTATGAAGGAAGGGTTGCAGAAGCAGTCTGTGAGGCTGTCCAGAATGCAGGTGGAGTAATGACTCTTGATGATCTCGAGGGTCACATGACCACATTTGAGGAGCCAATCAGCACAGATTATAAGGGCTACACAGTCTGGGAGATACCACCCAATGGCCAAGGAATCACTGCTCTGATGGCTCTTAACATTCTAGAGGGGTATAATCTTAAAGGTAGAGAAGGAGTTCAAGTTATCTATGATATTTCTTCGGGTGTGACAGCCCTTTAACAGTGACATACACATAGTGTTTTATGTTACTTTTGCTAAATGATATTGATACATTTGATTTTTGCAATGCTGCATTTTTTGTACATAAGAATTGTCAGCTTTATTTCACCTTTGACATGTACAGCCCCCTCACATTGCACATACTGTGAATCACCACTTTCACAGCCAAATCATTTGTAAAATTGCAGAGCTCATAAAATTCTAACTTAAATGTGACATACCATGTACATGTATCAGGCATTGTTGTGCCGCTAATGAATCTGTCATGATCAAATTATTGTAAGCATGCTTAAACCATTCAATTATAAAAGAATTATCCCGAAAACTACAGTACTGATGTTTAAGTGATTAAAGATGTATTAAATGCTTTTATAAAGCTTTGATTACTGATTTTAATCTGCAATACAAAAACTACTAGACTTATTTGTACCTTATATACTCAATACTGAGACAATATCCAGTTTTGACTAATGCATGTTTAAAGTTTTACTTATTTTTGGTTGAAGTGGCAATCAATGCAAGTCTGGGTCAAGTGTAGCTGAGAAAGGCGTGGGAAAACGCATACATTTTAATAAAACCATGATATAATTAATTGGTGAATTTCTTCAGGGAATGTGATTATCATCTTATCAAGATTGATGATTCTATGCAGTCCAGTCCATACTGCATAGGAATATATAGTAAGAATGATGGGACCTGACCTTTTATGAGTAATAGCCTTTGCAAATGTTAAATTGATAAATCCGAAGTATTTTGATTTCACTGTGTAATGTTTGTTGATTTCATTTTGTAATGTTCATTTATTTATTTGAGAATTTTAAATTTTGTCATTAATACAAGTCTTTATTAAGGTAATATATTTAAGTTCTTCAGTTAAGTGAAAAATATTTGTTAACGATATATCGTTTAATATAAAAATCATCCTTTGTAGAAAAAGGGTTAACTTGGTGAGTTCAGGGTTTTCTGCAGTCATTTGGCATTTGTTTTATAATTTGAATCAATAATGTAAGAACCCTCTTTAAAAAATGTCTTCAGACAGAATCATGGTGTAATTAAGCAAGTTTTCTGTTTCAGACATGGGCCATAACTCCGCAGCTTACCTGCACACAGTGATCGAAGCTTTACGACTCAGTTTTGCAGATACCCTGGAGTATTGTGCAGACCCAGCAAAAGTTAATGTGCCCATAAACCATATGTTAGCAAAAGACTATGCAACTGAAAGACGAAAACTGATTAATCCAGATCGGTATGTACAAAATAGTTTTTATGACATCAGTTTTATTTGTCTTCTCCAATAAAAAGATATTTCTTAATTTATGCACACTGCCTTCCTCAATTCATTTTAATGCATAAATATCTGTACGGTACAATAAATGTTTTCTAGCAATCAGCAACATCAAATTGGGTTTCCATATCCAAAATTATCTTAGACAAAGAAGGAAAAAGCCATTTAAAGCCAATATGCTGCTGAATTGTCTTTCATACCAGCCTATTATCAAAGGACAAGTTTTGCATAAAAATACCAGGTACCACATTTTGTGACATATACGGTATGAAATGCTGAATGTCAACAAAAAAGTATGTGGTACCACATTACTGTGACAGATATAACATTCTGAATGTCAACAAAAAATACCTTGTACCACATTACTGTGACAGATATAACATGCTGAATGTCAACAAAAAATACCTTGTACCACATTACTGTGACAGATATAACATGGTTAATGTCAACAAAAAATACCTTGTACCATATGATTGTGACAGATATAACATGGTTAATGTCAACAAAAAATACCTTGTACCATATTATTGTGACAGATATAACAATGCTGAATGTCAACAAAAAACCTAACATTGTTTAAAAAATGTTAACCCATTGCTAGATATTTTTGTGTGTTACCAAGGGCATATGTAATTTTTTATTATTTTAATTCACAAGACTTTGCATTAAATATTGTAGATCAAAGAGGCTGATCAGAGACTGCCATTGGGAGCTGGCTGGTCTGGATCTACACTACTTGCCTTAGCCTGATAGATTCATACTTTTGCCTAGCAGGCTATGGTTTCCAACCATGGTAACATATGGTTGCATATGGAACAGTTTTCCTCATAGACACTCTGTTGCTTGATTAGTAATTGAACAGATATTCTAACAAAAACAGCAATTTTGTTATTCTTACTTTCCAGTGTGTTCCGTAAATTTGCATTTTGATCAGACATTTTCCTTCATCCTACATGTAACTCCCATTGTTTTTTTCTTTTGATCAGAGCTATTCCAGAAGTGTGTAAAGGTGAGAAGCTGTCTGGTTGTGATACAGTGTACTTCAGTGTGGCAGATGGGGACGGTAATGCTTGCTCCTTCATCAATAGCAACTACATGGGTTTTGGTACCGGTATTGTACCCAGGGGCTGTGGCTTCACCCTTCAAAACCGGGGTTTGAACTTCAGCTTGAGGGCTGATCATCTGAATGTAGTGGCTCCCAACAAAAGGCCTTTTCATACCATCATACCTGCAATGATTACCTCAACAGTTACAGGTAGTGTAACAAATTTATTGAATCAGTATATTGAACAAGGCAAATGCAAACATTTTTATGATTTTTTAAGATTTCGAGTGAAAGCTCGAGGGCATAAAGGGATAGTGAACAACTTTTGCTTTTTTGCATCTAACTACCCTAACAGCGCAGCGCAGCACAAAATAGTTTGTGTGGTTAATTTGTGCAAAGACCTATACACACACCTATATGTGTATAGGTCTTTGATTTGTGTCATAACTGCAATATTGCTTTGTTCCATATCTTTCCTTCAGTTCCTCACTTGTCAGTCTGAATTTAAACTGCTGTTGTCAATACAAAATGAAACAAAGTGAGATAAGTTTTTCATAATGCAACGTTAATGTAATTCCATTGCACATGAAAACTAGTTTAAATTATGAATGAATACTAAATGAAACCTAGGCCACATGGGCAGATGCTAACATTGTAAACTGTGTGCACAAACATGGGCGTTTAAGATATAAATATGATTATAAAGTTTCTAGAATTTGTAAAAATAAATATTAACAAAAATCAAATCATATTCTTAAACAAATCTTCCCTGTGCTCACTCATGGCTCAAGCTGTTGGCCGCGTCGAAGAGGTGGGTGAAATAAAGTAGTCTAAAGAAGACAGTCCACAGTTAGGTTGTAGACTATCCCCCAAACTACCAGCATTAATGGAGACATATTAATCATCATTTAATGTATTTTAATAATGTCTACAAGACGTTAGAAGAAACAAAATGTCTGGATGAACATTTATTATAATAATAAGGTTAAGGTTATGAAAAGTAACAAAGATATTGACCATGCAACTTAAGTCATGTCAGTGCACAACTGTATAGTTTGCCTGGTTGATGTTGCCTGTTTCCAGTCTATAAATAACCTGAGGTATGATCGAGGGGGTGGTGGTAAACTCGAATTGCAGAGTTTACTTGCTGTCTGAATTGACCGAATTCATAAAATCATCATACCTTCCTAAAACGTTTATGACAATCTGTGGTGTTCGAAAAATTTTAAACTATGGCTGGGAGTTTGAATGCACAGATTTTTAATCTGGAAAACTGGGGTCAGACCCCATCCTCCTACACCCTGGGTGGTAGGTTATGTAGCAATCGTACATCATACATATAGCGTACATAGCTATGTTGTATCCATGTACGCCTAAACAAAATGCCCCAAACAAGTGAAAGCATGGTCATGTATTAATACTGCGCCCCTGTCAACTATTTCCGTAGTGATGTCATGCAGAATTAATAGATGACTTGGGTATTAAAGATAATAAATTCTTTAAGTTAATAAGTTCTTTGAGTTGATAAAAAAATCTTTTTAACAAGCTTTATTTACATGGGACATGAAATACAAGCTTGAGTACTTTACACAGTCAAGCTGAAAATTGTAAAAATTCTTTACCAGGTAGGCATTTAGCTTCATAGTTTTATAACCATACAAGGAGCATAAATAACATGTTATTTGGTAGACAATTGTCTTGTATTTTTCACCTAATACCACTTGCAAGCAGATATTTGAAGGAGGCAGAAGTCATTTGTTTTTCACTTTGTTAGGGAACAAGCCTTTTCATATATTTTAAATTTGATACATGCAATCCAACTTTCTTGATGATTACCGGTATTGATATTTAGGGGTTCTCTTGTCTAAAGAATTAAATGATTTAACACCTTTTAAAAACTAAGTCACCATATACTTGAAAATCAAGCAGTCAATATGTTTTCTCTATTCTTAAAATGCAATAACTAAGTCGATAGTCAATTTCAACTTGTGGACACATACAAAGATCACTGCAAACATGTATTCTGTTAATATTCACTCTTCTTTTCTAATAACTGACAACTTACTATCTGTTGTCTCTGTTCACATCTTCCTATACAGTACAATGGCTTGATGTCACTGTGGCCCTTCAGGCCTTTGATTATAATAATTGTGCTAGAATTATAAAAAATATAACTTTATAATTGAAAACCTTTTCACAATTAAATGTGTGATTAAAAAATTGGTTCTTCATTTGGGCTGTTTCATCAGGGTGTATAAGTCCACAAATGGTTATTTCGTGTACATTTGTACTTTTCCACAAACAATTAAAAAAAGGTTACCATTGAAGCACGTTTATTGATATGGTGCATTTTCATGGGTAAAAAAAAACAACGTATTTTAGTTTGTATTAGTCTTTGTATTTTAGATGAGTGGCTGGTTTAAAGCAATTGGACATGTACAAGTGGTCCAAAGGTTTACTTATGTTTTATCATTCATATATAGCCTGCTTTCCATTTACTGGCTTGGACCCTTTCCACTTGTTGACTGCAGAGTTTTCTATCAATGGCATCTTTTATTTGGAGTCTAAGCTTGACTAGATGATGATTCACAGTTTGATTCCATGCCTTCTATGAAGATTCCAGGGATTAAGGATTCAGGGATTATAACCTAGCTTAGACCAAGTATCTATATTTAGACTTGTATGTTCAGGGGAGTTGCTGGCCAGCTATGGTGTGATGGGTGGCTTCATGCAGCCTCAGGGTCATGTACAGGTGCTACTCAACATGACAGAGTTCAACATGGACCCCCAGCAGGCCCTTGATGAGCCACGAATATGTATTGGACATGGGCATGTGTATGTAGATAGCACTTTGATTACATTTTTTTGGAAATTAATCATTTGTTGTCACTAATTTATACTCTTATAGTTTTGCTATAGTTGACATGGGCATGTGTATGTAAATAGCACTTTGATTACATTTTTTTTTTAAATTAATCATTTGTTGTCACTAATTTTTTCTCTTATGGTTGTGCTATAGTTGTCAAAATATACTCTCCATCATCAAGATTTAAGACAACAATGGCTGCTAAGTTTAACAATACCATTAACCTGTCTTGTACACAGGTAATTGATTATAGAACTTACGTACCTTCATAAGCATTTTTAAGTTCATCTATTCCAGAATGGAGAGTGGCAGTCTGAACCATGTTGCATTGGAAGAGGGCATATGTGAGAATGTTGCAAATGAATTGCGGGCAATGGGTCACCATGCTACCTCTGGCATCAGTGGTTATAACCGGATGCTGTTTGGGCGAGGTCAGGTTATTGCGCGGGGAGAGTGGCCATTTAATCCTGTACCAGCTGGTGGGCAGGAGCTAGTGTACTGGGCAGGATCTGATCCAAGAGCAGATGGCATGGCAATAGGATACTAGTCAGTAGATACATACATATAGTCACAAACAGTTATATAAAGGTTGACCCCCCTTGTAGAATTATTTCTCCAGTGAGATTGTGCTCAAGTTCAAATATTGCCTGCAAGTAAACTTCTTAAACATACCACTAATGCTACAATTTCTTATTCTTATATCTCAACAACTTGGAAAGGATGTGGTATTATTATAAAAATGAAGTGCTGAAGATACAATAAGGAAACAATGTGGAATAAAAAAAAATGATTGAGCAAAATCTTAACTGAGAAATGTTTTTGCAAATGGGGGATTAAAATCTACTGTTGACTGGTTTCTGTTCAAAACTGTCGCCTGTACATACAGGATTAATATGCAGAAAGACTATAGCTCGTACATTATATAGTAATATTGGATGGAATAGCCACATACATTTCATTACAGTATATTTGAAGTAAGACAAAATATACTACATGTTCAATTATAACATAAAATCCACATAAGTTAAAGGGAGATAATCTTGGATAAAAATATTTTAAATTAATTGTAGATGAATAGAAACAATAACTTGAGCATAAAGTGCTAAAATGATAATTTGTTTGAAATAGCATCTTTTCCATTTAATTTTTTCACCTTGAAGGTCAATACAAATTTATAATTTAAATAATTTCTTTCCTGTCGTAAAAAAATAATTTTTTAATAAAAAGGAATTTTACATTGCAGAGATATTTTTATATTTATTAGTTCATGAAATTATTTTCCTAACATGATAATATATTTTAGTGCTTGTTAGTTTATGGTTTTATCGCAAACATTATTGTATAAATCTTATATTACACCTGTTTTGTCTATTTTTCTAATGGAGACTAAATTGAGCAACTGTTTTATTGTTGCAGGTTTTAAACTATTACTAATCTTTGCAGCTATTTAGTATTGACATTTTTATCCAGCAATTTTCATGTAATTTCTAAATTAAAGTATCTATTATTAATTGAAACAGTTTGAGGGAAGGATACATCTAGTTTTCTTGACATATTTATATGAAGTCTATAAATACCATACAACGAAACCATATTCCTCACAAACAACTTTCAATTTTCAACATTCTTTAATTTTTTTGTGATATTTGTTAAATTCATTGAGATGTTTGCACTTTATATTTGCACATCTTCCACAGTTATTTTCCTTTTATGTCACAGATGTCTTTTAACCCTGTGTTCTAAAATTGATATAGTGTTGTACAAACTGTTATTGTTGAAGTATTTTGCAATATATTTTTCAAATTCAAAATTTTGACATTAATAGAACATATATTTTCATACTTTTGTATACCATGTTCATGCTATTTTAAAGAAGAACATATTTTCAATATAACAGTGCATACTGTATTGTTTTTACACCATTTTGTGGAATATTTACATAACAAGACATGTATTTGAGAATAACATAACATTGTTCTTATGCCTTAACCCTTTGCTTAATACACCTTTTATACGGCTATGATAATTAGTGTTGATCCTGAACAACAAGCTTCTCACTGGAAGCTGTATGATCAGGATCTGCTTTATTTGCTGCTGAGTCTCTAGCAACATGGCACTGTCAGGAGATAACTTTAAGATAAGAATTTGTACATTTGTTTTTTTCCCATTTGTATGGATAATTAACAAATGTAACAAACTAAGGGTTAAGGCCCTGCAATGTGCAAACAGAGCCATAACAAACCTAACTCTCACTCTGCTGAACACAAAGCCCTTAGCCAATGGTTTAGATGCAGATCAGCGGGCTACTGCTGACAGCTGATTGGTAAGTGTTAGCCCTATTTGCAGCGAATTCTCAAACAATATGCCTTATTACTTTTGTTTGCAATTGTTAACAAATATAAGATTTTGTTTTGCTTATAAAAAAATGGCACTTAGCATAAGTTTTATACACACAACAAGAATTAAAACCCTTTCACTCATGCATTGACCATTTTACTCCTTTTTGATGTAATCATAATTTATAAGTCTTATCTTTAGCAGAATTGGCACTACTTGGTCTGTTTGTTGACTTTTTTGACCATGGTTTCACTATTAAATGATGAAACATACATGTGTTAGATATGCTTCAAACTGTTTTAATGAAAATTAAAAAAAAATAGGTAAAATTTCGAAATCATATACAAGGGTTGAACTATCTGTTAAGAAGTATTGGTAAATGGGTTATCAGCTCTTAATGCCATAGAAAAGGATTATTTACAGTATTGGTAAACTTTTTTTGTTAATTTTTGTATCTAGTATGAGGATAAAAATCTGAATCTTATAATATTACATTGAACATTAATTGTTCAGTCACCTGTGCATCTTTTAATTGTGGAGTTTTGTTATGGCACAACTCATGTTCCTATTGTGTGAAAAGCAAATTAAATATGTTTTTGACGGTATAGTAAAGAAAGGCAATGAAACAAACAATATTGAGCTTTCCAGACAAGTAAGAATAAACAATAACATTAATGTAGTGAGAAATTTATTTCAAAATCACAATAGTGACTAACTAAAAGCACAATTTAAGAATCTTCCTCTGAAACAGAATTATAAAAGTAATAATTTATACATAAACCAAATGACAATTGTAAGTAAATATAAATATGAAATGTGTGTAAATAGTAACAAAAAGTATCTTACAAAAATATCACAATACTTTTACAATAATATAAAAGTGAGAACTTAGAAGTACATTATCACAGATAATATTACAACATATCTCAAAATAACAAAGCACCAAATACTGCTGAATGTATACCGGTACATTTATACAAGACTTGTATATTTGCATACTTTTAATCACATGCAGAAAAAGCAAAACAATGAAACAATATAAATACATTGTAAAATACTGATACAACAGAATACTATCTGACAACTTCAGAACATAAATAAAATGTTGAATAATTGATTTATCCCTATGAAAAGTGAGTTTACCAAAGAAACAAAAATGCATTTTTTCATCCTTCAATACCCACTCCCAGCTTTCATAGTTGTTACAGACTCATCTTTAACCTTTCTCAATTCATGTAAACATTATTCTTTTGTAAAAAAAAAAACTGATATTTTATGCAGTTAAATGTATGTTTGAAAAATCACAACTCGGCAAAGATTTTTTTTTTCAAATTATCAAAGATACAGACAGGAATTTTGCTAAAGGTCTGTAAAATCTAGAATAATCAGTCTGTC
This sequence comes from Sinonovacula constricta, assembly GCA_007844125.1. NCBI lineage: Eukaryota > Metazoa > Mollusca > Bivalvia > Cardiida > Solecurtidae > Sinonovacula > Sinonovacula constricta. Next base: position 83,738,665 of record CM017555.1, read on the forward strand.
CATAGTTAAGATACATCACTATTGTAATACTTGACATATTCATTAATGAAAACACCTAGAGAATAAACAATTGTTTCAATTTTTTACACTAAATTAACCAAAGATTTAGTAAACTGTTCTTGAAGTGACAGGGCCACAGTTTTGAGTCACTATACGGTTTGTTTTCAGAATTTTTGTTTGTATTCAAACTGATTGCTGATGATTTGATTTGTTAATGCCAATTCAACTAAAATGAGTAAATTATCTAAATCTAAATTCACTAAATTGTTAACTCCATTTCAACTTAAATAATCCAAAGGCACTTTATAAGACTACCCCTTTAAGTGAACTGCTTAAAATATATCACAAAGCTATTTTTGGCAATTAATGTTTCTTTCCTTTTATTTCATCACCTTTTGGCAAACAAACGTTAAAATGTTTTTGTTTTTTTAGCCACATGTAGTTATTGGTTGGATTTATTAATTTTCACAATAATTGATGTGTACAGGAGCATTGGAAATGGACTAGCTATACTGAACAGTCTAATGCCAGACTCTGCAGTCCCAAAAGAAGAAGTATACAAAATAAATAAAAACAATAATATGTACAACAAAGTGAGTGTTCAAAGAAGATTAACTACAAAGATTTGTTACTATATCCTGCATTTCTTTATAACAATAATTCCTTAACTGTATAATCAAAGTATATAATCAGCAGATTTATTAAAATCAACCTTTTATGTGTGAAAAAAACACTGTTTATGTGTGCGCATATATACACAGGTCTATATATAGGTCTGTGTACAAGGTACTTTACAATAATAAAATGTCGTACTTAAAAGTAAAGACAATGTCTGTAATGTCTTTACTTAGGCCATTGTAAGAGCGGTCTTCTGGAGAAAATGTTCAATAAATAGACACAGAATTTCCATAATACTTTGACAGGAAATATACAGAGCATTTTGACAGGAAGCTTGATGTGGTTGCAAGATCTAACAACGTTTGTACCATAATTGTAAATCTACATGAAGACATAATGACATGATATGACGGGTCTTTGAGTAGAGATAATGACAAGAAAAAATCATCTTTGAAGATGAAATGGGACATTTACGTAATAACCCATTATATCAAATCTAACAAACATGTAAACTTAACACCAGAAGTTTAGTGATTGGCTACTAAGTTGCATGTTGAAATTTTCTAAACTAGTAAAATGGATTATTGAATATTCTATGCAAAGACAAATAAATTCAAAATATTATATGAGCAATATTTAGCCATTTGTATCCTTGTGCAAAAAAATGACATCAACAAAATTGATTACATCATGTGTAAAATTTCATAGCTAAAATGTTTTCAAGTTGTTAAGTAGGCTATTGTTTAAAGTCGGCAGAAAATGAAGTTTTAGGGGATGGACAGATACACTGGGAGGATAAATTATTGCAGATTGAATCTATTTATAAATGTTGAGTATAAAAATGATAAAACATCCCAGAATGTAAATAATCCTTTCCGAGACGGCATCAACAATAAAGTATAATTTCTGATAGGTGTGACATTAGTATGTCCAGTCAGCTAAAAATTGATTATTTTCTTTGTAAATCCAGAAACAGGGTAAATTATAAAGGACCTGTCATTTAGGTACTGTAAAGTAAAAAAGATATTGTCAAGGACAAGACTTGCTGGATGCAGCTCATATATAAAGGTCATCTACAAAATAGTAAACTATACTACAGAATAATGGAATGTTTTATCAAACAGCCTTACACTCATCATTTCTTCAAATGTAAAAAAACATTAATTTACATTTAATGAACACTTGTTTGAAGAGGGTTTCTGATGATCTTAATTACTAGAAAACAAGAAGTAAATTGAGATTATGAAAACATTTTGTACTTATACAAAAATAAAAATCTCTGCCACTTTTTATGTCAAAATAAATCAATCTGCTTTCAGTTTGTGTTTTCCTACAATTTTATTTTACCTTTATTAATATTATTATGAATGTTGCTTGTACTCAATGTAATGTTAGTGTATATAATGGAAATGAAGTTTTGTTTCCAAGCAACATTGGGACTTATTTGGTAATTTGAAATCTTGAAAGTCCTCATAATGAAAAATTATTTGCGTAACACAGGTAAAATGTTATTTTCCTTTCAAGAATAACACAGTCATTAATAGAAATGTATAAATACATAACAAGAGCAAAACAAAATATAAATGACTAAAAAGTCTTCCCATTAAAAAACAGATCCCAGCATTGGGTCTACATAAACCATAATGCCCTATTTTAACATCAGCTATAATAAAAGAAGCCACCTAGTTTTAATGAAGATATATATATGGGTATGTACATCCATTAACTGTAAGAGGGCCAGTATCCATAAAACCACAGAAAAACTAAAAGAAGAAATTAATTGTCAATAACAAAGTATATTAAAATATAAGATAATACTAAAAAATATCTGCTCCTTTTTTTATGAGGTATCAATATTTGTTTGTTTGTGCAATATGTCACAGTGACCAATAATGGTCATTGTAGAGAAGTTCAGCTATTTTAGTGGAGAAAGACCTCACATAATTAGGTAAAACCCCCAGCACATGCAGGTCAACTGGAAGACCTTACCACATTTAGTTCTTCGCCTTGAAAGGGATTTGAACCCGCAGTTACAAGTCGGCAATTCTCCCATTGTGACAAAGGGCTCCCCTTTCAATATTCATTCCTAAATTGAATCAAGGTATGGGAAAGTATAAACAAGGTACAATATATATTTACTAAAGATACTGTTTTACAGTCTACTGCTACTGTTGTGACATAAATAAAAAAATCAAATATGACTTAGTTACTTATGACTGTATACAGTAAAGATATGTATTAATAGACAACCTAATGTATGTTTTAAAACAAAAATCCCTGATATCTATTGTGGGAGAGTATGGTCTCTGATGGGAAGGTTTTTATCTGTTTTGGAAGGTATGATCTATGGAGGGAAGGGCTGATCTATGGTGGCAGTGTTTTACTCTCCCGGTGGAAGCCTGGCCGTGCATCTGGTCCCAGTTTACAGGAGTCCTTGTGGCCCTTCAGTTGCTGTAGCGGTCCCACATGATCACATCCCGCCCTCCGATAAGGGCAGCAGACCTGTCCATGGAAATAAATATTCAGTAATAACACTTCTCAGATCTTGTGTGTAATGATTATACATTAGTTATACACATGTGTGTACATGCACAATTTACTCTTGAAGACTTCAGTTGCTGCAGTGCACCGACATGATCACAGATTGTCCTACTATAGGTCATATAAACAAAAGAAAGGTTTTGTTTTGACATAAACCTTATACCAACTCATTTTGTGGCACACAGTTTTTATGGGAGGCAATGAAACATAGATGATCTCCTGGAGGTAACCTTTGATTTCTCCTCACATGAAAGTTGCCAGCCTGCCTGGGGCTCAAACTCATACAGTGAGGACTTAGTTGGTCTACATTTTCTTATTTTTAATTTTTACTAATATATTTAAAGAAGTTAAGTCTAAAGAATAGACACACAAAAAACCAGCAAGTTTGCTGACATTAAAACAATAAGTTCAGAAAGTAAGTCAAATATATAAGATACAAACCATAATATCAGCAATGATGTTTTCTAGAATGAAGTCATGATGAAGCTGTTTTACATAAATGGGCTTCCTGAAAATGTAGAAACATGTTTTTTACCAATTATTTTATTGAATAAATAAAAGGATCAACAAATTGTGGCATCATAGTTCAAATTTATCCGGCACTTGTGAAAAAAAGTAGTGGGATGATAAGAGTAGAATGTGTTACAAACCAGTTAGCTTAGTTGGTAGAGTATCTGCCCCATTAGCAAAGCTGTTTGGTTCAGTCTCAGACTCCTGCTCATTTTATCAATATTTCTTTGGAAACCCCAGTAAATGATTTTGTTAACGAAATAAACTGCAGCAACACAATTATGGTTATTATCGCAACATCCAGCTATTTTGATGGACAAGAACCTCAGACAAATGTGTGGGAATAACAACTGGCACACCACTGGTCAGCTGGAAGACCTTCATTACATTGAGTTTGTGGCTAAGCAGCCAGATGAGTTACAATATGGCAACTCTACCACTCAACCATAGGCACTTCCCGCATCCAGTGTATTCCAGTTTTTTTTGGTACAGGGGGTTCAGGAAAGCTACTGAGCTGCAAGCAGGGTTTATGGAAGTTTGTGTATGAAGTCAATTTGCCTGGGGTGTCTGTAACTAAATGATCTGGAGAAACTGTTAAAGCAGTTCCATCTGCTAAATCAATAGAGCAACTGCCCTTTTGCAAAGAGTGTAAGGTTTAAGACATTGATTGGTTTCACATTTTTCTCTTTGTTACGTAGGTATATCTTTACCTGTTGATAAAACATTCTTCAAAAAATAAATGGCAGAATGGCTCAAGTAGAAACAAAACTATTTGTTTATCTAATAAACAAATTGACTCTGTGTAAAGAATTTTGTATATTTATAATGGAAGCATTAAATATAAAATATAATCACAAACAACTGATTCATAATCACACTTTACCTGTCTTCTGGGCAAGTTTTACTTTCTTTCAGCCAGTCAGTTATGCACTGAAAAAAAACACATTTTTACAGAAAAAACTGTAACATATTTACCAGTATCACTTGGATAAAATACATGCCCATGTAATTGAGACAGGATAGTTATATAAGATAACCATTTCAATAATGACTCATAAAGCAGAATTTCTAAAGGAGAGTCTTAAAGGTGGTAACCAACAGTTTGTCTTCATCAAATACACATAAACCTGGATTGGGGAAATTGAAGCAGAATTTCTGCAAATAGTCAAACCTTAGTCGGACAAAAAAGAATTTTGAACACTGTCTAATTAGTAAGACAAGTAGAAATCATGAAATAAATCACTCTACATGCCCATTCTTTCTAAAATTATAAATAAGCATGATTGTGATTTCTGCTAAAAATACATCAATGTCAGAATGGATTTCCCAAATGATTATATAAAGTTACAGTCAAGTGGTTATCTTAGTTTAAAATTAGCTAACTGTGCAGCATGGCTTAGATAGGAAATACCCATTTGTAGTGACAAGTGATGTGTTATGCTTCACTTTTCACATAGATGTAGGACATGAATAATCAGCATTTTGCATGATCTTTTCAGGCAATAATAACTTATTTGGTCCTCTGAAGAAAATGATTTGGTCCAAACTGTCAGATAACCAAAAATCATCAATACATTATTTACTCATTTTGTTATTTGTAAAGTTGATAAGAAAACATTTGAACTAGCATTAATTAATAACAAATTTATTCCACACACAGATATCAAAGGTACAACTTTGAACTAAATTTGAATACTGCAACCATAACAATTTATTTTCATTACATATTATAATAAAAGCCAATGTTTAAAAATAGAAACTATGGAAAACAGTAGGTTTTGAACATCTTAGTGGCTTAACCTGCTAAGCACACATTCATCAGTCTTAAGCAAATAGTGCAGATTTAGACAGCTGTCTGATTATTATCGACACTATTTGCTGCAGTCTCTTGTTTGACTTTCTTATAAATTTGCATGGTGCTGTAAGCCAAAATATGTTTAATATATTAGCCTAAAACTAAGAATTAAGCATAAGCTTTTATCAAAATGTTGCATTTATTTACAATGTAACTTGCTCATGGTTAAAGTATTATATATATGTATATATGTTGTACAGATGATGAACACTACTATATGTACAAATCTTAAATAAAATTTCTGTTCTGTCCTGTTAAAATGTACCTTGCGACAAAAGCTGTGACCACATGGTGCCCTCTGGGGTTCTGTAAACACATCTCCGCAGATGGAACAATACAGGTGGTTGCTCACTGACTGGGGGTTCAGGAAACACCTGTATTACAACATGTTTTTAATCTCTTGCTTTAAAAGTTTTGCTGTGAAAATGAAATGAAAAAATCAGGAATTATATGATAAACTACAGATGAGTTCCTATTGGTAAAATGCTGATATTTAGCTCCTTAAAGTTTAAACTGATCAATGTTTTAACCCAACAATTGTAACACATGTATTAAAACGTAACATAAATGTACATTTATGTAGCATTATCTTTTTTTAACACAGACAGATGTAATGAAAAAGGCGATACAATCTGGGATCTCCCACAACTTAAATGATTAAATATGCATCCTCACATTTTTAATCATAATCAAAGGTCTGTTAAAATGAAACTGCATTTCCATCTAGTCAAGTTTACCGCATATTATTGTTACAAAAACTATGAGCCTTTTAACAAATGATGGTAATTTTTTTTTTTAAATTGGTTTTATAAAGAATAAAAATCAACCTGACCTCATTTTTCATCCTTATTTGTTGCGGCTCATTTAAGTCTTTATAGTTCAATAACTTTGTTTTCATTTTGCAGATAAAACAGAAACCATATTTTGGAAGCATAGAAACAAACAAAAAGCTTCTGAGCATATACGAAGTAGCAAATATCCTGGGTTCTTTCGTCAGATGGCTTAGGACCATAAAGTTATAATCAGTCCCAAGACAGGTAGATAATGGTGCTGAATATATATGACTTTCAGGTAAACTCATGTTTTTAGAATTTGACTGAAACATGCGTATGATAATTTGGTAGTTTTATGATCTTAAAAGATTTGATATAAAGTCAGACTTACCCAGGTGCTTTGTTATCATTCACCCCTGTCAGTGCTGGAGCTGGTTTCTTTTTCTTCTTGAAAGATGTAGATGGTGGGGATTTCACATCCTGCAATCAAGTATAAATAAGTCTTTAAAAAAATAATTATGTTCTATATGGGCAATGCGATTAATAATTATTGAATAATAATGTTTTATTATATTTATAGCTTGCTAACTGCCAAACATTATTAGTCAAGAACCAACCAAAATCCCATCTCAAACAAATACTTGGGAGTATATGAACAACAAAAGGCTCACTTCATACACAGTAAAATAGTTAAATTCTAGGCAGAATGTTCTGATAATAAATGCTCTTTGAGTTTGTATAATTTTAATGTCATTGTTCTTTCATTTGTTAGTACTTTTATTATTTGTATACTTGTCTTTTATAACCACAAATACTGATAAATAGAAACTAAGAGTTATCTATACACTAACCTCTGTCTTTATCACATTTTCCTTTTCTAGGGTGATAGAAGCGCCTGCATCTATATTGGTCATTGCTTTCTTCTTTCTCTCAATGGTTGCGCTCAGGTTTGCCAAACTTAGTCTTATTTCTGTTTTCTCCTTGTCAGTCAAGGTCAAAACTTCATTGATCTCATTCTTTTTCACAACTTTCTTATCCTTGGGTGTTTGTGGATTCACATCTATCTTCTCTTCTTTGCTTTTACTTTTATTACTTTTAATATCCGACTGAGACTCTGACTTTTTCAAAGATACCTTATCTGACCTGCCATCAGCATTTTGTTTATTATTTTCTGCAGCAGTATTCTCTTGTGTTCCATCATTGTTGGGTTTGTTTGACCCTCTTGAGGCTAAAGAGTGTTGAAAAGGCTTTGCTAATTTTGACTTATTCTTGGTCTTTTCTTTTCCATCCTCTTTCTTCATAACTTTTTTATCTGCCAACTGCTCTGTAGATGTCGATGACATAGAATAAAACCTCTGTGTGGATGGAAGTTCCTCTGAGTTCTGATCTATGGTTTTAGCATTATTTTGAGAATTGGTCTGTTTCGAAGTACTTTTTGCTGCTAATGACTTAGATGGTGATTTCTTTGAGCTACTAGGAGCTTGACTTGCATTGCCTGAAGTGTTATTTTTGTTCAGTTCTACTTTTTCTTTGTTAATTTCTACTTTTTCTTCTAATCCTTTTTTTGGTTTTTCATTTTTGGATGAACTTTCTTTATTTGGTGACTTATTCTGACCAGAAATTTCATTAGAAGTTGTTTTGGTTTCATCTGGAAGTGGTGTTTTGTTTTTGCTTCTTGTCATTGCTGTTTTGCATGACTGAGGTACTTTGTCATCTTCCTGGGACTTGTCCTTCTTGGGAGATTTCATAGAGGGTTTATATTCCGCTTTGAAAGGATCATCTGGGTTCATCTCTGCGAGCATGTCAGCGTATGTCTTGTGTCGACCCAGACAGTACCTGGGTGTGCGAGTAAGGTTACTAAGATACAGGTCTGTCTTGGCTCTCTCCATTGGAGACTCCTCCTCTTCATGTTTATTTTCATGTTTATCAGCATGTTTTTCTTCATGGTTGTCAACATGCCTTAGGAAAGATAATAAACATAGCTAAAGTATGTAATCAGCATAAACATGTAAATTTAGACAAAAAATTGTGGAAATATATACATAATATATACATAGTATATTAAAATAAACAACATCCAGTAATAAGGCCTGGGTCCAGCTCTAGGTCTTGACAGATACAGTTTGGAGGATTGACTAATAAGAGCTGTTGTGTAATATTAAACTATACATTTTAAGTTTGTTTTGTTTAAATATCAAACCAAATATCAAACAGTTTTGTAGATAAGCTTTTAATTTTAAAACAGTAGAGATGCATTAATTATGACAACATTTTACGTACATGTGATACATAATACAAATCACATCACTCCTAGGATTGATAAAGACTAACCCTAGGCTCCTAGGACTGAGAAATGGACTGATAAAGACTAACCCTAGGCTCCTAGGACTGATAAAGACTAACCCTAGGCTCCTAGGACTGATAAAGACTAACCCTAGGCTCCTAGGACTGATAAAGACTAACCCTAGGCTCCTAGGACTGATAAAGACTAACCCTAGGCTCCTAGGACTGATAAAGACTAACCCAAGGCTCCTAGGAATGATAAAGGGACTGATAAAGACTAACGCTAGGCTCCTAGGACTGATAAAGACTAATGCTAGGCTCCTAGGACTGATAAAGACTAACGCTAGGCTCCTAGGACTGATAGACTAACATAGGCTCCTAGGACTGATAAAGACTAACCCTAGGCTCCTAGGACTGATAAAGACTAATGCTAGGCTCCTAGGACTGATAAAGACTAACGCTAGGCTCCTAGGACTGATAAAGACTAACCCTTGGCTCCTAGGACTGATAAAGACTAACGCTAGGCTTCTAGGACTGATAAAGACCAACCCTAGGCTCCTAGGACTGATAAAGACTAACCCTAGGCTCCTAGGACTGATAAAGACTAATGCTAGGCTCCTAGGACTGATAAAGACTAACGCTAGGCTCTTAGGACTGATAAAGACTAACGCTAGGCTCCTAGGACTGATAAAGACTAACATAGGCTCCTAGGACTGATAAAGACTAATGCTAGGCTCCTAGGACTGATAAAGACTAATGCTAGGCTCCTAGGACTGATAAAGACTAACATAGGCTCCTAGGACTGATAAAGACTAACGCTAGGCTCCTAGGACTGATAAAGACTAACGCTAGGCTCCTAGGATACAGAAAGACTAACCCTAGGCACCCAGGACTGATAAAGACTAACCATAGGCTCCTAGGACTGATAAAGACTAATGCTAGGCTCCTAGGACTGATAAAGACTAACGCTAGGCTTCTAGGACACAGAAAGACTAACCCTAGGCTTAATGATTAAGATTGAGTAAACCAGCCAATCACATTTTTTAAGTGTATATACTTTTACATAAGTACCTGTGAAAAGTACCAGTACTGGCTAGTGGGACTAGTTCTTGGGATGTCCTCCATACTGTTGGAGTTGAACTCTTCAAGGATTGCTCTGTTCTTACAGCACTAACCTGAAACATAATATAACATAACATAATAATAAAAAAATAAACATTGGTTTACTGTGTGTGAAGTTGACTTAAAAAGGGAAAGTATCATTAGTATCTCTGGTAATTTTTAAGTTAACATTTGTAAAACAATGAGCATATGATCATTATTATCAAATATCAGATTTTTTAAAACAGATTTATGTTACTAACAGTATTTGGTGTTGATAATCAACATTAAATCTTTTTGATTCAACTGAAAATTTGAGAAATGCTAATTTGATTTCAAGCAAGCATAACAAATATTATTTCTATATAATTGAACCTCTTGGAAGCTGAGGCGTTTCCATGATGCTGCAGAATGTTGAACATCATCATAAGAGTGGATATCACTGTATGGACTATAACGTGCTGTGTGTGCTGGCAAGGACAGGCTTGACCTTACATCTCTTCTCTCCATCTACAAAAAAAGCAACTCAGATGATTAAAAAGTTAATAAAATTTAAACTTACAATTCTTACAAAGACAAGTATTAAAATATAAATAGAAGAGATTAAGAAGACAAGAGCTTCAATTTTTCACAGTACTGGCATATGAAATCCCACAAATACTCAGTTTTTCACCAGTTCATTAAGTGAGAGAACTAGAAATAATTGGAAATTTAAATTACATCACGTAACCTACTTTGTACATTACATTTTGTTTTATTTGCTCACATTAAAATGACATTTAAACATAAGTACAAAGGGACAATTGTGTCTCTTCATGATGCTGATTAACTGCAAACTAGCTATTGTTTATTTTGGTATAAACTGATCATATTAAACTGTTAACAAATAATTTATTGAAATATTTTTGTTGTATATCCTACTAACTATGCACAGTCGCCTCTTTTACTATAGTACTATATGCCACTTGCACACTATTTCCTATTAATCCCAGTTCTCCCACTCAGCTGTGGCCCCCTTCATCACAAAATCACAGGCAACTTACTGACAAGCACCTGGGTGATGCAGATCTCTGTGTTAGGGAGATGTTTATTTTTAGTGCATCTATTGTCAATTAAAAAATATATTAAAATGGGTAATTGTAGACACCAAACATCTATGCTGTAATGCATTATAAATGTGACTGACCACCCCTTTTTAGTATAAAAGTAACCCCAAAACACATACAAAACACATTTATTCAGTGTTTTTAGCTAAAATCTATCATTTTCAACAACAATTATGTGCGAACTGGGCAAAAGATGTGTGACAGGTCGTGGTGTGAGTCAAATTTATTTGAAAAAACAATCCGTGCAAGATTTAGAGACTTTTATTTTGTTTATGCTCTACAAAGAAAACCTGCGAATAATAAATAACACAATAAATAAATACTGACACATTATCAAATGTCGGAGCTATAACAAATTAGAATTGAGCAATACAAACATTCACAGTTACAAAACAGACATGAACCAATTCAAACAATACAAGTAAATTACAGAAATACACCCATTGCAATATCAATTCTACAATAACTTACCAAACAGAACTGGTCACTTATCAATAGTGTATATACAGCTATAGTATAAGATAAAACTATAGTAATGCTATAAAGCAAGTTCTACATTATTTTACTAAATTCTCCTTCGAGAGTTATCTAAACGTTAAAGTGAATGTAAGTTGAGTAAATGAGCTGTTGTTGGTACGTGAGTGGCAGGGGCAATGTTTGATAGTAAGGATTGTGGTAAAAAAAAAGAAAACTTCCAACTCTCGTATAAAATCTCACTCTCACAAGAATATATATCTTGACAGAAATGACAAAACAGATTTGACAAGTCCCATGCATCACGCAGACAAGACGCAAACAACCACGCCCACATGCAGACCTTACAGAAAGACACACAGACTATAAGTCACTAGCTGCCCGACACTTTACAAAATGGACAATACCAAAACTGACTATAGCTGAATGTACATTTAAACAAAACATGAAGCACTGGTGACACATTCTCCCACTTAGAGGAAATGTCTCCTGACATAAAATAAACACCTCCATGATATGAAAAATGACAAATATCCTATACTGATAATATTTATCACAAATATGTGATAAACTAGACAACTGAGCCACATGTTTAAGTTTCAACAAAACTGGTTTTTATCCAGAAGACTATAATCAATACCGAATGTTATGGATGCTGGAACCAAAACATTACTTATATTTATAATTCTCACTCTAGCTGAAAATTTGAAACTTGGTAAAACGAATTCTGAAATATGTAAAAAAATAAATAAAAAAATGTCACAATAACTTAAAACAATTGCAACTATATGAAAATAAGCTGCAAAATAATGCAATAGATTAACTTAACCTGAAATATCAAAATAATTTTTACATGATTATACAAAGTATTTAATTCTTTTAGAATGAATCCACTGTCAATATCTATCAGGTGGCTTTCTTATTCTGGTAGATTGTCTAACAACAGGACTTTGTAGTGACCCTGGGGACAGATTAGTGCAAGTGGACACAGTAGAAGGGCTGGATTAAGCAGAAGTGCTCTGATCTTTGACTGTAGAGTGAACAGTGTTGTATACAGAAAGATTTTCAGTCAGAGAAATACTAGGCATGAGTGTGCCTGTCAAACTACTAGTGTTCTTTCTAAAGTCAGTACTGTCGCCTTGAGAAAGCACAGACTCCGCCTGGACCCTTTGATTTCGTCTAGCCGGAATTATATACACACGCAGCTGATATTATATACACACGCCTACATTCAGACTCACTCTTTGAACTAGAAGATTCATATGACTTTCTGTGGTAGACTGGTGATTGTGGTCTTTGAGGCTGGTTGGGAGATGATTTACTAGACTCTGGATGCATAGGCGGGTCAAAAAAGATAGGCAGGAGCATATTTCTATGCAGGGTTCGAATCCCTGACTTGCCATCTTCTCTTTTCACATCATAAACTGGTCTTGGACAGACACTACCAAGTATGGGGTACTACTCCATCTATCAGCCAGCTTAGCATTGCCCTTAATGCCAACATTTAGGGTAAGAACTCGGTCTCCAACCTCCAGCTTAGCCTCTCTCACTTTTCTGTCATATAGGGACTTGCTCTTTGCAGAACTTTTCTGAGCTTGAGAAGAAGCCTGCTTATAAGCAAAGGATAGTCTTTCTCTTAGCTTGCTGACATAAGAATGAGGCTCTGCAGATTCCTCACAGTCAGGGGATTTCCCTAGATACCCATCAACAGGAAGATGAGGATGCCACCCAAACATCAGAAAATAAGGTGAATAACCTGTTGACAAAGACTTAGTACAGTTGCAGGCCTGCACAAGAGGTGCACTGTATGTCTTCCAGTCTGATTTCTGATTTTCTTAAAGAGTACTGAGCATCTTCAACAGCGTCCCATTGAAGCGCTCACATGACCCATTGCGCTAAAACTGATAAGGGATTGTCCTCAACTTCTTAATCTTTGCTATATTGCATAGCTCCTTGATGATTTTTGACTAAAAGTTTCGCCCTTGGTCGCTATGTTGCCTTTCAGGAAAAGAGTAGTAGTGTAAGATGTTGTCATAGAGGGCTTTTGCAGTAGTGGAAGCTGTTTGAGTTTTGCATGGGACTGCTTGGGCATATCTGGTGAATTAATCAGTTATCACCAAGATATTCTCGATACCACCTTTGCAGGGTTCCAATGACAAAAAGTCACTACAAACAAGCACTGGTGACACATGCATTCTGAAAGGGAAGATGAATGCCTTTAAATCATTTCAATCAACAACTGGATCTGTATAAATAAATCAATACTGTAGACTATAATCAATACCAATTCAAGAGATGAATGTTTAATAAGAATGACAACTAGTACACATATAACAAATGTACAAGAAAACATGCAATGTAGACAATTTCATACCTGGTTAAACCTTAATATCATCATGTGTTATGGTAAAGCCTAAAATTCAAGGATGGTAATCAGGTAGCCATCTACTTACCTGCAACTCTGGACTACTTAGCATCATGTAAATTATTAAAAATCACAGTTTTCGCATTATCGTGTCGGTAATTGTTCATGAATGGAATGTATCTGCCCGTGACTGGTCACGCTTTGACTTATATAGTGGCATTATACTTACAAGTGATTCATAAATCTAAAGCTGCCAAAAAGTTGTTTACATGTGTTGTTGTGCTGCCGCTTATATCATTTACAAATATCATGTGGAAATAATTTTGGTTGAAATTAGCAGCGGTGCGTATTTAAATAAACATTCTCATAGATTTTTTTTTTGTCCGACAAACTTAAAACTGCAAAAACATTTTTATACGCGTATAATGTTAATATTGCCTTCTAGTTTTATCAATATATTAATGTTCAGATGTATAATGTAGATGTTGCAATATATTATCTATTGGCTCATTTCTCTCCGTGTGGTTCATTAAAGGAAAACATTGAAAACGTTTTTTTTTTTTTTTTCAGGATTGATAAAATCTTTCGGTATATAAATGGGTAAAAGAAAGCATAAGGAGATAGAAACGGAGGAAGAGACTGAGAGGTACATTTTTCTTCAAATTAAATCTTTTTTTCTCGCTTTGACAATGTTTCATTTGCTCGTTTCGGTCCTGCACCTTTCGGTCCATTGATACAGTTTTCTACATGTACATGTATGTGGTAAATTATTGGTAAATAAATGACTGTGACAAAAAGACTGCTGCCATGGGCAAGTGTATATTGCATTTTTCTTCATTAAATCATACTGCAAATGAACCTTGAATATATTAAATATATAATAAGCACCAGCGATTCACCACAATAATGATTCACCACAGATGAATAACGTTTCGCCACAGTAGTAAAATGATTGGCAACAGGTGTGATACATGATATTGATATGGAAAATATCTGCTAATTGACTTATTAATTGGCACTTAAATTTCGCCGCGTTCCACTCATTTTATCTCTGTATAACGTTAAACAATATCTAAGTCTTTCTAATAAATATTTTCATTCTTAATTCAATGTTTAATAATAATGAAAAATACAAAATATAACTACAGGAATTAAATATAATCATAATATAATAAGAAAAAATGAATTTGTGAATGAAATAAGTGAACTTGACTAAAAGGAAAAATTCGACATAGCTGCACACACGAATGAACATGATTGACAAACTGCGAACATTCGTTTCTCATTAAAAGAATTCTTCATGGTAATTAACAGGAGTCAGTCCCTTAATTGACAAACTGTAAACATAACAAATGTTTAACTATGATAACTCTCCCTTAGAGAGATGGTAACATGTTGAGGAAGTGTGAATCACTTTCTTGATTGGGAAGACAAAAGTATGTGTGGTTTAATATTGTTTTGATTACTTATTACATTTTTTAATTAAAAATCGTAAATATTCACATAATTGTCCTCACACTAATCAACATTATTATTCATAATTCATCTATGGCGAATTGTTGTACAAGTGTGGCAAATTGTTATACATCTGTGGCAAATTGTTACATGGGTAATCATTACTAATTCCACTGGCAGAGAGCCCTTCGTTTACTAGTCTCCACACCTCACTACACTGAGGATATAAGCAGGCACTAGATAAAAGAAATTATGTGCATATACATAAATCTAACTGATGACACTAAAAGGATAAAATTATGTACAAGCATTTTGTAATTTGTTATCCTCATATCAAGTGTGAGATGTAAGAAATCTGTATAGATTAACACAGCTTAGCAAATATTTTCCAACACATTAGCGGTTATACAAGGTAAGGGAAACTCAAGGCTTCACTTACAATCACTTCTCCTTCAATGGAAAAAAAGAGAAATAAAATATTTCATCACAATTAATTGTCTATATATTTGTAACCAGGGTGTGTTATTGTGTCATATTTTGTCCGCATGTTTCATGATGTCTGCGTATATTGTTCTACCCTTTGGCGTCCTTATATAGGAACCGTTAAAGCGTCATGGTCATTGAGTGAGATGGTTTTAAACTGGTTTGTCTGGTGTGTGAGTTGTTTTTACTAACTACAGATTTCCCGCCGCTCTTTTTTCCCCTTTTCTCCATTCATCCTGTCATTGAATTCCACATTGGAAATGGAAACATCATTACTGATAATTCCATATAGATTTACGTTGAATCTTTTAAAAGATTGATCAGCTTGGCTGGCCATTTGTGTACCCTTATCTGCACCTAACCAATAACAGCTGTAATCTTTACTTCCTTTGTTCCAACAGTTAGATATAAATAATACTTTTATTATTCAGTGATATGAACTTTGCATTTATATTGATATTGCAGATATTTCCTGAATCCCAGCTCAGTCAGTTGCCATTTGTTCTGTTCCATATGCCAGGAAGTCTTCATTGATCCTCAAAGAGCTCCATGTGGTCATAGCTTCTGTAAAAAGGTATTACTTATAAGACGTAATATTATATCTATAGATTGAACTGAATTAATTTTCTGTCTGCCAGAAATAAATAAAACCATAACATACAATAAAGTAATAAAATTTGGGATTTGTTTTGCACTAAAATAATGCATCTTTTTTCAAAGTGAAAGAAATACATTTTAATTATCTTCTTTTAGGTCTGGATTTGTACATTCTCAATATGAATAAAGAAATATTATATTTTATACTGTTACATTGTTAATTTTCATAAATATCAAATAAAATAGTACTCATTTCATGTACTTATCTATAACCACTCTGTTTTGATCAGTTTCAATAGTTTTTTTGGCAATGATCTTATTAGCCAATTAATCATATTACATCAATCAACATCATGTCACATCATAAGGAAGGTAACACAATGTAATTTGAAAAGTTAGAGTAATGTCCCCTCATAAATGTAACATTGGTCAGTGGTAAGGAAAAGGGATAAGGATGAAAGCACTGCAAGCATGGTATTCACTGCTTGGGAAAGGTAGTCACATTTTGAGACAATAAGAAAAGGTGTAGATAAACTGCAGTACATTATTTTTGTGTCAGATGATTAGTGCCTGCTCAAGTCATACAACTCCTGTCTTAATGTAGTGGACATGAGCAGAAGTTTAAGGGTTAAGAACCAAGACTGGTTGACTAAATTTAATGCAGCAGGGTGGTCTCTATTGCCCCATGCTTGTTACTTCACAAGTACCATTTTTTATTAGATGCTGTATTTCTTTCAGCTGATGCAGTTGGTTTATTTTTAAATGTATAGTTCACATTTTTAATTTAAAATTTGCATCTACTGTAGTTTAAACAGACTGGATATACCAATGTAAATATTCAACGATTTGGAAATGTTACAGTATTGTGACTGTGATACTGCCTTTTGTTTCACATTCTATCTTAGAAATACATACAACTTTGTCAGTTAGAGACAGCAATAAATAAGTCATAAATTCTAAGGTTTACAGCTTTCAGTGTGAAAAAGTAACACTGTATTCAGTGCAGTGTTTGACTGAATACAAAAAGTACCTTTCAGATTCTCCAAGCATTGGTTTTGCATTGTTATTTCAAAATAAGGAAAACTGATGTTGGATTACTGTATTGTACCATACCATACCGCATGATTCTTACAAAAAAGTCATTGGTAGTTGAATAATGTATATTCAATAATCTAATGCTACATTTACATGTAACACAGCATCAATATATATAATACACCTACATCATTGTAGTTTGTGTGTAATATCTTTAACTTATGTTTAGGTGCATTTTGTATTAGATTTTTGACACCAAATATACTGTAGAGTCAAATAATACATGTAATAGAGTGAATAATGTCTGATATCTTTGTATGTTTTAATTCTAAAATACTAAATCTGTTTATTGCAGTGCATTACAACTTGGCTAAAGACAAGTAAAACCTGTCCAGAAGATAGGTATGTAAAATAGTTTGAAATTTGTTATTTACAAATAAAATAACTTTTAACCTGCTAGTGATGTATTGACCACAATTAGGCAAAAAGTTTAGATCCAGATTAGCCTGCTCCAGCTGATGGCTGTCAGATCAGGATATACACCATTTCTGATAAGTCTTTCACAATGCAGCCATTGTATGTAGTTTAAAGAAAATAACTGAGATTTTGTGAAGGTTATTATCAAGTCTAGCAAGACAAGGACTACAACTGAAATCTGAATTTCTCACAAATGATTGGCAAACATAAGCAATAGAAACATTGATTTGTTCTCCCGACACTTATATGCTGGTATTCATTGTTCTAAGAAACTTTTTTATTATAAGGACCCTTTTTTACTATTCAGTTTGATTGAGTGTGATGGGATATATTCTTTACCTATTTACCAAACCCTTCAACTCAGAGAATTATTTCCATTGAAACATTTATTGTCCTTTCTGTTATTTGTTTTGCCCCCAAAGCAAAACATTTGTAGAAGTCAAACTGTCTGTACACACTTCTGTCCATCCCATTCCATGTCTCAGCCATAACGTTTATTGTATTATTGTATTATTTATTGTATTATATGTGTTATATACAGCACTTAAATCAAACTTCATCATTGACTTGAGGGTGTGTCACAACTAACATTTACAAATACACCCATTAGGTCATATATAAGGTAATTTCTTATAAATGGCTACTGACTACTTGTGCTGTATCTCAGCCATAACTTCGCTACATTTTACACGTTTTCAATCAAAATTCACTTAGCTTACTAACATACCGATACTCTTGGAGGTGTATCCCACACATCATCTGCCAGTGCAATCTTTTATGTCAAGGGCATATTTTAATTCCAATGATATTCCTTGTTACACTCTTATTAATATAATTAATTAATTATATACTTCATTTCATATACTATTTTACAATATTTTGTATACATCAGTGTAAACATGTTACAGGCACTCATATTTGTAATGATCTTAATTGTTTCACTTTTGTTTCCAGAAAACCAGTAACCCATAGCCAGCTTCATCATGACTTTATTCTTGAAAACATCATAGGAGATCAAATGGTATGAGTTTGATTGATTATTCCTATTTAAATTAATTTATTTAAGTATCATTGACAAAAACAAAAAAGATAAAGTATGAACATTAACACGCAATTTTATCAACAGCATTTACTCATGACATTGTTATAATTCAGTTTCATTGGCAGTTCCAGGTTCAATATTAGGCTGTGACATATAGAAGTTGTAAGAAAAAACAGAAAGAAAAAAGATCTTTCACTCCAATGCTTTTGTTTTAAGTTCAGTTTTATGCTTTAAGTTACGTTCTAGGCTGCAGTGCTTGTAAATTTGTAAAAAAAAAAAGAGAGAAAAAAAAAGAAGAAAAAATATAGTGACATTATCTCTCTTGGTCTTTTTGTGAGGATTGTTTCACACATTTGATGGCCCAGTGTGAGGATAATGTGACCAGGTAGGGTATAGTGTACAGTATCTATGGCATGCATCCTAATTTGAAGGCAGGGCTATATTTTTGTTATCTCAATGCCATATTTGAAAAACTAAAATCATATTGTTGGGATGATAAAGCTAGCAAATAGCCTAATACTTTAGGCATTGAATAGTACTGTTACTTATGTATCTTAACTAAACAATCTAATCAATAAATATCACAGTTCATTAATGCAGTATATTCATTGCAGGTTGCGTGTCCATTTCGCAGATCAGGCTGCATGTTTATTGGCCAGCTGCAGTTACTTAAGTCTCACAAATCCAAATGTGACTTCAATCCAGAAAATCTTCCAAGATTTTTGAAGGAAGAGGAGAAAAAATCTAGAACAAGTAGGGTATTTCTAGATCACATAAAATGTTTGTTTCATAGATATTAATAAATAACACTAATTACTATTTATTTAATTTATTTTAATAATATGTTTTTAAAAGATCAGTAAATAAAATCGTAGACAGATGAAACATTTTAGATCATTTGTGTTGGTACCATAATCTTCAAACAGTGATTTGAATAATTGCTGTTTAAAAATATGCAATTTCCACTATACTATCTTTATAACAATTTCAAAATACTGAATTCTTGATCTGCAATAATTGTTTTTGCTTGGTAAATATTCCAGATACCCCAACAGTGTCTAACCCATACGATGACAACACAGAATCTGTCCCTTCACCTGGTCAACCCTCACTCAAGATGCGGCTGTTCTTGGCTGGAGAAAACAAGAAGAGACTTCTATCTAACATGTTTGATACAGATAGCAGTGATACCTCTTGACCATTTTACACAACTCTTTGCAAAGCCTAAGTCTTTGAAAGTGATGATTTAATAAGATATTCTTATAAGCAACTGCTTATTTGAATTGGTTTATTGAAAATATATTTGCTGTTGTTTAATGTCATGAAAATCAAACACTCTACACTAGTCACTTTCTGACTACTACATGTATTAGTGCAACAAACTCCAAATAGAACCTGCCTTTTTTTACACATTGAGTGGGCAGGGGGGGGTTCTATTTTTTTTTTCCATGGCGCATTTGTTGATAATACATTGTACTTGGGTATAACTTTTGCTGTTTAGTTAAGTTGAATAAAATGTTTGCTTTTTGTCCATAAGGATTTGGTGATCAAACATTTAAGTTTTTACATCAATAGGGGCAGAAGGTTACAGAATGCTGGATAAATGTGTTGCTATTTACTTTTGCTGTTACTTTTGTAGATCTTTTTGTCTGCCAAACAGGTTAAAAACAGACTTGTAACAATAATTTACATTTTCATTTACTGATAACTTGTTAATTATTAGGTGTCTTTTATGGTATACCTCACAGTCAAAAATGATATGTCATCAACTTTCTTAAACCCCATGTGTTCTTTAAAACTAACTGTCTTTCATTGTTGTTGTTTTATTTACTAATGTCTTACAAAGGTTAGTGTTTATTATTATTTTTATAACTACTTTCAATAAATATTTTAGCTGTTATTATAGCATTAAACAATTTTCAGTGATATTATTAGCATTTACTATACTTCTTGAATTAAAGAGTCTGTACACTTTTTGTCAATAGGATAAACAGTTCCCAAAAGTGTAACAACTGGTAAGGTTATCAATGTTTTTGTATAAATATTGTTACTGAAAATACAAACATAAAGAATTAAAATAATAAAAAATATCACAGAGGGTGGTAATTGAAAGGCACAAATACTAAAGCTGAATGCACTTATTACTTAACCATCCAGGCACTACTTTTAAAGGCTGTTTATAAATATGGTTCATTAACTTTTACTTTATCACAATATACTAACAATATCTGTTAAAAGAACTAGCTTTAATGTTATTAATCATGAAAACTATACATAGACTTGAAGAACTGGTCTGGGTAAGATCAAAGTTCATAAAGATTCACTGAAGTATTTGCACCAGTAAAGGTGGAACAAGCCTTCTTTTTAATTTTCTTTAATTTTGGCAGTTTGTCTTTGACCAGCTGGCAAACATTACTTTTACAAGAACACAGTATTTTTTTTACTATAACTGACATTTGTATTAGTATGTTATGCATGAATGTTAATTATAATTCCCTTTTGTTATTGTTACCTATGAACCATCATGCTTTTTGCATAGAATTTACTTAGGTTCTTATACACACTCAAGCTCGTATTTATAAAGAAGTCACATATTTTTAGTATTTACTTTCACATGGCATTTATAAGTTTACTATTGTACAAACAAATCTAAAAAATACTTATTATGGCTTTAAATTGTTATTAATGTTTTTATCATATGAGTATATTTTCCCTGTTTATTTGATTCTAAATATGATATAACTTGAACACTCTTGCATATATTATAAGTATATATATATATATATATATATACTGTTTACCTGCATGTTTAAAGCACTTTGTAAAAACTCAAGGTGTAATCTGATATTGTTTTACTGCTTTAAATAAAGTCTAAACATGACTGTGAATTGTTGATTGATATTATTCGAAGCCCCCTTTATGATGAAAGGGAAAACTACATACACACACTTTAAAGGATTAATACTAGGACATTTTCTCAAAATATTAAAATAATAACAAAAGGCCTTGAATTATAAAAAATGCCAAAAGAACCAACAGTTGCTTGATGTTTTTGTTTAGTTTAAAAAAGAAGAGCACAAACCTTTAAGGCACCTTTTCACAATTGGTCAGATTTGCATTTCGTCCTTTAAGCAAATATTTTTTAAACTGCTTTGAATGTTATAACCACAATGATTACTGATTCAATAATTACCTCAGACTTAGGATTTCATGATGACATACTAGCCTATATATGAACTTGCTGTGCTATAAAAGAAAATATCATTTTAGCTAGGAGAAACAGAAGTGTAGCAAAATGTTTACAAACCTTTTTTTAGCTAAACAACCTAGATCTAGTATGCTTCGAACTACACATGTTGGAAGCATATATATATTGTGTATGCATCAGTAAAAAACATTTTTTTGCTCAATAATTATACACAAGACTTAATATAAATGCGGTGGGTATCATATATATCTTATACATCACAGGCATTTGGTAAATTGTATGGTATTTATTAGGAACATTAGAATCTTTGTGCACAAGTTTTAAATATAACTTAACATTTTTTGTCTATATGTCTTTTTTATTCAAATAATTAGATTTAGTCAAATACTGACATCTAATCCAGAGAATGTTTGTCATGTTTCACGGACTGCTGATCCTAATGACCACCGACTAAAGTGGCGGCAAATAAAAACTAAAATAAACAAAGCCAATAATCTACGTCCCGGTATAAGGTAAGTTAATATGTATGTAATGGACGAATAATTGGTTGAACTGTTCATTTTATTTACGTTTACTTTAAGAAAGAAAGACTTAACGATTTTTATTAAGGGGGCAATGAAATCACGTAATGAGTTTTCGCGACGTATATTTTTTATGATTTTTTTTGTATTTAATAATCAAATAATAAGTGTTTCATAAACGTTTTTG
Source organism: Sinonovacula constricta (assembly GCA_007844125.1). Lineage (NCBI taxonomy): Eukaryota > Metazoa > Mollusca > Bivalvia > Cardiida > Solecurtidae > Sinonovacula > Sinonovacula constricta. The sequence goes on from CM017555.1 coordinate 83,761,296, forward strand.
CGCCAGTTACGGAGTGTTTCAAATAGACATAGGCACTAACTGTAACAGCTTTCAGCACATCAAATACTGTATGGGTTGGGTTGCTGTACAATAAGTTCTATTTGGACTGTTTGAATGAATTTAGTTTCGCTTACTCTCGCCTTTCACATTATGGTATATGGCGAGCTCCAGTACTTTGACAGGTTTTCCAGTTGTTCTATCTTTATAATTCTATAGTATCCATACATGTGATCTTTCTTGAAGCCAGAGTGGGAGATTTTTATATTTTCATATGAACAAAGAAGGAAAATATCTCAATGAGATTTCTGAAAATGTGCTAACACCCCTCATTTTTCAAACGATTTTGAACCTTAAAAGTGGGAGTCTCCTTTCAAAAGTGGGAGGTTTCACATGTATGCTATACCCTATGATAGAGTTATGAGGTAAGCATTATTGAGTTTCAGTTAGGATTCAAACAAAACGTACCCAAACTGAAACGTACTCGTACATTTCTGGTCAAAACATACCCGATTAGTGGTAAAATTTTGTATATTGCTTAATTCTTAGAAGTGCTTAATAAGATTACTCTTTGTGTTTTTATATTTAGTCATTGCAGGCCCGGATTTACCGGTGGTGGGGGGCATTTGTTGAAGGCTCCATGGGAATTTTGGTATTTTTATAAGACGAGTTCTAGTTGCAACTTCCATAAATACTCTAATTAAGCACAGCACATTCTCGAACACCCAACTGAAATCTCAATTGAGGCAATATTAATGTATATCTGTTTAACATAAATTCTGACTATACGGCAACGCTTGTTGCTGACAAAACTGAAATACATAAAGACAGCAATACTGTTTGTTGTTTCCTACCAATTATATGCAAATGACGATTGAGACAGGTGTGAATGTAATCTAGCCGCATTTTATAATCCCAACTCGAAAGGAGTATGTATTTGCCTGTTTAGGCATATTTTTGGCAATAATTTGGACCAGTTTCAACAACAAAGTTATGTGGCTAGAGGTTTATGTCTTTGCATTTTTTAGACTTTCAAAGTCAGTTTAATAAAAACATTAAAATTAAGGGTAATTTTAATGAAAATGCCAATTATATTTACAAACAGTTACTTAGTGTTCAAATACAAAGTATGAATTGACTGAATAATATTATTGACATATTTGAAGGTGCTCAAAGTTTATAAAAGATTTCTTCACTTTCAGAAATCAAGCATGGCAGAAAGACCAGAAGATTTAAATCTGCCAAATGCTGTGATAACAAGAATAATCAAAGATGCTGTAAGTACCTATATTCACTATTGTAATGTAATGTATTGAGTGTGTACATTTTTGTTGCCTGTTTATTTTCTGTTTACAGTTTTGTTTAAATCATAATGCTTAGTACTGTATATATTTAGTAAAGTTCTGTATATATCAAGATTATATAAATCAGCTTGTCATTTACCTTTGATACTTCCTTTATAGTTTGCTTAAAATGGGAGATTTTTTTATGAAATGAAACAAAACATAATTTGGAAGTGTCACACTTAAAGTATATATGTCTAAAAGTACAGAAAGCTGATCATTTCTGAAGTAAAACTAAGCAGTTCTTTAAAAAAAATCTGTAGTTACAAACCTTTGTTTGGTTCAACTTTTTAGATACCAGATGGAGTAAATGTTTCAAAAGAAGCAAGATTAGCCATATCTAAAGCAGCTAGTGTATTTGTTCTGTACGCAACATCATGGTAAGTTTCTTGATAAACTAAAACAGATATACACAATGTCTGTTCTGTACAAAATAAAGACGTGAATGTGATATGTTGAGCAAATTAGTTAAAAGCATTTGAGACCAGAGACAAAGAGATAGCAGTAATATGACTTTTTGGGTGTGATTTGACCAGGCTTTAAGGGTCCATATTTTGGCAGTATAATATTTTCAGTGTGAAGTGAGTTCAATATAAATAGTAGCAACTTATTGTCTATCTTTCATGGTGCTTTACTTCCGATGTTCAATTTAAGTCACGAACTTGCCAGTTTGCAGTGTAAGATAAAACCAATGGGTTTTGAAAGATCCATCATTTCCTGTCACAGTTGTTATTTCATCATGACACGGCTTTATAGTGAAAGAGCGCCTCATATATATTAGTACATAATGAATTTTTATTAATTCTGCAATAATTTATTTACTGGTAGACATCCATTATTTGCAGCAATAGTTAATAGTCACTAGTTGACAATTTATTCCATCAAAACCTTTCTGGTAATAATGTTTTGCAATACCGATAGTTTGGTTTCCTAAAAAGGCATGTGATGTTGTACTCAGTTCTTTTATGCATTAGGCATCAACAATATCTGAAGACATACTGGTTAATTCTGTTTAGCATTATGATTAAGAGAATTTAAGCATCAACTTTGGTTAACCTTTTTGTGCATGTACATTTCTGGTTAACTGTCATAAATCTCACTTCAAACTTGGAAGGTTTGTTCACAATCAAAAGAAGAAAAACTTTTACTGGGACAGGTAACCCTAAAATTAGTTTTGCTACCTTTTTGACTTGAAGTTTAATGCACTGTTTTTTTGTTTTGTTTCATTTTTTGTTTTTTTGTAAAGTGCCATTTCTCATATACTGTCAAGCATATTCACTTCTAATTTAAAAATATCATTTCACTATCAAAACCCAAACCCATCTCAATAGGGCAGATAACTCACCAATTTATTTAGGCACAGTTATGTCTTGTTTTCTGTTTTTGTCTATTTTCAAGTTACAGTAATCTCTGTTTTTGTTAAGGTTCGTAACAATTAACATTATCAAGCACTGAGTTTTGTTGATAAGTTTAGCGGAGTAGGTGCTAAAGACAAAAAACAAATTGTCAGTAGGACATTTAAAAAATTAATAAAGGTGCAAGTTACTTTAGTGATTACTGGTATGAATAATAAAACATATACTTGCTTAAGTAGTGGATGTCCTGGTTAAAATAGCAATCACATAGAACCTATTTATTGTATGCTTATGTGTATTATTATTTTCTAGTAATGGACACCAATTTTTGTTTTCAGCTCAAATAACTTCGCTTTAAAAGCCAAGCGAAAAACAATTGCAGCCAAGGATGTGTTGGATGCTCTTGAAGACATGGAGTTTGATCAGTTTATTGACCCTCTAAAGGAATGTTTAGAAGGTGGGGTTAATAGAACATTTTATCTCCATTGTATACAAAATGAGACTAGAATATTGATTAGACAGCTCTTGACTTGAATTTAGAGGAAGCTAAAATAAAGAAAAATAAGGGGCCCCTGTGGTGAGGTGGTAGTCACCAACTTGAACCTTCTGACTGATTATCTCCTCACTGAGCAAGTTTGAGACCCATTCAGGTAAAGGACTTAATGCTGAATGGCCTTTTTGCTGACTTGCAGTGTGCCAGTGGTTGTATCAAGACATTTGTCTGAGATCTTCCTTCAATAAAATAGCTGGACATTGCAATTACAAACGTAATTGATCACAGTAGCATATTAAAACAACAAAAGAAAACTAGAGAACACTATTTTTTTATGCAGATATTCTGTAAATTTTCTTTCTGATATGTTAATATTTTCTTGTAAATTTCAGTCTACAAGAAAGAACAGCAAGGAAAGAAGGATCAGAAAAAGAAAAAGGAGGTTGCTGTCAATCAATCTGTCACAGCTGTGGAAGAGGAGGAGGAGGATGATGATGAGGGCGTTGAAGGGATGGAGGAAGATGGAAGTGGTGATGGAGAACATGTGGGAAATGAGAGTAGGGCAGAGAATGGGGGTGAGGATGTGGTTGAGATATCAGACACTAGCGAGGATTGAGGTACCGAGATGACTTAAGAAGCTGGAGCAGAATTTAAAATATTATTTACGGTACATTTAAAGGAACCCTGTTGGATTTCAGTATAAACTTTTAAATTATGTGTTACACTGAGAAGAATGATGAAGATGTAATTATTTAACCCAAAATTTAAAAACAATGGCCATCAAAATTTGCTTTTGACTCAATATGAAGTAAATTACAAGCCTGAACAGAGGAAAATTCTTGCAATTTATTTTTAGGATAGTTTGAACTTCATTAACTGCCCATTCTAGGGCTATTTCAAGACATCTTTGTTAACAATCAAATACGTTTACATAGTTTTTGTACAATACAAAAGGAGCTAAGTAGAAAACTGTGCTTCTATTTTAAATTATTTAAGGTCAGCAGGGTCACTTTAATTATCTGAAGTCAAGTGATGATAGGTGCAGAAACCGCATCTACTTATAGGCCCACATGGCTGCACTTGTGTGTTGTCGTCTGCTATTGCGAGTCATTTGGACTCCTCTGTGGTATATGAGGTGAATTATATGTAAGTGTTCTCAGGCTGCAGAGACTCGTAAACAATACACTGGCATTGGTAAAATAAAGAAAATGAGATGCAAAATTATAATTGATTGATGTAATTGAAATATTTTTGAAAAGTAAATTCATGTTTTAGATTTAGAAGTAAAAAAAACAACAGTAATTTTTACTGGACGAAATCATTTTAGTCTTAACCATCCTAAAAATGATGGTATGCTGTATAAAAAATATTTATTACACGTAAATGATGTCATAGATTAAACTGATGAAAAAAGATCTTATTTTGTCTAAGTCTTACATCAGTATTTATTAAAAATGGTTAAATCTAAAACTAAATGTATGTCATAGCCTGACAAATGTCTTGCTGTTTCAGAAGCATTCAAAATGAAATCAGTTTGTAAAATTTGCACAATAATGTAAAGATAATTGTAAATAGGAACTTCCAATTTTGGCATATTTATGATGTATATTTGTTTTTATTTTATCATTTCCATTGCATCATTGTAAAATATTTATTTGAGTTTCTGTAAATACCATTTTTATTATTTCTGGAAATAAAAGCATGAATTTAATATACTTTGTCATTTTCTTTGGATTAACAGAAATGCTTCATCATATCAAATGTAATTTAACAATTAATTAATTAATTAGTAAGTAAGCATGTTTACAAAAATCTCTGGTTAAAAAAATTTGGTTAAAGTGGACATTTTTTTCCTGGCACTATCTGTAATATTGTTGTTTATACACAGACCCTTAAGGGATGGTAATACAAAACCCGAAGGATGGTTTACACTTTTATTCAGATGCTCACACATAAATTCTATGACAACAACAACTCTTCAATACATGCATAAAATAATCTTATAGAATTAGAGAGGCGGGGCTTATCAGCCAATGGGCGAGCTTGGCCGCTACACTATCAGGGTTTGCCCTTGTCACATGTTTTGGACTGATGCTGTGTATTTTTCATCAATGATTATAAATGCTTGCGTTTATTACAATACCGCCACCATAAAAGTCGTCGCTGGTACAATTTAAAACCACACTTTCCTGCAGAGTCGATATTTTCAGGCAACAAGAAAAACAAGATCTTGGACACTGTATTGAAAGCTGTTTGTAACATAGCAAAGACTAAATAAAGAATAAATAAAGGACATTCTGTGTCTAGCTCCTTCGATTATGAGCCTTCCAATGATATAAACTTAGAGAACCTGTAGCTTTAAAATTGAAACGTAAGCTTGTATCTTTATTTTTGCGAAAAACATTAAAATGTGGTACACATGAAAACATTGGAGTGTGGCATATAAATATACATTCATGTGGGAAGGTCTTCCAGCTAACCTGCGGAGTGCCGGTGGTTCTACCCAGACATTTGTCTGGTATCTTCCTCCACCAAAACAGCTGGACGTCGCTGCAATGACCACAATTTGTCGATGTATCTCAAAAACGAAACAAAAATACATTAATGGGGAAGTTGTTTGGCTGGATTTGTACTTTTTGCTTAAATCTTTGTTAAAGCACACTGAAGTATTTTAAATCAACCGTGTTCTTTAGATGATATATGAACATGTTGTCTTAAGTTGTCTACAGGTTTGGATCATCAGCAGTGTCATTTTCAACGCTTCTGACATGATTACATTGAAAACATATCTGAACTATGCAGACAGAAATAAAGGTTCATTAAACTAAGAGCATGCCTCAGTTCTAATAATGTGCTGATTAGATTGATTATGAGACATCAATTTAAATACCATATGTATGTTGTTGTTTTTTAAATTAATATTTTTATTTTGTGCAGTTATCATCAAAAAAATCTTAACTGACTGTCATGTTGGTTAAAATAATTGTGACGGACATGTATACAAATCCTTATCAATATAATTTGTTCTTCTTTAAAGAGACTTGGTTAATCTTGGTTAAATTTTTATTATTATTTTTTTTTTTTCAGTAAAAGCAAATTGTTGCTAAACCACAATGAATAATGGATTAAATATAATTTCTAATATCAGATTATTTTTGTAATGACAATGCCCTTTATAAGATTCTGTTTTCGTTAGGAAGAAGAAATTAAACGTGTGGCAAGGGGCACCCATAGCCGAGCGATAAGAGTTGCTGACTTGTAACTGAGCCCCACACCCTGTGGGTTCGAGTCCATGTTAGGCAAAAACTTTCATGTGGGGAGTTTTTCCAGCTAACCTGCGGTGTGCCAGTGGTTCTACCCAAGCATAAGTCTGGGGTCTTTCTCTACCAATAAATAGCTGGACATTGCCAATATGACCATAATTGTCAGTGCAATGTAACAAAAAACAAAACAAACCTTGTTGCAAAAACTCTTATTAACATTTTTAGCTCATCAACCCACTATTATGAACTGCGAATGCAGTTATATACGTTATGTGTTTATGCCAGTCAGAAACAATATGCTCGATAGTGATGCAATAATTAAAATACAAGTATTTCTATCAATGTATCATGTACCTGCTAAAAACAGTGTCCAAGTCGATTTAACATGCTTCAGTATTATGGTATCTGACATAAGATTGCATCATTTAATTGTTTATTGAGCCTACAGTGAACAAATATTTTGTAACACTTTAATGAAAACTTATAAAGTACTAACAAGTGGTGTCACTGGCATATTATGTCGGTGATCTACAGTACTGAATTAATTGGCATCAATTATATTTTGTGCAACAATTTTACAATCAGGTTGCTTTTTTAAAAATTATTTTTTGAACTTGTTTCATGACTATCTTTTAAAGGTGGTATCCACCAGTTTGGAGCAATTGTGTTCCATCTCCAACATCCGAAAAAAAATATTTTTACATGAAAATATCAGATGAAATGCCATTTATTGGTGTCCAACATCTAAGTGAAAAGTGAAGCATAGCACTCCACAAGTCTTTACAAACATGTATTTCCTATCTGAGCCTTGCTGCACATATATTTGATATAGGCAAACTGTCTGATACCACCTTTAACATCTAGACAAACAAATGAGTATTTCTGTTCAAACTTACATTCGCATAGCTTTTGTTCGAAATGTTAATAGCTTTGATATTTACTTACCCTGCATTTATCTACTGACAATGGCTTTTATACATGTACATACCTTATTACAGTATACATACCTTATTTAAGTCTACTTCACAAACTGAACAAATATCGCCCGCATAGGTTTTACCATTCAGCTTATTTTTGCTAGATCTATATTTCTTAACTCAAATAGATCTTGTTATTTAAATGTTTAAGAACATAATTTTCGTCCTTTAAAGTTTCATTACATGCATCTATCATTACGCAAACAATGCAAAAACCATCTGAGCTATAGAGGCTCTGTAAAAGAACTATATGTGAAACTGTTGCACCCCTCTCCATAGTCACCATGATACCATTTGATTCTTGGTTCTACCCTACCGCTTATATGCATATCACAATACAAACAGGCTACTGCAGTATGATTATGACATCAAATGTAACAAGAGCAGAAAAGGTGAGCCTCAACCGACAGTCAAACCACAGACCTCCCCATTAGCCTTCCTGTGATAAGTTTGTGGCCAGTTTGACTGTAACTCAAACTGTACACATGTCTTTCAGCACTTTGATTAGTCCTTAACGTTTAGGCGATAAAATCCGAGTCAACCAAACTGTGTTGACATATGCATTTTGCTAGTCTGCATGTAGATCTATGTTCGCGATGTGTTTGGAGACTTATATAAGGCTGTGACAGTCGCCATGTAGCCACTACTGTGGGAAATCTGAGAAGAATTCTTGCACAAGCGAACCACGCAGCAAGCAAGATGCCAGAAAAACCACCTGGTTTGTCCGTAAAGCAATCGTGGCGTATGCGAAAGAATTATGTTGGGTAAGTTTGTTTAAAAATCGATTGCTGGTTTTCTAGTACGTCGGCTGCACAATGTATCTTCTTCAATTTATGATCCATTTAACATTAAAGTGGGGTTGTACTTTTGCAGTGCAAATCTAATTGTTTATATCTTATTTCATTTTTCAGCTTATTATTTCAGTTTCATCTGTATCATTTTGTTTATATATATTAGAATTGGTGCATTGAACTATGTTGATTTCATGAAAAATAAAATGTAATTAAAGACTTATGTAGTATTTTCTTGATTATCCTGTTTCTAAAGACCAAATACCTGCTCATGCTTTGGTCTTAAGTTACTATAAAGATGCAAATAATTGTGTAGATTGTCAAAGAACAAGTCATTTAAGCAAATATACCTGGTAAACTTGCTTATTATGTCATTAGGTAGCATGCCATAGCCTAATTAACTTGATGAGTGGTAACCACATGATAGGCTTACCAAGACAAGTGTACTATAGCTGAAGATGGTATTCAGCCAATGGAAAAGCATATCATAATTTGGTACATTGTATGTATATTATCACAAAGTGCACAATAAGATTACTTGCTATGCATGCAAGTCAAAGCATATCTAACCTAGTAAGCTCAAATAGACAAAGCATACCATAGACTAACCTGGTAAGCTGAGAGACAAAGCATGTCATAGCCTAACCTGGTAAGCTCACATAGACAAAGCATATCATAGCCTAACCTGGTAAACTCACATAGACAAAGCATATCATAGTCCAACCTGGTAAGCTCACAGACAAAGCATATCATAGCCCAACCTGGTAAGCTCACATAGACAAAGCATATCATAGCCCAACCTGGTAAGCTCACAAAGCACATCATAGCCCAACCTGGTAAGCTCACATAGACACAGCATACCATAGACTAACGTGGTAAACTCACATAGACAAAGTATACCATAGACTTACCTGGTAAGCTGACAGACAAAGCATATCATACCCTAACCTGATAAGCTCACATAGACAAAGCATATCATAGCCTAACCTGGTACGCTGACAGACAAAGCATATCATAGCCTAACCTGGTAAACTGACAGACAAAGCATATCATAGACTAACCTGGTAAGCTGACAGACAAAGCATATCATACCCTAACCTGATAAGCTCACATAGACAAAGCATACCATAGCCTAACCTGGTAAGCTCACATAGACAAAGCATATCATAGCCTAACCTGGTAAGCTGACAGACAAAGCATATCATAGTCCATCCTGGTAAGCTCACATAGACAAAGCATACCATAGACTTACCTGGTAAACTCACATAGACAAAGCATATCATAGCCTAACCTGGTAAGCTGACAGACAAAGCATATCATAGCCCAACCTGGTAAGCTCATAGACAATGCATACCTTAGCCTAATCTGGTAAGCTCACAGACAAAGCAGACCATAGCCAAACATGGTTAGTGTCAACCAGGCTTAATAATTCCATCAAAGCCTAGAATGGGCTAGGAGTGTTATTATCCATCTTTTACATATTTATTTTTTTCAAAGCTACCTTGGGGTAAGTAAGTAAAAAGGGACTGTGAGTGTTCAGGATTGGACAGTGTCAATTGGGACTGCCAGGCCTGGAGAAGGGGTATAAAATCTCGACTGGACAAGCAAACTAACACTCGCAAGAGGAATAATAAGAGGCCTGGATAATATAAATTGGATGGATGGATGATTGTTCATCTTATTATATCCACCCTCTTCTCTGTGATGGGTTGTCTGTTTATTCTCATGACCTGTTTCTTGTGAACATGTATTTATTTTAACCTTACGCTATATGTAATTTTGTAAGATGTTTGTGAGGCTGCACATGCAAGAGTTAGAGTATGTAGCAGCATGATAACTGAATGTGTTAGCAGACTGGTTATTTCTATTGACTGAGCATTTGCCCTGTTGCTATGGCCCTGGCTTCCAAGCCCAAGACTGGATGTACATTTTTCTCTAAGTGTTCCTTACTTTGATAAGTGCATAAAAACAAATCACTACTAATGTTAAAGCCTGTTCAAGAATGGAGGTCAAAGTCAAATTATTGTAGCCTCCAATATCCTATAGGTAATAATGTTTTGATTGTATAATGGTCACAATGAAAGGTCACTGGCCATTTTATCTTTCTCTAGGGTCACTGATACAATAACCACACTATCAGACAAGATGAAGTACCAGTACATATTGTTACATAAATGCATCCTTCATATTATTGCTTATGTTGATAGGTATCAAAGTTCTGCACTGGATAAAAAGATCCAGTAACAACTATTTTTTTCAATTCTTACATCATACATTTATTTCTTCCAATTATACAAATACCTCGTAGTTCTATTAGTGGAGTGTTTGATCTAGGTACAGGAGATTCTGGGTTAAAAAACTACAACAGGTCATGACATATCAAAGTCAATCTTTCTGTGCAGAGTTATCGTTCATTAATCTCATATCCCCCTGCACCAGTCTCTTGTCCATGAATGCCTAGAGTCCAATGTAGCAGAAATAAATAGTCATTAATGTTTATGAAGTCTCATGTCTATTCTACACTTGGTGTTTAAATAAATTATACAAAAGATATTTTTTTTCCATCTGAAAACATCGGAGTATTAACTAATAACTAAGAATTTTAATACTGTACCTTTTATGCATGGCAGATATGAAGACAACTGTAAACAGTAGCAATGTATGTGATAAACGCAAGTATAGATGTAAAAAACTTAATGAATTTGACCACATCTGTTAACATAACAAAAATGAAATAATTAATATTTGTCTCATTCATATTACACGTTATTTAAGTGCGAAGCTGAAACTGAAGGTGATATAGCAGACTTTCTTATGATGAAGCAAATGTAAACTGCTTGTAAACTGCATGGCCTGGTGTCCAAAAAATATGATTGGGTGAGATATCAAAATAGTGTTAGATGTTTTGTTCTGAGTAAATGGAGTAAACTGTTACATTTTCTTAACTTTATTTGTCAAGTAAATTTCAATTAAGCAATAATGTTGCATGTAACAGTATTTTTTTTCCGTCATTCTTGTTTTTATTGACATATATTTATATCATTGTTAGCAAAATCATAAAGAGAAATGGACCGGGTAGCTCAATTGGTAGAGTGTTGGCTCCAGGTACAGGATGCCCTGGGTTTGATCCCGCGCTGTGACATACCAAAGTTAAAAAAAGTTAAAAAATTCTAGTAGCAATTATAAGGGTAGTTCCATGACTGGTTGACTTATTGTATAATGTTTGGGTGCGGTATCATGCTAGGTGTTAATGGCATGCTATATATAGTGAAGGCAGCACTATATCTGCTTCAAGTGGACACCATTTCCAGATAACTGAAATACTGTATGTAGGACAATAAACCCAATAAACAAACAAACAAACAAACCTAAAGATCATGTACAGTAGCTGCATCTTAGTTAAAAACAACATATTTTTGTTTTGGATACACATCACAGAAAACATTATGATCAATTTAGCAGTGCTCAGGTATTTTTGAAAGACCCCAGGCAAATTTCTGGGTAGAACCACTGGCTCACTGCAAGTCCTCTGCCCTGACCAGGACTTGAACGCAGATGATGAGAGAGTTATAAGTCAGAGGAAGCAATGCATGATAAATATTGTATATTTCTCTGTTTATAAATTCCACCTTAAAGTTAAACTATGCTATTTATAATCACACAACATTGTGTTTTTAGTTCCCTATCTGGTAACGGATGGGATGGGATTCGCCTGCATTTTTGCCGATACTGTGCAGCGACATTTCTATCATTTTAGCACAGGGACACTTATAAGGTGCCAAGGGGCTGAACCCGGCGGTCCATTGTATTGACACCGACGAGTCAGGCATATTAGATCTCTATTGGTGAAGCTTTTATGATACTACGTCTTGCCTTTCTATACTGCTAACAAGGGGTATACATGGACCCATATATGCACCGCTGCTTTAGGAGGGGTGGGGAGGGTCATGCTTCCCATGAAAATAACATGGGAATGCCAAAGTTGCATTTTTAAGGGTATTTAAAATTAAAATTCTGTGTAAAATTATATTTCAAAATGGTAACAACTACTTGCTGATATCTTTACAATAAACTTTTCCTAATGCATGTACATTAAAGACAAACGAAAATACTCTACAAATAAAGTATAATCAACATTCTGTACACTGTTGAAGTAATTTTTATGTAGTGTTCTTAAGTTTTCTACTTTTTACCAGTTGTACACAATTTCATAAGTGCATAGGACCAGGCACGCCCTTGCTGCATCCTGACCATAAGTGAAGGAAGCCATCACTTGTAAAAGCTTTGAATCTACCAGGCTTGAGGTTGAGCTTGGAGTTTTCCAATGGAAGCGGATGTTTTACCACTGAGCTTTACATTACAACTGGTTAAAATACCCCATTATTTTTAGCCAAACCTACAGTTGTTGGTTTTGACCAACTTTTCATAAACTTGCTAGATTGTGGCAATTCTAATTAGAACAGACAGTATATTAATCAAAGGAAAGTAAATAAAAATAAGCATGAAATATACTGTCTGTGACTGGAATTCTAACTTTGTATTCATCAGGAGATCCTGCAGACTCCATTATGAGACGTCACCCATGAAGATTGTGCGTGGTTTCAAGCAGTATATGTATGATGATTCAGGCAATGAATACCTCGACTGTATCAGCAATGTATCTCATGGTATGTACTATCACAATAAATGCTTGTCAATTTAATGGCTGTATTGACTTATGTGAAAAAAAAAATGTATACAATTAATTGTCTTCAATGTCAAATTAATGTGACAACAAAATTTTATTTTACATTAAAAGTACTTTTAATTTAACTTATAATTTAACAGTTTACTAGTTGGTGTTACGAAAGTGTTTTGCATATAATTTCAATTGTGTTAAACACTATCAGTATTTGGTGGGACGCTAAACCCAATAAACAAACAATCAATATTTTTTACAATATGATACAGTCTTAGAGATCTAATTGATTTAAATATGTATTGTTATTACATAAACTTGTGAAAATCACATGCATGTAACAACAGATGATTTATTGCTGGGTCTCTCCTTCCTTATTGAAGTCTAGACTAAGGAACCAATTTAATATTCATGGCAATGTACAACTACCCACTTACAATAAAGGTCAAGGCCTCAATTCTATTAATTACTGAATTCCTGATAAACCAGTATGTGTACATTTCTCTGATGACTCTATTTTAACCAACTACCAAATGCATTAAACAGAAGAAGATAGCATTCCAAACTATTGTAAATGTTACAGCGATAAATCGTTCCTTTCCTACAGTTAAATGTAATTTCAGCTGTTTTGCACTGACTGGTTGCCTAGGTGACAAGCCAGCAGAATTGTACAGAGGTAGCTAGACTGTATTGATTTTAAGCCCTTATCATGCTACATGTGTTAATGATCCCTACATAATTCTCAGTTATTTGCTTACAAATTTAGGCATAGGTAATAATACAGATGGGTGTATAATCAGCAGAATGGATAAAATCCAGTCAGACAGGTCCAAACAGGAGCTTGATTTTCTGGATCTATACCTTTTGCCTGATGTGGTTAATTTGTATTTTGCAGACTTAGAGCTTAAAGTGGTCTGCTACCTTTTAAAGGAAGGTAGACTTAAATTTCATCTGCTTTGCATAGTTTGGTTTACTGACTATTGATTTGGTCTAGACAAAAAGTTAAGGTCCAGATTGGCAAGCTCATGCTGAGAGCTGTCAGTTCAAGCTTTGTTCTGTGTGCAGCAGTGGGATGACTACATATGACTAAGAATAAGAAAAGTTGGTCTTATTGTACTATGTTTGGAGAATATTTGATGTACTGGTTTACACAAGGAGTTTTATAATATCTGCTATCAATTTGTTTTTAAATATTTTTACTACATTTTGTAAATTTTCTTAACAATTTTCTAAACAAGATCAATTTACAGCATTGCTGTAGACAAAGTTTTCATTAAAAAATGTCTCAATCATCCATATAATAATCATTTATGTAAATTTTAATTGCATGAACTTATCCTGATGTCTTTACCTTTTAACATTCATACATTAATGCCCACTGGCATAATTGTAAGTTCACCAACCTGTGTTGTGTTATATATTGATCAGATCGCCCTAATTAGCAAATAACCATCAGGAAAAGTATGACTTTATCGTATGACTTCTCTTCAAACTGCATTTTCTTTTAAAATTGCTTGCTTGGGAAATTAGATGATTTTAATATTTGAAAGCCATGGTTGCTGCAGTAAAATGGTACTATTTTATCTTGATTACCCTGCTTTATGGTGGGTCACTGCAGTGAAATATTAGTTATTACTTCTTTTACTAATTTACTACTTTTACTAACTGAAACTTAACCGATAGCTATTTTTTCTTGATTGCTCAGCTGGTCACTGATCTGTAAAGGTTCTTAATTAGACTCAATTGCTCTGGTCTACAGTGGGTCACTGTCACCCCCGTGTGGTGGAGGCAGGCCAGGAACAGATGACCAAACTGACCACCAGCTTTGGCTTCCTGTCTGATCCACAGGTGGAATATGCCAAACGTCTTGTGGAACTTCTGCCAGAAAATCTCTGTGTCTGCTACTTCCTTAATTCCGGGTGGGTAGGATATTTGTTTTGTTCCATGTGAAATTTAATTTTCCTTGGTATTGAGCATAGTTTTTAATGCTTTTTATATTTACTCTTCTGCATATGCTTGTATTAAGAGTTTCAAGATTCCTTTCTTAAAGTATATTTTTATATCCCAAGAAATGATAATTTTCCTTAGGAATGAGATAATGTAATGAACTTTGCTGCATAAATAGCTTCTGGGAAGACAACACTTGGAATTGAAAGTGGGGCCAACGGAATTATGGTCACTGTTACTAAAAATAGGAAAACGGTTTCTGCTGAGTAACTAGAGTTAAGAATGAAATATTGTGATGAAACTTGCTGTATAGGTAGTTTCTGTGAAGGCAATGCTTGGGATTGATGGTGTGGTCAAGATCACTGTTCACTGTTACTAAAAATAGAAAAAACTGTTTCTGCTCAATTACTTTAGTTAAGAATAAGATATTATTATGAAACTTGCTGTAGAGGTAGCTTTTGAGAAGCCAATGCTTGGGATTAAATATGGGGTGGATGGGGTCAAGGTCACAGTTACATGTGTGTATGTTTCTTGTGTTATCTTATGCCCTTAATTCTAAGCTTACCAGTTCCAGTATCAATGACCCATGTGGGTGTATTAATCACCTTTAGTGATTCAAATTATTCCTTTTGTGTGCTGGTTCTAATTGATGAAACATTTGTAGAAGGTCTTGATGAGATGAAATTTAAAATATAGCATCTACGAACAACACGCTTATCTAAAAAACAGCATTTACGCTCACTAAGAAGAATTAATGTTCATGATTTCTTATAAATTTTAATATTTTTTCTTTACACATATTTTTCAGAACAGGTAATCTTAATGAAAATCTCAATAATTTTACAAGCCCTCTAAGTTGTATTTACAGAAGTTCCAAATTCTACTTTTTGCAGCTCAGAAGCTAATGACCTTGCCTTAAGACTAGCAAAGGCCTATACCAAAAACACAGATATTCTGGTCATGGACAAGTAAGTAAATACTAAAGCTTAACTTTACCTTTTTGCATGCCCCGAAGGGTGGCATATAGCTGGCTTAATGTCCATCCATCTGTCTTTATGTCTCTTATCCATCCCATTTCTGTGTCTAAGTCATTAATACCATTATTATGTTCAGTACTTCATTACAACTTAACAATCATGCAGACATACAACTGACATTAAGGCTTGTCCTGCATAATAATTAGGTCAAGATCATGTCATTTAAGGGTAAAATGGCTTTTTATGCTGTGTATTGGTGTTATGAGGTTTTGTTTACAATTATATGTAACCTCTAGTACCATTTTTTGTTTTACATGCATAAATGTGCATAGTCATTCATTAAGCTGGTTTTTTGTTCACTTATTTAACAGACATTTTTTGTAGAATTTTTGCAGTTCTAACAATTCACATAATTTTCACCTTATTGGCATGGCCTAGGCATAGCAATGTCAAGAAAGATGTAGGACAGTAAAATTATTTCATAACTTGCAGTTTATTTTCTGATTGTCCCATAAAAAAATCAGATGTCATTATTTAAACCATTTTTCGCACTATTTTTAGTGATTGCTGTCTGCTTAGTTACTTACCATGCAAACAAAACTAACAATACTGCATGATAGACAGTAGCACTTTAAGGCTGAAGGGTTATATTAAAACTTATTAATCTTTAATTAGTTTTATTGGTTTGGATTTCATTGATGGCTAAGTTGTTGTTTTTTTATTATCATTTTCTGTGTTGATAATATTATCAAAAGAAAAAAAAAATGTTAAATAAGCAACCAACACAAACGTTTACATAATTGTGTTCATATAACTGAACAAAAACAACAAAGCATGGACAACTTGTTGGACAGAACTTTTAATTTTTATATTAATTTTCAGCTCATATCATGGGAACACAGAGAACCTGATTGAGGTCAGCCCAATTATATTGAAGCGTCACAACATGCCAAAGAAGGAGTGGGTTCACTTTGTGAGTACAGCTGTGTTTGCATAAACAGCAAGAGTTTTCTGCTACAATTTTATGGGTGTTCTCACAAGGTTTATTCTTCAGGATTATCAAATATAATAAAACCGCTTAGAAACCCCATCCTTTGTTTGCTGTTTTAAACAGTTTGTGGTCTACATGTTTAGTGATGACTTAGTTATCAATGTATTTAAATGACTTATATTACTGATTAAGTATTTCAAAGAGATTTTAGTATTCTTGGGATTTACAGCCAAAATCTGTATTTTTGAAAATGAGAACAATGTCATATAACATATAAAAGGGAAGCGATAATAGTAATTTCAGACTTTTTTATTTAAGGACTCGGGGAAGGGCAAGGATATATCTTATTTTAGGTAAATAACCAAGAAAAAGGTTGTCAATATAGATAGGATTAATGCACTCATCATTGATTATTTAAGTTTATGTAGTTGTTACTTTGTATAAGTATTATTGAACATTTTGTTCTAGCATGTACTATGACATGGCAGTTTAATATATGGATCTTTTATGTTTATCATCCCCTTCCTATGCCTAATTGAAGCATGTAGCTTAAATGTCTACTTTATACCTAATGTATTAAAAACCTTGTATATAATAACAATTTATACCATAAAAAGACGATATATGACATGTTTTATTATATCATATAGATCTAACATGATAACATAGCAATACATCTAACTTATAACACTACAACATGTTGCATAATTAGTATAAATACATTTCAGTATTCACTTGCCATTTTTGTGAAACAATGTATTTAAAACATAATGATGATTTATAAACAAAATGGTATTTTTTTGTTTTTATGTTTTTTGGTTTTATACAATACATCTCTGCTTTCTATTTGTAACAAACCGGACCTGGTAGCGCAATCGATAGAGCGTTGGCTCCAGGTATGGGAGGCCCCGGGTTCGATCCCGGGCCACGACATACCAAAGTCGTTAAAAATGGTAGTGGCTTAGCTCCCTTGCTAACGCTCAAGCAAATATAAGGGTAGTTCCACGACTGGTTGGCCCGGTGTCAGGATAATGTGACTGGGTGTGGTATCATGCCAGGTGTTAACGGCATGCTATACACAGTGAAGGCAGCACTATATCTGCTTCAAGTAGACACCGTCTCCAGATAACTAAAAATACTGTTGGTGGGACAATAAACCCAATAAACATTAAACAATTTGTAACAAAATTTATACTTGCAATAAACTATAAATATTGGCATATATCCAAGTGTTTAGTAGAAACGTTTAGTACATGCAATTTGAACAAAGACAGCTAGAAAAATGAACTTGGCAAAATGATTAATTATTTAAAGATAGTATTAAGATGCTTAATACCATAAAATGTCAAATTTGTATGTCTAGGTGGGAACAAGTTATAGCCTTATATTATATGGAGTTATATTTACAGAGATAACTAAATGCTTATCACAAACCTACACTGAGGGGCAAGTATGGAGTTATATTTACAGAGATAACTAAATGCTAATTACATACCTACACTGATGGGCACTGTAGCATAATGCTGCCCATGGGTTTTCTTATTAGCTATTTTGAAAGTGAGTGATGTATCTGATGATGATTAGAAGTGCAGTGCATAGCACTCATAATTCCACATGCATATATTTATCCTCCTTCTGGCTGTCTTCTGGACTGTCTTGTCTAGAGAATAACTAAATTTGTGAAGTGTGCAAGATCAGTAATATAACCTGCATTAGGTTATTATGTATGTTGTTTAATAACCTGCAATATCCAGCATCTCAATGAGACTATGAATTGTTGACAACATTTTAGCTGTTGACTGGCTAATAGTCCTCAAATTTGCTTCTGGGTGCATAGTCTGGCTCTTTCGGTTCCTTGATTCATCTGCAATGAATGTTCACAAATGGTGACAAGTTTGAATGTTTTTTCAAACAAACTACCTGATTGTAATGTATATATATATTGGTCTCAACATATTGTGTTCATTTCTATGTGTAGAAACACCAATAAATTAGTGTAAAATGCATTGCTCTAATTCAAAAGTGAATGCTTTATTTTTCTTGAGCATCTGTCAAACCACTTTTTGAAAATGTGATAACTTAATTTTGCCACTCAGATTTACAATTGTTCTGTTTAACTCTCTTTAAATGTTACATTCAGACAACTCTTGCTGACTGATCTATATGTACACACTATTTGCCTAATCCTGGTCAAATAATGCTCATCAAGCTAATACTTTATACCTTTTTTGCCAATGTAGGTGCCCACACCAGATGTATACAGAGGCAAGCATCGAGACGATGTCCCCAACACAGCAGCCCTTTATGTTAATGAGGTCAAACAGCTGCTACAAAAAGTACAGGATAGCGGACGATCAGTAAGCTTGACTTAGTTTGGTTTTGTTACTTATAAGCATCACACTAACACAATAACAGTCATCTTGGCAAAATCTTGTTATCACTTGTTAATGAAGACCCCGATGATTGTCTCAGTAGAACCATAAACAATAAATGTCAGTTGATAAGAATTTTACACATGAAAGTTTTTGCCTCCACATTCACTTAGTCTCAGTTATATAGCAATACATAGTTGTAGGCAGTTCTAGACATTTAAATTTATATATGGGCTGAGGAAAACCATCACTCTCATATGTTGCATATTAACCTATAGCATCATTTACTGCAAATGTTTAATCACAATACAGATCCCCTATTACCTTCATTCTCCACATTAAAAAAAACATTAAGATGAATACCTTACTTTCGAGGTTGATCTTATAAAAAGTTTACAAGTACCTAAATTTGAACTTTCAGCAGTGAGTGAAGAATAAATGTAGCAGCAGGTGTATGTTACTGGATAATTTATGTTTTTTTTGTAACTTATGTGAACTTCTATAAATCTGATGCGGTGGCAGTTTCAGTATAGTAGATACAAGGTATAGTATAGCTTAACTAAAAGTGGTTAAATAACAATAAAATCATTCATGATTAATATTTCACATCTACATGCATCATTCTCATTTACATTGTACAAGGGGTTTAACTGTGACATCAATATTAGCATTGAGAATTATCCTTCTATGCAGTAGTATCATTTGTTGTGTATTATATATGCAGTCATCACATTTTGCAATGTTTAGTACATGTGCATTAATTTTATTACATGCAATCATTTTGTATTTGTGTAAATCCTTTTTTACTGACATAAAAACGAGACATATGCAAAAAAATGTCATCATAATTTTGTGGGTATCTTTTCAATTGTCTGAGGTGCTATCTTTGCCAAAGGCACTATCTTCAGCACATAACTGACATTATTACCTACTTATTAAAACTGAAAGCTTGCTAGTGAGATTGTGACGCCACAATAAACATAAAAGTGCTACAAGCTGTCATCCTGTCATGACTTTCCTCTGTTCTTAACCAACTTATTTACTATTATGTTGTTTCTTTCTAGGCAACATTTGGATTGTAGTATTGTATAGTCTATGTCTGATTTGATCAACCTTTTATTCTACCTGAATTAGGTGGCAGCATTTCTTTCGGAGCCTCTGACAGTCATTGCAGGTGTTATTGTGCCCCCAACTGGATATATGAAATGTGTTTACAGGTACCAAATGGGTAACACCTGCTAACCCAGTTACTTATCTTTCTAAAATAGATCATGCACCATTCTCACATCACTTCTGTTATCAGTCACCAACAAAGAGACTTCAGTTAACAGTTTTGTACATATGAAATGTGAAATTGAAATTGTCATTAAAAGTATCATCAAAGTCAGAGAAAGAATTAGTAGGATTTATCTTAGTAATAAATGCAATCGTTAAATGTAAAAATTATCATAAAATATATTTTTTTTATTTTCACCTCATACAGAAAAGAGCTACAAATTTACATAAATTTTGTAATACACATAAAATATTTGTAAGCTTAAATTTTTGTACCTTGCTTTAGGAATATTGATCATTCACTTATAAAAATAATATCTGTTTGATACTGAGTGGATTTTAGAGACAATTTACAATTGTAACCATTTTCAACCATGTAGTTTTATGAAAAGTAATGGAATATTATGAATGTAAATGGGGCACTCATGGTCGAGGGGTAGAGTCATTAACTAGCTCCTCTAACTCCATCAGCACCTGTGGGTTTGAGTCCTGAGTGAGGCGGCAACATGTATGCCAGAAGGTATTCCCTCAGACAATCAGTGCACCGGTGGTTCTACACAGACATTTATCTGAGTCTTGCTCCATAAAAATAGCTGGCAATAACTATAAAGACCACATTGTATCAATGCAATATTTTTCTGAACACAAAACTAAAATACTATAATTTGCAGAAGTCACATTGGCATGTTAAAATAAAAACATTTCTCTAATTTTTTGGTAACCACTGAAACTTGTTTTTTAACATATTGACCCTGCTTTTTATTTAGATATTACAATGATTTTGAGTTGAATTGTTATTCAAGTATGGTCTAAATTAAATTCTTGCTTGTGGATAAAAAAAATGACTTTACAAAAAAAGTGAATAAGAAAAAAACCAGTTTTGTACCTATTTTTAAGGCTATTTCTCAATTTCTTTTGTAATTTATATAACTTCTTTTCATTATATTTAGAACAGCAGTCATGCACCCATGTAAGACAACACAAACAATGATCTTATCAGGTGTTTTATTTCTAAATATTTGAAAACTAAATTATATAAATAATTATGTTTGTCATGTTTCAACTTTTAAGCTTTGCACTGTTATCTTGATTCATGCAAAGGATTATTTTATACAAGTACAAGTCAATTAACCTTCATGGCCTCCCACGTCACAGAGTCAATATCATCAAACCAATTGTCACCAATGGATTTTTTGATTTGCTAAAGGTGACCAGTAAAAAAGAGCATGGTGGTTTTCCCTTATTAGGCATAGGCACATTTAGTAGGAGAATAAATAAAGGTCTGTAATGTTACAAAAACAAAAACAAACCATTCTAAGCTTATCAACCTGTTAGCGGCAGCAGAATAGTGTGGAACATCTCATATTATGTCTCACTATTGGTTGTATCTGATTGACTGTAGCTTTTGGGCTTCATGTTTTAGCTCTTAGCTAGTTTTGCTGGATTCACACAAGACTTCTTGACAACATGTGCATCATCATTGACTGTGTCACTTGCTTAAATAATCATTAACAATGCCAATATCCGCATTTGAACATGTCAGTATTTGCATTTGATCTTGTCATTAATGTCAATATTTGTATCTATTGTTAGTTGATCATGTCACTAATTGTATTTATCGGTAGTCAATATTATCAATAACCGCATCTATCATTTGTCAATAATGTCAATATCTGCATCTATCATTAGTCAATAATGTCAATATTTGCTTCTATTGTTAGTTGATCATATAATTATTTGCTTCTATCATTAGTTAATTTTGTCACTTTTTGCATCTATCATTAGTCAATAATGTCATAAAATGCATCTATCATTAGTCAATAATGTCAATATCTGCACTAATCTTTTGTCAAAAATGTCAATATCTGCATTTATCATTTGTCAATAATGTCAATATCTGCATCTAAAGTTAGTTGATAATGTCAATTTTGCATATATCATTAGTCAATAATGTCAATGTCAGCATCTATCATTATTCAATAATGTCAATATCAGCATCTATCATTAGTCAATAATGTCAATATCTGTATCTATCGTTACTTGATCATTTCAATATTTGCATCCATCATTAGCTTATCATGCCAATTTCTGAATTTATCATAAGTCACTAATGCTAATTTCTGAATTCATCATAATTCGATGATGGCCATATCTAAATTTATCATTATTCGATCATAACAGTATCTTAATTTATCATTAGCTAATCATGCATATATCTTAATTTATCATCAGCCAATCATGCTAATATTTAAATTTATCATAAGTCAATCATGCTAATATTTAAATTTATCATTAGTCATTCATGCTTATAGCTGAATTTATCAATCAATCATGCTAATAGCTGAATTTATCATTGTTTTTTTTCAAGTCATTAGTAATAATGCCAATGTCCATGTCTATCATAGGTTCATCATGCCAATCGCTATGTCTCAGTTAACAGTTGTGTCTATTTATAGATTGCAGGTGTCATGACTGAGAGTGTCATGTCATTGTGTGGTGTCGTTATTCCACCTGAAGGTTACTTACCAGAGTTATTTAGGTGACTATAATCGCATAAAGTTGTTTATTGATAGGATATTTGTCTATAATGTAAGTACCAATAAAAGATACAGGTATTAAGTGTTTAAGCTTGTTAATGTTTTGTAAGTTGCCTCATAAATATGAAATGGCTTTAATTGTTAGTGCCGTTGCTTGTTATTATTAGAAATTGTAAGTTAAATTCTTTTCTTTTTTAATTAAGATAAAATAGTTGCATCTTTATGCTTTTTAACATATTAATATTTTGTCTTTTAGTTAAACTTTTTCACTCCATTTTATTAACCTTTAGCTTTATTCATTTGTGAGTAATTCAAATGTCAGTAACCGAGACTATTTTTTAGTCATCTTCTTACATTGACATACACACTGCCTAGACACTGCCTAGACATACTGCATCAACACTATTTGCCAAAGTTGTATAGATTGTTGTTTAGCAAGCTAGGGGTCAACACTATGATATTTGTAAGTAAATCAGTCCCTATAGGTTTTCAAATTAAGATTGTCACAGAATGCTTTTAAATTGCAATAATATTATATTAAGACTACAACTTGATTATTAAACAGTGAAAAATGTTTTAGCACTTATTTTTTTAATGTTAACATCCTGACTGTTAAATGGTTATTATTGTGTATGAGGTTTTTATTATTTGTCTGAGCTTTTGCTTACTATTTTTACATTGACATATGTGCTTATAATTTTCAGTGCATTAAAATGACTTTACAAGTAAAATGGAAAGCAGAAAATAAATTTCTTAACAGAAATCTTAAGTTACTTTCTTTTACTTGCATGTTGGCACGAGTGTCTTCAAACATTTGTTTGGATCATTGTTCTGTTGTCTTTTATGGTTGCTATAAATATAACTAAAATTACCAAAATAATTACATTAATTATAAACTAAATTAAACCAAATGCTGAATTAATCATGACAAAATCACATCCTTCCTTTCTAAATCTTTTAACTTTGGGCTTTTGTTTTCTTAGCTTGGTCTCAATTTCTTTCCTTACCTGGTTGACAAAGGGAGTATTAGGGCTTGCTTGCATTTCAACCTGATATTTATTAATACTTTATTGAACCTGAAAGAAATGTGTACCACACACATTGTCTCTATACCTGCTAAGCATGAAAATGTAAAACATGTATTATATCAAATATATTTTTTAACTTAATATTAAGACCATTTCCTGGGTAGAACCATTTCTCTGATACTGAGTACATGGAGCAATGTGAAGTGAAAAGTCCTCCTCAGGGACAAAAATCGCTGGTCTGTCTCACTGTAGACCCTTGTTCATGCCCTAATCACTAGACAATAGACACATATAGTCAACAGTCAACCTTGGCATGTATTTGTAAGCAAATTTTAAAAAAAATCACACAAAAAAACAACAACAGGATATTGCTTATTGTATAAGTAAATATAGTCTCTGTAAGGTATGTGTCAGTCTGTGATGTGGTGCTAGTGGTGCTTTTCAGTTAAATGTATGTGACACAGCCCTTGGTTGTTAAATGCCCAATTTAAAAAATGTTTATATGTTACAAATAATTTTCATTGTAAACAAAATCTGTGAACTGAGTGTTTGAAAGAAACTAAAACCTCTGTATCATACCAAAATCATGTTTAAACTGAAAACTGTTGTTTTAAAAGTTTTGTTTTATTCCACCTTTAAAAGTTGATATCCTTTTATGTTTAATTGATAAGTTTTAAATAATTTCCATAATTTGACAATAACCATAGAAAACAGACTATAGGATTTACTCCTTTGTATTTTTTTGTAATCTTTTCTCTGTTGAGCCTTTGTTACTATACTGCCTACTACCTTATCACAGGTTGATCCGAGAAGCAGGTGGAGTGTGTATAGCTGATGAAGTTCAGACTGGACTGGGTCGCTGTGGAGACAAATATTTTGCATTCCAGTTGCAAGGTAACATATTGCACAATCTACTTCTGTTTGTTGGTCAAGAAGTCACACCAAATCAAATTTTTAAAAGATGAGGGTTCCAAAACCAAAATTGAGTGGTCCGATGGAGCAATAGGCACATTGATATGGAATTAAAGGCAAAATGTTAAAATGGCTACCGGCATTCCTTAAAATAAGAAAAAATAAGATATGACAGCAAAACATCATCAACACATACAACAGAAAATGGCTGTCCACAAAGCAGTTTCTTATCACCAATACTATTTACTCTTTTAATAAAGACACTTAATGATGTAATCAGCAAGCACAATATGAAAAACAAATACTATAAGTCGGCTCAATCAGTTGAAGTATCACAGTTCGTAGATGACAGCACGGTCTGGGTAACAAGTAACAACCCTAACAATGTGTTCAGAAAATACAGAAATTGCTATTTGACATTGAAAAATGGGCCTTAAACTTTGGTTTCTTAATCAACCCAAATAAAACCCAGACTTTCATATTTAGACATGGAAACTCAATAGTGGACGATATGCCCAAATTAACTTTATGCAATAAGGTACTGGAATAAAGCGACACCATGACCTTCTTAGGACTTATTTTTGATAAACATCTCACATAGAAGGACCATATCAATGCACTAATTAGAATATGTGAAAAAGACCTCAACGTAATAAGATCCATCAAAGGTAAGAACTGAGGAGCAAAAAAAGAAATGTCTAGCCACACTCTATAGGGCACTAACAAAATCTAAAATACAGTATGGGATGGAAGCATTTGACTCCGCACTCAAAATACACCTTGATAAATACTTCAGAACAAAGCAATAAAGGTTATAATAGGTGCTCCAAACTACACCCGCACGGAAGCAATTCATGCAGAAATAGGAGAATTTACAATAAGAGAACAAATTAACAAATGTTATCTAAAATACTGGGTATGAGCAAGTAGTCTAGGACATACACTATCAGCAAATAAAGAAACGTATCCACCCTTAGGAGCATGGTCAAAAAGGGTCAACAAACCATACACGCAACAAATAAAACCTCTGATTGACGAATTAGGCCTGTCTGTCAACTAATTAACACCTCCGGTCAACTCAAACTTGGTGGGCATAACCCCCATCACTACAGACACCAATCTATTTAGGACAATTAACAAAAAAGATGACCCTTCCTTAAACAAATAGCAGGGAACTACATCCAATCATCAGTAGTAAACACCTGCATATACACCGATGGCAGTAAAGACCCAATTGGAAATACAGCAGGTGCAGGAATTAGCATATTCCATAACAACAGGCCAATTAAACAATCCAAAATCAAATTGGATGAAAGACATTCCATATTTACTTTGAACTTTTTGCCATCAAAGTGGCACTTTCATGGTAAATAATAGTAAACTAACTAATCAAAATATAGATCTATACACAGACTCACTATGTGCACTGCAGGGCTTACAGTCTGTAGACAATAAAAAAAATCCTGACCTAATAAGAGATATTTATAGAACAAGCACCATCATAAGTCAACAAAATAACACCAATATTACCTTAAAATGGATACCCAGCCCTGTGGTTATAACAGGTAATGAAGTCGCTGACCAACTAGCCAAACGGGGTTCAACGACTGGAATGCCCACAAGGATGGGTCTAAGCGTAAAGGAAGCATACAATTTTATCACTATAAACACAAAGCAGAAGAAAGATTAAAAGAATACAAAGATCTAACAATTACATTGATGGTGATAGAAACACAAACATAAAAATACACCATGGCAATATTTTCTATGATAAAATCTACACTACGTTAAGGAGACAGCTTTCTAGGAGTGGAAAACAAAATCAGACCAAGAAATTGCCCGCATTGCAACGAAACTGAATCTTTTCATCATACAATATTTATATATGGGCAGCACATAATAGCATGAAGAAAACTTGAACAAACAATGCTAGTGAATTTAGGTTCAACAAACGTTAATATAAACACTATACTTTTCCCTGTCATCCAGACATAATTAAAGGTAATTAGGCACAGGATCCCTACACACTTATCAACAACAACCCCCCCCCCCCTCCCACTACTGCTAAAAAAGGAAATGGTGGACCCCTTCCAATGACAATTTCGTTTCAACAATTGGAAGATGTCAACCTAAATCCAAACCTCATGCACACCAAACCACTAAAATAAACACCCCACAGTGGGGCTTAAACAGGGGTTCAATGCCATACAGCTATAAGGTTTACTTAGGGCAAAAGTTAGGTGGTGAAATTCACACACCTAAATACTCACCTTATATTAGGACTAAATTATGAATTTTTCAATCTATCTAAGCTTTTTTTGCTCTGTAATTAGGTAGCCTAAATTGGATACCTGATAGGAGCCCACTATTTGGCACATTGGTCAAAACTCTTTAAGTCATGCTGGGGCAGCATGACGGGATCATGATAAAATTTGAATGTATGTGCTGACCCTTAAATAAACCAGTTACCTGTTAGTCAAAATTGAGTCTTTGATGTACTCAGGATTATTGTACCATAAATGATATGATAAATGGATTCAAATCCTGGTTGAGGTGAGGACTTTCATAAAGGTGGTCTTCCAGCTTATGTGCTGTGCACTGGTGGTTCTACCCTGAAATTTGTCTCTGCTCTTCTTCCACCAATTGTTACCTGGATGTTGTCATTATGACCATTATTGAGTTGTTGAAATGTGACAGAAATGAAAAAACATAAACATATATATATATATAGAGAGAGAGATAAGTCCTTTTATTATTGACTAAGTGAATTTCATTCTTCTGATTTATTTTTCAGATGTGGTACCAGATATACTGACACTTGGGAAGCCCCTTGGGAATGGATACCCTATGGGCATTGTGATTACAACAAGGGAAATATCTGACTCTCTAAAGGAGTTTAGCAGTACTGTAAGTTTCTGACAATACTTCTGTATGTTGTTTACTGTGTTAGAATACAGAAACTTTAAGGGACACAATAAGATTACAGTAACAGCACAGTATGGTCAAACTTCAGAGGTTGACTTTTTTATTAGCCGGACTCTTTCATAAGCTTCCATAAAATCTGAAATGGAGATTTTGTACGCTGTTGCTTTCACATTTATATGCTGGGTCCAAGGTTATAATACTTTGAGTTGAGTCTGACATTGTACTTAGTATCTGATAGGCTGAATTTTGACTGCAGTTTGAAATCTGACCAATCAGATGCTTGAGGATGATCTCACACTTTTGTAACCTCTGGCCCTGCTGTGAACTCTTGATATGATTCAACTTAACCAAATTTTCATGATGCTGGGAAATACATAACAGGAAAAAAAAGATTGAAAGATCGATCAATTCATATTGATCATATCGATCAGCTATATTTTTTAAAACATTAATCATAACTAAAACTTATAAGCTTAAGTAAATACAATTAAGTATGAATGAACATATTTTTTCCCAGTTTGGAGGTAACCCAGTAGCTTGTGCTATGGGAATGTCGGTGTTGGATGTGATTCGTGATGAGCAGCTCCTCTCTGGAGCCAAGTCTGTAGGAAAGTGTCTCATGGACGGTCTGAAGGCCATAGAACCAACACACTCTGTCATTGGAGATGTCAGGTAAGGACGAAAATATGCAAGGATTTATGACAGTGTTAATTTTACAATAAATCTGTTTATTTATATATATATATTCACAAATTCCCAGTAATTTGTTTACAATTACACACACTTGCAAAGGTAACTAAGCTAGAAAAGTGTCAGAGCAACTAGGTTAAATCCTGGTTTGGAAGCTTTCACTAAGACTGGCTAAAATGAATTAACATTATTTGCATAGGTCTTCTTGTGTACCAAGCCTAACAGCTCCTGTCAGGGACCATGGTGATCAGTCACTTCCTGCTCTATGTTGGTGGCCAGTTTGGTTCACTTCATGTTGCCAATGGCAACTGGATATCATATAAGGAGCATTTTATAAACATTGGAGAGCATTTTTCAAGACTTTGATGTTTAATGCCCCATACATTTTTTCTATTAACTAAGGTCAAAAACCCTTGCACCAAACTTCCACTGGAAAGTTCCACTGTCTCAGTATGAATGCATGTACCAGGTCATGAGCAATGATAGTTATAAGTATCAGTGATTGGTAATGGAGCAGAAGTGTTACATTTATGTTTCTCTTTCAGAGGGAAGGGCATGGTAGTTGGGGTGGAGTTGGTGGAGAATAAGGAGAGTAGGAAGCCCAACAAAGTTGCTGCAGAAATGCTGGTGTACAGGTTTGTCTTCTGTCATTCTTTCAATGTTCAGGCTTGAAAATAGGAAAACTTGTTTAGCATTTCATGCTACACCATGTTTTCACAAATTTATTTTATATGACTCTGAGATAAGAATCTGCAACTTGATGCAAACGTGAGAAATAAGATATATTACAGACTTAAGTAGTAAAATGGCAATAAGGTTGAATAAAATATATGGCAGTCTAGAAGCACAATTCATGACCCCAAATGCAATTGAAATCAGTAGAATGTATACATAACTAATGCTATACGTCTCTTTTTCTTTTTCATGAATTGTGACAAACACACATAATTTTTTTTATTTTTATGTATATATTTTGTAATATTTCAGCCAGTAAACTTAATAAAAAATATGCATTTGGTAAGACAAACACTGCTTTCGACTTCACTAGAAAACAACCAGTTTTTTATCTATCTTGACTTTGAGAAAGGATATGGAAGATAAGGGATACATAATATGCACAGTCATATAACAGAAACAGTTGAATTGGCAAAGGACAGACAATAGGTGGTGGCGTTTCAACAATTGACTGTGTTGATGTTTCTTTTGTCTGCTTTTATACAAGAAAATTATACTTGTGTATGTAATTATACTGAAATGCACCAGTGTTTAGAAGCCTGCATACTGTTGGCTGTCTCATCAAAAGTATTCAGAACATAAATAGGTGGTCAGTCCTAGGACATGTAGACACTGGTCTGTGTGGTCACTCCTAGGACATGTAGACACTGGTCTGTGTGGTCAAACCTAGTACATGTAGACACTGGTCTGTGTGGTCACTCCTAGGACATGTAGACACTGGTCTGTGTGGTCACTCCTAGGACATGTAGACACTGGTCTGTGTGGTGAGTCCTAGTACATGTAGACACTGGTCTGTGTGGTCACTCCTAGGACATGTAGACACTGGTCTGTGTGGTCACTCCTAGGACATGTAGACACTTGTCTGTGTGGTGAGTCCTAGTACATGTAGACACTGGTCTGTGTGGTCACTCCTAGGACATGTAGACACTGGTCTGTGTGGTGAGTCCTAGTACATGTAGACACTGGTCTGTGTGGTCACTCCTAGGACATGTAGACACTGGTCTGTGTGGTGAGTCCTAGGACATGTAGACACTGGTCTGTGTGGTCACTCCTAGGACATGTAGACACTGGTCTGTGTGGTGAGTCCTAGTACATGTAGACACTGGTCTGTGTGGTCACTCCTAGGACATGTAGACACTGGTCTGTGTGGTGAGTCCTAGTACATGTAGACACTGGTCTGTGTGGTCACTCCTAGGACATGTAGACACTGGTCTGTGTGGTGAGTCCTAGTACATGTAGACACTTGTCTGTGTGGTCAGGACATGTAGACTCTAATCTGTTTGGTCAGTCCTAGGACATGTAGACACTGGTCTGTGTGGTGAGTCCTAGTACATGTAGACACTGGTCTGTGTGGTCACTCCTAGGACATGTAGACACTGGTCTGTGTGGTCAAACCTAGTACATGTAGACACTGGTCTGTGTGGTCACTCCTAGGACATGTAGACACTGGTCTGTGTGGTCATTCCTAGTACATGTAGACACTGGTCTGTGTGGTCATTCCTAGTACATGTAGACACTGGTCTGTGTGGTCACTCCTAGGACATGTAGACACTGGTCTGTGTGGTCACTCCTAGGACATGTAGACACTGGTCTATGTGGTCACTCCTAGGACATGTAGACACTGGTCTGTGTGGTCACTCCTAGGACATGTAGACACTGGTCTGTGTGGTCATTCCTAGGACATGTAGACACTGGTCTGTGTGGTCATTCCTAGGACAAGTAGACACTGGTCTGTGTGGTCACTCCTAGGACATGTAGACACTGGTCTGTGTGGTGAGTCCTAGTACATGTAGACACTGGTCTGTGTGGTCACTCCTAGGACATGTAGACACTGGTCTGTGTGGTCATTCCTAGGACAAGTAGACACTGGTCTATGTGGTCAGTCCTAGGACATGTAGACACTGGTCTGTGTGGTCATTCCTAGGACAAGTAGACACTGGTCTGTGTGGTCATTCCTAGGACAAGTAGACACTGGTCTGTGTGGTCATTTTGTATCATATATACATAAGGTGGTTACAGATTTTTTACAGTGGGGTTAGCAATGAAACTTAGCATGTTAAACATTCTTATTTATATATTAATTAATAATGTTATTATGTTTTGTTGTTGGCAGACTAAAGGAACAAAAGATCTTGATTAGTAATGGAGGCCCAGACAAGAATGTGATCACATTTCTGCCACCATTGTGTTTCACATGCGAGAATGCTCGAACTGTTGTGCAGGCAATAAACAAGGTGCTTGGAGAAATGGAAACTGAACTAGCTCGGCTTGGCACGTCTTCAGTCAGCGATGATATACAGGTGCCTTTGAGTATTCTTACTGGCTCCAAACGAAGTCTCGAAGACAGTAGCGACGAAGACACTGAATCTCCTAACAAGAAGTCTCATATTAGTTACGAAGAAATGGATTAATATTACATTTTTACATATAAAATCAGTGTTTTATTTTATTATTGATAGTAGATATGATACAATGGATAAAGATTAGCATGTTTGAATTTTATATGATAATAATGACAAATAGAATTGCTCAAACACAACCTTTGTTGTATTGTTTGAAAAAGAGAAGGCATTTTTTTAACTGCCATAAAATCCGCAATGAAGCTGTTGCTAATTCTGTTACCAAAGATGCATAAAAACATAATGATAAATATTTTGCCAATTTATCTTTTCCTCTACATAACATTTTAGACCAAACTTGTTTAGCTTATTTATTTTTTAGTGTTGTTTATGCATCATTACCCCACCTTGAAAGAAATTACCTGCATAAGTGGGGATCAAGTTTACATTTAAATTTAACTCTTAACATATTTCATAAAACAAACATGTATTTTAATCAAATTATTAAAATGTTTTACATTCAAGCATTAAAGCCAGCGTTCACTATATTTCTTTGGGTTTGTTTTTGTGTTGTTGTTTTTTATGAAGTATAATGCTATATATTTATAAAGCGATGTTGTATTCTTGCTGACAAAAACTGAAAATGGTAAAACATTGATGGATGATGGACAAGTTTTCTGTATATGTGTTCGTTTTTCAGCATTATTGTATACAAATTTTAGTAGACGACATGCTTTTGTAGCAAGATGACACAAGACTGATCACATTGTATGGACATCGTCATTTTGTAGGTACATGGAAAAATTTTAGCTTGAATTTTGAGATTTTGTATTTTTATTCTCATTCCATATTTTCATGTTTTAATGGAAGTGATTATTGCTTTCTCATCTAAGAGAGGTTATCTGTTTAACCTATTATTAGGTTGGCCAGTCAGTTTGTCTATCTATAATGTAAGATTTGTCCACACTATTTGTAGGCTACCATTAATCTAGTTAATATGAAACATTACAAAGCCTAGTTAGCCATTTTTTGGCAGTTCATAATTGACTCGATTTAAACAGAGTTATGTCTCTTTGTTATGATTACTGTAACTTTGGTAAAGATAAATCTGGTGTTATTTATCATCTTTGATGACAATTATTATTTTGTTTTTTTTATAACAATGACTACCGTTGTTTTTTAGATTAAGGCAATGTTCTGTCTGCAGTTGAAACATTTGCATTATATTATGGAAGAGTATGAATTTTTTTGAACTGTTGTTATTTTTTTTATTTGTAATTTGTTTTCTTTTTATTTGTAAAGTTTGTTAAATGTTGTGTTTTTTGTCAGTGTCATTTAATATTTTCATGGTAAGGTCTTTCCATATGCATTAAAGCAATATGTTTTCTCTTTAAAGTCATACTCAGAGTCATTCAAGTGAACTGGTCACAGTTGTTCAAGTTTGAAATTTGTAAATATTTGCTCAGTAAAGTGTTTAATTGGAACCGAAATGAATAATAAATTAAATTTAAATTTTACCACTGATGGCTGCATTTTATGTCCTAAAGACTGTTTTGTCCTTAGGTTGGGAGAATCAAAGGCATTGCAATGCTTTTCAATTTATTTATTTATTTTTTTAGCCATTTATAGTTCAGCAATCTATAATAGCTCCAATTACACTAATTGGCTTGACAGTCTTATTTGTGATGCAGTAATTGTAATATATATGAAGCGTAGGCCATATGTTCTATAAGTTATTTATGTACATGAATGCTCAACTGTGACCATGGTTCTTCAGAAATGAAAGTAGAATAGCTTCTTTGCTTACAAAAAGCTTAAGGTTTCTTTTTCTAACTGCCACAGTGTCAGAATAATGTTAGGGTCAGTGGGTGTGGTATTTTTGCCATCAAAGTGAAAACAGTACAGTATAATTATGTTGCAAAGGGACAAATTTCGGTCAATTAAGAAATGTTAGTGAGTCATAAGATGCATTAAACAGTCATTTTTCATAGTAAAATATCCTAATATGTCAAGTTTAGTTTGAGAATCAGATATATGCTTTTTGATGTCAAATATAAATGTTCAATAATATTGTTTTTCAAAATCGGGAAAATTGTTCCTATCAAGAAATGATTGTATCCAGTTTGACTTTTTTCAATAGATTTTCTTTAAATTAAATATTGTTTCTGTCAATATAAATTTTGTATCTGCTCACATACATTTCTACATTCATTTCCTAATTGATTTTATGTGTGTGTGTGTGTGTGTGTGTGTGTGTATACAAGATGTCTTTCATAAGCTCACACATTTCTTAATTGAATTAACTTTGTGCAATATTTTTTCCCTGTTCGAATGAATAAAATCATGTTTTAAAGTTAAGACTTGACATAAATAAACTGAACAAGGATTTGCCACAATGTGATAACAGGTGTACACAGATCTCAAGGCCATAATGGGTGAGAGTCTTGGTAGGGTGAGAAGTTTTAATGTTTGGAAAGTCTTCCAGCTGGCCTGTGGTGCGCTATTGGTTTCAGGACTTCCTCCACTTATAATTGTCTGAATGTTGCCAGAATGAACATCATAGTGTTGGTGCAGTGTAAGTAAAAAGACTTAAACCACAACAACAACAGATCTCAAGTTGATGTTTGTGTCTTAATTGTTAAAAGAGTCTATTGAATATATGAACTTA
Source organism: Sinonovacula constricta (assembly GCA_007844125.1). Lineage (NCBI taxonomy): Eukaryota > Metazoa > Mollusca > Bivalvia > Cardiida > Solecurtidae > Sinonovacula > Sinonovacula constricta. The sequence continues at coordinate 83,795,589 of CM017555.1, forward strand.
CATTTTTGCTTTAACTACTTAACAGCTTTGTGGCCTAATGATTAGTTGCCTATACCATAGAAATTGCATTTATATTGATTTGCAGCAATGTTTAGATTTCTTTTGCAACTTATGTCTCTTGTGATGATCTTGGAAAGTATTGTATTAATATACCTAGCAAAAATTGAATATAAGTTTATAATATATTCCTCATTTGATAAAAACTGCTCCTGACTGTAACGTACATGCATTAATCTTTGTCCCAAGTCACAAGGAACACCCTCCCCTTATTATGCGACCTTGTCAACTCCTATTGTACTAAATTATTGATATAGTCCTTAATGAGTTTTACCATTCATTACATGGAATTGATAAAAATGAGCTGCAAACTGTGTGGTTCATCTTTAGACATATCCCAGCATAACAGTAGCAATTAATTGTTTTATTTTTGTATTTTAATAAATTTTGTAAACTTAATTCTTGATATTTTCAGCATTATTATTTTGATTATACTTGTACTTATATTAAAATGAAGTTTTTATGCATACAGTGATTTCAAATGTTATTTTCAGCTGTTAAATAGTATAAATCCATATCTGGTACTTCATGCATTTGATGCTTTTGTTGATTGTTGTTCAATAAATTGTATCAAAATGAAATAAATGTTGTTGTTTTATCAGGGCTCATGTAGCCTTATTTGAAATGTAGTACAAAGATTTTGTTTATTTCAGTATAACTTAATACAGAAAATATAATTAGGCTGAAAACAATGCATGCATTTATAATAATAAGAGGGATTAAAGTGCATATAAATGGGTTTTAATTGGTGCACTTGTAGCTTTGGTTATGACATTGTATGATAATTATATGGATATGTGAGTTGAATGCATATATAAGCATGTTTTTGTTTTTATAAAATAATATGCATACTCTAGCCTATGCTTAATTGTGACAATGCTACATTGCATGTATATCCAGAATACTATTTTTCTTGTCTATTGTACTAGGATGACATTGTGACCATTTGAAGAGAGTAAAATTGTCAAGGGCGGATTAAACATGAGGTCACCCCACGGTATTTGATGCGACTTCACTGGGAACTCTCTGACCAGACTCACAATTCGGACCGGCTGACATGGATCTACGCCAATACGGTCATCCTCTTATGCAGAGTTACCGTTCGTTACTCTCACATACCCCTGCAACTAGTCCATGACCATAAATATCACGATTTTTGACACAACAAACATCAAGCGCGTTAGGTTTATGAAGATTTATGTATATTTTACACTTGATGCTTTAATTAAAACATTTTGCTTTGGTCTTAAAAGTTAAGATTACTTGAATAATTTAGCACTTACTATGGATTTCTGAACTTTTCTGAATTTTTTTACGCAAAATTGATAACTACGAGAATTTTAACAGCACCGTTTATCTAAAACATGCACAAAAGCTAAATAAATTATGAATAGAAAATATTGTATATATATTAAAAAGTCATCTTTCTTCTTGTATTCACATGCTAAGTATATATCCGATTTGAAATATATATTTTCAAACAACCGATGTTAAGCCCGACATCATAGAAACACGTGACCTTTTTTTGCTTAAGGCGGAGTAAATCACGTATTTGTAATACCCTCTGTTTGTTCATTTATTTTAATGACAAACATTTGATTACCCATAAGAGAAGGCTGGAAATACATATCTTTTTATTTTCACACAAGAGAATGGTGACAGTTATTTAAGTTGTGATCTTATCTGATGTTTTTGTGTTTTCCAGTCTTTCTTGACGCGGGTATTACTTATTTTACCGCTTTAGTTTTCTATTCTCGCCGTTTCAGAACCGTTAGTCGTCGTGGTTTTTATCATTATGAACTTGATAATACCATCTCTACATATCGGATTTAAGGCATCAATATTTTATTTCATTGGTATCATTTTGGCTTTATGAACTATAAGTGTAAATTTCGCGTAAGAAGTGCATTCAATATGACTTTATTACAACCCAACACTAATTTTATCTGTTCAAGTTACACATTCGGTACTAGTTTAACATTTATTGTCTAACTGGCTGATTTATTTATAGAAGACATTTTAGTCAAACATGTCTTATGTTAGTTACCAAATTAAAAAAAGAAGTCAAGTAAGTTATTGTTACAATGTATATTGTAGTGAATGTTCAAAGCTGTTCTTTTTCAACGGTCACTGTAATCTAAACTTAAATTTTGAAAAGAAACCTTAAGCTTAAACATAACGAAGTAAGATAACATTTAAATAATGTTCAACAAGAAACAATAGAATATTAAAACACAAATATAAATACATTATCTAAATACCATAGACACTTACTCAAACACCGCGCGGATTGTCACCTTGTCAAAACATCATATGTCTCACTGCCAACTCTCTTTTTGAGCCATAAAATTAGAAAATTGACAAAGTGGGAACAATTCCTTTAAGCCTGTGACAAGGGTCAAGACATTGACCCGACAGTTTAAGCGAGTGTTGTTTGCCTAACCTTGCCAATTCGTGCTTAGTCGGCTAAGAGCGTATACCTTTCCACTTATTTGCAAAGTAAAATTATTATGTGTAATTAATAAGTGTAGCATGATATGGTTTAAGGTTATTAAAATAAAATAACATAAATGAGCATAACTGACGTCCATTATGTTGAAGAAAACGTGAAGATATGCTTTAAATACCGTTTTACTGTAGGTGCAAAATAACAAGACTTATAGATTATACAAAGGGTTTATAATATAGAAAATACAACACAGAAAGGTGATCAGAATGTTGTTTTATTTTGTTCCTATAGAAACGAAGGAACTATTAAATGAAACTGTATACAAAACGTACAAATATATTCAATTTAAACTGGGAATACATCTTGTTAGATGAACATACATGCAAACATGAAAGTAACATGAACAATAAAACATAATGCAGAGTATATATCTAAACATGATGCTTGTAATAATGAAACTGTATGACAATGAGTTCTTTTACTCAGAGGGAAAACAAATGCCACAAATCTAACAGCCACTCATTTATGTCGACGCTTACACGACTCCAATCAAAATAGCCGTATGACCAATAACGAGCAAGACGCAACGTGAAAGACAAATTCCCCAGTAATTTTCAAATACAATAAACACAATACAATTGAACCACGCAATAGACTATAAACATACGGTGCTGAAAAGGTTTATTTTTGTACAAGAAAGCAGATTATGTGACCGTGTTATATTAACCAAATGTACAAGCTGTGGACGAATTAATCAAACGACACGCAAAACTGGACACATGGTTGGATCCAAAAATAAACTGGGCCAAAAATGAAAAATAAAAATCGCGCCCGGTGTATATATTAACATTGCTGTTTCGTGAAAATTATTTAAGTTTGTGTATTTATTGGACTGAAAAAGTGGATAACTTAAATAATGGGTATTTATGCAAGCATATACACTAAGCCATTTCCGATTTGACGTATTAAGGAGACCAGCTCCTTTTGCCAACTGACATACGGAACCCAAATAATTCTACTCTTTTATACTCGTTTCATTCTTAAATCAAGCAACCCAAGTTGCAAAATTGTGTAACAATAAAACTATTTATAGCACAAGATGTAACGATGGCATACATGTAGATGTGATTGTGAGGGCGTTTGTCGATGATTTCTGGATGTATGCATATTTTTGTCTTTAGTTAAAACGAACTTATCACTTAGTCAAGGGTTAGCCAGAAAAAGAATAAATGCCCTTTTTTCAGGTTGCGTCGTTAATCCGTCAGTTGATTTTAACAATATGTTTCATATGTATAGATTAAATCAAAGGAATTAATGTTTTAATGATATCAAGATGCAGAGATGGCTCACTAATAACCAAATCAAGTACATCAACTGTATCGTAGTACTTTTTAAATAAACTATAGCCGTTTTGTCATTGACGATAGCTATTTGCAGTAACAACAGGATAGATAACCCCTTTAAAGTGCATGAGAAAGCTATTGTGTTAATGGTGGCGAAAAGCCTTAACACGTTTTTATTGTGTATTGAAACGAGTGCACTTTTTCTTCAAGCCAAAATCAGTACATGAAGTTTGCTGGTCAATGCCGAAAATACCCAAAAACTGACTTCTATCAATATTGCTCACAGAAGTCCAAGCTAAAACTAAGAACTTAAGTCCAAATTAAAACTAGGAACGTTACTTTTCACTTGCATTTTCACTATCGAAGAGAAATTGGGTTACGATCCAACTAAAACTGCCCACTCAGGCGGTGCTTAACTTTGTACTTTATTACTCTGCCAGGTGTTGATAATGTAGAGACTTTTAATGGAGTAGCAATTATATATTGCCAATGGGAAAATGTGAAAAAATAATAATGATATTTACAATTGACAAATGTTGGATAAACTTATTTATAACAAAAAACGGGGGTATATATATCGAGAGTAAGAACACAAACTGAATAATATTGTTAGAATTATTAACATGACAATTAAACTTTAATTAAAACGACGAAACAAAAACAGTAATAACAAATAAGTCAGTTTATTGCACGTGTCAGTTATTTCTGTAACAGATATAAATCGGTTTTTCTTTCAAATACATTAACATTTAAAGGAAAAACGCACCGATAACTTTTGTGATGCAGGATTGAGAAACATTTAAGTTCAAATAATTCGTAGTGTCAGAGGTTTGTGATTGTCATACACAAAAAAACAGGGGCTATAATGGTTATTCGGAGAGACAGTAGATGTTTCTTATTAAAGGTTATATCTGTCGGTTTATATCTTACCACTGCTTTGGTAATAATTTCTGCACAAACTCATACTAAATAAAGATGTGTTTAAACACTACCAATATTGTTAGACAGCGCAAATCGCGCAAAATCATTCAAAATGTTCTTTCTTTCAAAATCTATTAATAAGCACGATAGTGATCTCTGATAAAATAGATTTCGACGTCGGAGCGGACAAGTCGGATGACGATCTAACGTGATCTTATATTTCAGTTGTATTACATAGTATTTTAGTTTAGAAATAGCCAACTCTGAAACGTGGCTCGCATATTAGTTTTTGTTTGCAATGACGAGTGGGAAGTTATGTCTTACTATTCACAGAGATAAACGGCATTAATGAACCGCATTGTGCAGGATATTTTTAGGTTACATGAATAGTTGGTTATTTGGGACACAAATATTGGTCCAAACTGTCGAATAACACCTTAAAGATAATGGCATATACTCAAACAGAAAGTAATAATATTACTAAAGATTGTACCCACATGTTAACTAAGTTACTTATTGGTTCTCTGTTCTTTTATACGCATATTTTATACGCATGTACCTTGTACAATAATTAACAAATGTCTCATGATTTTATATACATGTATTAGAAACTTACGAATGTATCAGAAAGTACGCCGCTGACTCGAATGTCTGACCCATCAAAATTGTGGCAGTAGTTTTACATAAAATATCTTTAGTGGTGTCTGTGGCCTGTTCGCTTCCCAAGGGTTGTAAAATGGTATATCATTAAAAATTTCATTGAAAATATTTTAAAAATGCCATTGTTTCACGACAGCATGAAAACATGTCAGAAAGAAACTTCAGTAAACAAATGTGTAGTTGTCATTATCTAAACATATTGCAACAACAGCTTTATCTGCAAGTGAGTTTAAAACGAAATAATAATTTTCCACTGTAACAAAAATAGCAAAACATAAATGAAGAAATTTAATCATGAGCGAGTTTATAGAACTATGAGAAATATGTACACACAATTTGTATGTCATGTTTTATTATGTATTTCACTGACTGAACATGTATACTAACAGGGACACCGACTCCAGGTCAGCATAAAAATATTGTTGACGCAATCCATTTACAACGTAGGCCATATTGATAAAAAACAAACAATTACACTAGTATCAAACACGGATCATAACATCACGTACACACATATTCACGTAATTTTCACTCCGTTCACATTATATATAAGTTTACTGTACTTAGACTTTGGGCGGTGGTTTCCTCAAATGATTTTAAAGCCAGCCCACTAATTTCTCAAAAGTTGTCTGATTGAATCAAATTTTTTTTTAAAAATGACATGCTTCTTACCAAATTGGGTCGTTTTTGTGATTCTTTTAAAGATGTGATTAAGAAATATTTCTTAAGGTGCAAGGTATAGGGTTTCAAGATGTGGTAGAAAAATTAAAATTTGCAGTAAGTGCAACTTGTTGATATTTTCCTAATAAACATGAAAACTGCCGATAAAGTTGTTTTTGGTAGTACTGTTTTGGCTTCAGGAGTGTGTGTGTGTGTGGAGAGGTGTGTGTGTCGAGGTGTGTGTGTGTGTGTGTGTGTATGTGTGTGTATGTGTGTGTGTGTGGAGGGGTGTGTGTGTTTGTGTGTATGTGGAGGTGTGTGTGTGTGTGTGTGTGTGTGTAGGGGTGTGTGGGGTGGGGGTATTATGGTTATAATACCATCTTATACTGTCGGTTCAGTAAATGTACATCGGATCAGAGTACTTTTGGCCACGTGACTCTAAAATGGCGTCAGCTTCAGTGTTTCTTAGGATTTTGAAAAAAAACCCCACTAAGCTTGTCAAATATATGTGGGATAAAGATGAATTATTTGAAAAGAGTTAAAAATTGAATTTACTTTAGCTAGTAATTTATTTTAGTATTTCATATATGTATATGTTTTAAATATATACCGTTACTGTGTACATTCCTGTACTTATATGTCTTGCATAAAAAGTAGAAACATATTTCCATATTTATTGATAAATCAATAAATCACTCAAGTTATCATAAGTTTTCAGACGAAAAAAAAACTATTTTAATTTAAACGCCATGTGTACAATATACACGAACCTCCAAAAACATCAATAATATTGACACTCGTGACATCGTCTGTTGCAAGGGTATATGTGGGAATAACAAACAATAACTCTAAATAGAAGACTGGGTTAAGAAAGATGTAGACACTCTAGAGCTCTATTTGTTAAAGAGTAGGTGGGTAACATGACAGTTTTCTTTATAACTTTAGTCTTAAACATGGCATTTAAATATGTATACTTTGTAACCTAATCGAATCCATAATTTTTATGCACAAGGTTGAGAAATATTTGTGTTCGAGCTGATTTGTGTAAATAATAGTCAAAATAGCGTTTCAAGTAAGTTTTATATGTATGTTTGCAAGATGTAAGCATATTCTATTATTATGGGTGTAAGGACAGTAAACTCACATAATGCTATGGCTAGATCTCTGTTAATGCTTCAGCGAATGTCTTATACACATCTACTCGACCCGTCTACACTTGGTACAAATACAGTATGTAAACAGCATCAACAGGCCCGGATATAGAACTATTTGATATAAAAATACACACTCGAAGTACTACTTACACCGATATAAAATGCGAATGAAGAGAAAAGAATTTGAAAATCCTATGCATACAAATACATTTGATGAACGAACCCAAGTGTATATGGCACACCATGCTTATATTGTCACGGGGTTGGTCAAATAAGCTTGGCAGCAAGAATCGCCAAAAATAATGAAACATCAAACAGTGTAAGGAAACTACAGTTAAAACGATGCCTCCTATTAAATATAAATAAAGTCTCTATACACAATGACAACATTGTATAAAATTGAAAATTACTTACAAACTAAACAATTTTTACAATAAATATAGTAAAACGCTGCAACAAACAACTAAAAGCATACAACGATGTCGGCGAGTCATACTCAATCTAACAAACCCAATCTTTGGCTAGTATGATAGAGTCAAAATGTCTGAATGATTCAAGGGCCTGTACCATTACCCAGTGTTCCATTCGGCCCTGAATCTTATGGTTGTGCCATTCTTACCCTCTCACCGTCCTCCATTTTGTGTGGATTCATTGCATTCTGGACCGAAGCACTTCTGGCAGAATTTCTGGACGCGCCAAACTTCCGAACAATTCCGGAATAAGATAAACCATTCTAGATTATATAGCATCCGATGTGGTTTAACTTTACACCAAACATTGCAGAAGGTCATCGTTAGCAACTTTTTTTTCATTTCGAAATTCAAATGAACATCGACAAACTACAATGTGCACTATTTCACTCCTATTCACTTTTACATAGCCGATACTTTTTTCGATCTGGTATTGGTACAGGGGCATCGTATCCGCACCGATGTGTTTGATATGGCATGAACACTTCTATTTCCTCACACAAAGACCGATCTTTTTCTGATCACTTTTTACTTTTGCACTAATACTGTACGTCATTTGTGGCTTGTATTTCTTATTGTGTAATAATCTCGGAGCGACATTGCTATTTGGTAGGTCCTAAGATATTTACAAAATTACAATTTTACTTAGTACCCAAATTCGATGTTGTCAAACATTGATTTAGGCCTATGTGTGACTATAGGTGTACACCGGAGTTATATCCCTTCGGCTGCTGGAGTAAGCACGCACAAACTACTCAATGTAGACAAAATCTGCAGAATTCGTACTCTAGACAATCTCGGATAATAATACATCCTTCACACACAATTTTCATATCTTTTATGCGCTTATTTTTGTATTAAACTGGTGTTGTTTTCCGAAGGTAGTCCAGACTCGTATGAGGATAGGTGTTCTCTTTGGGAGCGTATGTTTCCGCTATTGTTGTTGTAGACAAAGTGTTCCTAGAAGCATCATTTGGAAATGAATAATTGGAGAGTTCGTGTGATGTACACGTCGTTTCTGATATAGGTGTATATGTATAATAGCTTTCTGATCGACTAAGCGATGTATCTCGCGATCTCTCGCGAGATTGAGATCTGTCACGTGATTGAGGCCTTGATCGTTTGTGTCGCCAATGTTGATTCCTATCGTTCGCCTCTGCTTTCAGTGCTTGTTGATGTTTCTTCCGCTGGGCGTGTTTGTAGCGGGTTATATACAGATATACAGAAAACACACCCGACATCTCAGTCAATGCGAACGACGCGACGGCCATCATGAAAGACGAGCCATAATTGTAGAAAAATTGAACGTCTTCTAATGAAACCTTTGGTTTATTTCCAACTTCTTCAGTTATACTTCCTATATAGAGTATGATTCCGACCAGGGTACACAAACCTGAAATTGAAACATTTATTTCAACAAATTGAAACCAAATAAAGTCACTGCACGTTCGTTATAGAATACAAGATGCGAACTAAAACAATGTGAAGTGCTTATTCACTTTATTGTTGTTATTTATTTCGAAGTATGCGTTATTTCTCAGTTGTTTGCAAAAATATTTAATACATATTTAGGCATAGATAACTAGATGTAAAATAATTAAATTGTAGATCCTCATCTGGCTACTTTCAGCAGTAGGTGGCTAGTTCTGCATCTCCATTTTTTGCCTAAGCCTGATAGAGTCGTATTTTGATTGTTAAAATTTAAACTGTAAAAACTTCCGACACACCGAGCTGTGATATGATTACAAGACAATGCGCAATAAATTAATAGAAAACGCAGTTGTTTATTATTTTCTATGTACAAATATAAAAAATATGAATTAAGTTTGTGCCATTAAGATAATTTCTCTAATCGGGAAATGGCCGCGACAAGAATGCATCGTTATACTGACTATAATAAATTATAATCGTTATTTAAACATAATAAAATGTTACCGATAAAGCGAAATACTTAATTAACCATTTGACGGGAATGCAAACCTTAAAAGCTTAATAAACGGGCTAGGAAAATAAATTGTCGTGTTAAAAGATGCACACAATTGACACGTTTCCTAGGAAACTACCAATTTAAAGCCTATACATCACCCATTTTATGCAATCAGACATGAATTATCGTTTAAAGAAAAAGAACAAGTTAAATGTGCTTTAAATAGCAAAATTTTATGATAAAAATTGCTACAAAAAAGTAAATGGTCATTTTATGTTGCATTTTATTTACAATGTAAACATAAAACAAAGTATTGATTTACTGTAGTTTTTCAGTGATAAATGCCCATTAAATACAATGCACAACATGGAAATCGACTTTCTGAAATCAAATTTAGCGACCGTAAATGAACCATTAATCTTAGTGAAACTTTATTAGCACACATGGTCATGCTTTTGATATTTTTCATGAATTTTAATAATTATTAATATGCGAGAGTGATAGTGCAGCTTTTCAAGAGTACATTTCATTATTTGCAACGATTTAACCGAGATATTCAAAAGGACAGTAAGTAACCGTAGCTGTAGTGATGAACCGCATAATCGATAGAAACAGCAACAAGCTATACGTAATGGTCTATGCACCTACAACTACAACGACTAAAAAGGGTCGAGACTCTCCGGCTCCTCATCACGTGTGTCTGAGACCCCTTACCCCGACCCTATTCGCCCAACTCTTTCAAACAGACACACCTACAGGAATTAGTGGTCACCCAACTGACACGCACCAACAGTTCTACACATTTAGTCTTCTTCCAAGAACTAAAGCCTATACTCACTATAAAGACCATAGGTCGCAGCAAGGTATTCAAAAACAACAACACAAACCTGCCAAAACGAAGAGAATGCCGCTGACGAAGGTTAGATTCTTCTTGCCGGACTCGCAGTGGCCCACGAAACACACGGTACCTCCGATCAGCAGGATGACCAAACTGGACAGCGGAAACCACGTCGATCGCCGCATCGTTACTATAATTAGACGGACAATAGGTAAACGTTGTAGAATACTAAAGGTCTCAAAGCTTTATTGTAACAAAATAATGCAGGAACAGTTATGGCAATTAAATTTGATAATTTTGTTGTTGATGATATAAGTGGCGGTAAGTGCTTCTTCTGCTGCCGTTGATACTGTTGATAAAGATGTTACTGATAAAATGATAATGACGATGACTATCAATGATGATGATGATGATGATGATGATGATGATGATAATGATGATGATGATGATGATGATAATGATGATGAAGAAGATGATGATGATGATAAAAAGGAAAGTGATGGTGGTTCAGTGAATGTTAACAAGCAAACGTTGTTAAGAATGCTTCTGGAACTTTTGTTGATGATGATTAGACCTATAATAATAATAATAATAATAATAATAATAATAATAAATAATAATAATAATAATAATAATATTATTATAAATAAAAAAACAATAAAATAACAATAATAATAATTATAATAATAATAATAATAATAAAAAAATAATAATAACAATAATAATAACAATAATAACAATAATAATAATAATAATAACAATGAAATAATAACAATAATAGTAATAATAATAGTAATTGTTCAACTACTACTTCTAGTAGTAGTAGTTCTACTACAACTACTACTACTGCTGCTGCTGTTGCTACTACTACTACTACTACTACTACTACTACTGCTGTTGCTTCTACTACTACTACTACTACTACTACTACTGCTGCTGCTGCTGCTGCTGCTGTTGCTACTACTACTACTACTACTACTGCTGCTGCTGTTGCTACTACTACTACTACTACTACTACTACTACGGAACATGTATTGACTATATTGTTTATTATTAGCATAGAAAAATAGTAGCAGCTGTTTTAATGCTGAAACACTGTGCGCGCTGAATAATAACGCTCCCGAAAACATTCGGAAGTGATATCACTCGAGTATCACAGTCAGCTTGGAGCCGATCTAGGACACTGGAAATCAATGGAATAAGGCGACAAAGCTATCGGAGTCGCCCATGACTGTCGCTTAACAGTGCTCCAACGGCATAAAAGAGATAATTACGGAAGTGTTAAACACATGCGACCCGCGCCATTGCAAATTGTATGTGATACGTCCATAAATATGTTAAAGCGACATAAAGGAATATGACACAAATGCATTAATGCATTAGCAACTTTTTCCACGATAGCCTACCCAATAATCGTGGACAATTTGAAAGCAATCACTGTTATACTAGTGTTGAAATCATCAGTGATCATCAGAGTTCTAAATGGGAATTGGGTATCTATATCAATCGTAATGAAACAATGGACGCAAGGCTAAAGAATCTACCGATGGATGATAAATGTTATCAGAAATCTAAGCCAAACCAAACCTTCGTCCTTTTGGCAATGCATTTTCATATCAGAAATGAAAGAACCAAACTTGTATTTCGGAATTAAAATTAAAATTAACTGCTTTAAATGCATTTAAAATTTGAATGTGTCCTTATCAGTCGGAGGGTGGGGTTTGTCTACCCGACTGGACACAGTCTCAAGTTGCAGTGGTATCAGGAAATGGGTGGGGTTTACTGACCAAAGGCTGCGCATTAAGCCCACGTTCATCAAGTTTTATTGTTGTATGACTTCTCCACTATGACATTCCTGTGTATAATAAACAAAATCAATGTTTTAGAACCCTTCTAGTGATCTCATATGATGGTGACATTTTGGGTCGACGGACTCAAAAGCAGGCAATTTTCAATGCCTGTAAGCGATGTATAATTCACAAACAATGGTCTTTTCTTGGAATGAAAAAAAGATAACAAAGCACAGAATAGCGTCGCAATGTTTTTGCTGTACTTGAACAACTTCGATATGACCTAGATACAAGGTACGTCTGGTGGTTTGCATCTTTTGTGATCGTACGATTTATGGTAGCTGCAGTAGAAGCCGCTACAGGATAGTCTTGAGTATGTGTGGTTTGTTTGATAATTACAAAACATTAACATATATTGCCGTATAAAAAGATCACACATTCTTAGATCTATATTTTTATTATCTAGTTTTTAAATCCACAAATAGTAATGCAATTTGCAAGACGAAGAGTGAACCTTATTTTGCGATTACAGAAACTTGCATTTATTATTTTAATATCTCATGCACGAGATATGCATTACAAAATTGCGGACTGTTGCCAATTTATTGTCTGATATTTTTAAATGTAAACATGTGAGGAGACTCCCTTTCAATAATTAAGTGGTGTTTCCAACATTGCTTTGCTTACACATCGCCATTTGAGTTATATAGTATCCTTACTTATTTACTTTGTTTTGGATACATAAAATTGCGCAATGATGCAATTGTTATTTGCGAATTGAGATTCTGTTATCGTAAATTTGCAGCGATATTTGACATGAATATTAACGACAGCAAAATAAGTAAGTTTGAAAAAGATGGTGCCACAATCGTGAAAATAAATGTTAACGTTTTGTCTTTACTCTTGATCTTACTCTTTGTTAAGGTTGCACTGGAAAAGTGCTGTATCAGTGAAATAATGTACCTTATTTGATGATAGAATTTATCAGCTTTACGAAGAGAAATATGCAAACTACAAACTAGACCTTTGTGGCAATTAACCTTAACATGTATTTTTACTATCCCCACATAAAGTATCTCCCAACCTCAGACACCCCAGACTTTGTACCTTACCATCCACACATTAAGTGCCCCCCAACACCAGACACCCCAGATTATGTAGCTTACCATCCACATACGAAGTTCCTCCCAACATCAGACCCCCCAGACTATGTACCTTACAATACACACACGAAGTACCTCCCACCATCAGACACCCCAGACTATGTACCTTACAATCCACACACTAAATAAATCCCAACACCAGGCACCCTAGACTATGTACTTTACCATCCAACACTAAGTACCTCCCAACACCAGCCAGACTACGTGCCTTTCATCCTTACACTAAGTACCTTCCAACACCAGGCACCCCAGATTACGTGCCTTTCCATCCTTACACTAAGTACCTCCCAACACCAGACACTCCTGGCTACGTACCTTACAATCCACACACGAAGTACCATCCCAACATCAGACCCCAAGACTATGTACCTTACCATCCACACACTAAGTACCTCCCAACATCAGACACCCCAGACTATGTACCTTACCATCCACACACTAAGTACCTCCCAACATCAGACCCCCCAGACTATGTACCTTACCATCCACACACGAAGTACCTTCTAACACCAGACACCCAGACTATGTACCTTACCATCCACACACGAATTACCTCCCAACATCAGACCCCCCGGACTATGTACCTTACCATCCAGACACGAAGTACCTTCCAACACCAGACACCACAGACTATGTACCTTACCATCAACACACGAAGCCCCCCCCCCCAACATCAGACATCAGACCCCCAGACAATGTACCTTACCATCCACACACGAAGTACCTCCAAACATAAGACACCACAGACTATGTACCTTACCATCCACACACGAAGTACCTCCCAACACCAGACACCCTAGACTATGTACATTACCATCCACACTCGAAGTACCTCCCAACATCAGACCCCCCAGACTATGTTCATTACCATCCACACACGAAGTACCTCCCAACATAAGACACCCCAGACTATGTACCTTACCCTCCACACACTAAATATATTCCAACACAAGACACGCCAGACTATGTATTTTACCATTCAACAATAAGTACCTCCCAACACTAGCCAGACCACGCCCCTTTCCATCCTTACACTAAGTACCTTCCAACATCAGACACCCAAGACTAGGTACCTTACCATCCACACACGAAATACCTCCCAATATCAGACCCCCCCCCCCCCCCGATTATGTACCTTACCATTCACACACGAAGTTCCCCCCAACATCAGACACCCCAGTCAACGTACCTTACCATCCACACACGAAGTACCTCCCAACACCAGACACCCCAGATTATGTACCTTACCATTCACACACTAAATACATCCAAACACCAGACACCCCTGACTATGTATTTTACCATTCAACACTAAGTACCTTCCAACATCAGACACCCAATACTAGGTACCTTACTATCCACATACGAAGTACCTCCCAACATCAGACACCCCAATCTATGTACCTTACCATCCATATACGAAGTACACCCCAATATAAGACACCCAAGACTATTTACTTTACCATCCACACTCTAAGTACCTCCCAACATCAGATACCTCAGACTATGACAGACAATAGATACTGCAATAAGTTATGAAACATCTGAAGCTTATTGACTTCTCCCTGTGTCTTATTGTCAGTACATGATTTATGCTCTCGTTGTCGACCCCTGCTTATTAAACAAAGTCATCGGAGCGATGTTTGCAACTTATGACTAGCGGTGGCTTGCCTATGTCTATTATATACAGTGGTGCGTGGAGGAGAAGGTCGACCGGCTTCTACATGATTCATTGATTCAGTGGGAGCACTCCATATTTCCTAAAGACAGGTTCCCCGTGATTGAATAGTCTGCTAACTTAATTCACAGACATCATTGATTCCATAAAACGTGTGTGTACTTTGTACCTAGGTTCTGTTGCAAGTAAGTCCGGATTAGTTTTTGGCGTTTTTAGAGATATTGCTGTTGGTTGTCGTTAGAAAATATTCCCGGACATGTTAAAGAGTTGAAAATGCTCTTTTTGGCTGTGTCTCTTCTTCGTTGTTCTTTCCGGAACAAAATGGAACATTTTAAGATTACATCAAGAACATTTCATACCCACTATTTTACAAAACAGTTAACAATAACGTATTTAAGAAAGCAAACACAAACACCACTTTTCTAATGAGCATATGTTTTAAACCGGGAGAAGTATTTCATATAAAACCAATCAATGACATGTTTAAAATATAAAACATTGTCAATGGCTGGCGGTTTAATAGACCTTGATCACTAGCACTGACTGTTACAGACCAATAATCTTATACACGTTACAAACATCTTACCACTGTTCTGGGCAATTAGAACATAATTACTGCATAAACTAATATTTTAGTTGAAGTAAGGCTGTTTATTGCACTGTCTTAATCATTAGACAGTACAGATCGTAAAATAAATCGCTTTATATGTTCATTATATCCAAATCTATAAATAAGCACGATTATTCCAGCTAAAAATAGATACCGACGTCAAAGCTGATTACTCGCAAAAGTATGTGGTCATGGGATGTTCACAGTTTAATCATAGCTACCTGTGCAGCGCTGCACGGATATTCATTTCTTACCACGTTCAGTTCTCTAACGAGGCAGTCATTTCTTACCACGTTCAGTTTTCTCATGAGGCAAAGTCATTTCTTACCACGTTCAGTTCTCTAATGAGGCATAATCATTTCTTACCACGTTCAGATCTATAATGAGGCAGGGCATAGTCATTTCTTACCACGTTAAGTTCTCTAATGAGGCATAGTAATTTCTTACCACGTCCAGTTCTCTTATGAGGCATAGTCATTTCTTACCACGCCAAGTTCTCTAATGAGGCATGGTCATTTCTTACCACGTTAAGTTCTCTAATGAGGCATAGTAATTTCTTACCACGTCCAGTTCTCTTATGAGGCATAGTCATTTCTTACCACGTTAAGTTCTCTTATGAGGCATAGTCATTTCTTACCACGTTAAGTTCTCTAATGAGGCATAGTCATTTCTTACCACGTTAAGTTCTCTTATGAGGCATAGTCATTTCTTACCACGTTAAGTTCTCTTATGAGGCATAGTCATTTCTTACCACGTTAAGTTCTCTAATGAGGCATAGTAATTTCTTACCACGTCCAGTTCTCTTATGAGGCATAGTCATTTCTTACCACGTTAAGTTCTCTTATGAGGCATAGTCATTTCTTACCACGTCCAGTTCTCTTATGAGGCATAGTCATTTCTTACCACGTTAAGTTCTCTTATGAGGCATAGTCATTTCTTACCACGTTAAGTTCTCTAATGAGGCATAGTCATTTCTTACCACGCCAAGTTCTCTAATGAGGCATGGTCACTTCTTACCACGTTAAGTTCTCTAATGAGGCATGGCATAGTAATTTCTTAACACGTCCAGTTCTCTAATGAGGCATAGTCATTTCTTACCACGTTAAGTTCCCTAATGAGGCATGGTCATTCTTTACCACGTTAAGTTCCCTAATTAGGCATGGTCATTTCTTACCACGTTAAGTTCTCTAATGAGGCATAGTAATTTCTTACCACGTCCAGTTCTCTTATGAGGCATAGTCATTTCTTACCACGTTAAGTTCTCTTATGAGGCATAGTCATTTCTTACCACGTTAAGTTCCCTAATGAGGCATGGTCATTTCTTACCACGTTAAGTTCTCTAATGAGGCATAGTAATTTCTTACCACGTTAAGTTCTCTTATGAGGCATAGTCATTTCTTACCACGTTAAGTTCCCTAATGAGGCATAGTCATTTTTACCAGGTTCAGTTCTATAATGAGGCATGGCATAGTAATTTCTTACCACGCCCAGTTCTCTAATGAGGCATAATCATTTCTTACCACGTTAAGTTCTCTTATGAGGCATAGTCATTTCTTACCACGTCCAGTTCTCTAATGAGGCAAAGCCATTTCTTACCACGTCCAGTTCTCTAATGAGGCATTGTCATTTCTAACCACGTTAAGTTCTCTTATGAGGCAGAGTCATTTGTCTATTAATAAATTTTGCAACAAATATTGAAGATCTAGATCAGACAGCTCCTAACGGGAGTCAATGGCACCAATGTATAAGGAACATATTCGCATGGTTAAAATGATTAGTGACAATCTCCGTATTTTTTTTTATTTTCTACTATCGTTTCTTACATTGTTTATAGAATTGAAAGATTAATGATTATTTAATATTTCGATAACCCTTTTAATACTTAACGACATTTTCTAAGTACATGTATTAAAAATTCAACTTCTTTGTAATCTATGGACTGTACGCAACAATATTGGACTTATTTAAACAAATATTAAAAGGGAAACACTTGGAATTAACGATAATGACTCACTAAAGATATAGCGTTAGTAACGTTTTTTTATATTTGCAGTGGGATCTTTCCATAAAATAAATCCGGTGATAGTTACAATCTCATTGAAATCACATCCTAACTTTCGCTTCATTCCTTTCCGCTGGTTAGGATCTGATAACATCCCGATAAGGGTCGCCTCGAAGTGACATTTAAGTTATAAATATTAATGAGCCGATGACGTCAAACTTGACCAAACTTGACCAATCAGAAACCTCGTTACACCGCGGTATCGTTGTCAGACAGCGACAAACACTTCACTACCTTTTTCATATTCTGAAGGCGTTCTTCACTGATTCTAAGTTTTTGTTTGAACTGTTTTTGAGTGTGTTTGCTCCCACTACCCGTTATCAGAACCTGGTGAAATGACATCCCGCAAAAACAGCACCGATCAACTAACGAATGTAACGAATTCTTTGGCGTTTGTTTTACTGGATCGCAAATGTCAATGAGGGATGCCATCTTGAAAATGTGACGCACCTTTAATCGGAATACCTTGGACATTGCCGCTCAATATGAATTTCCGTAAATAGCCGTAATCTGGCGAATATTCGCGAAGTTATACCCCAACATTTTGCAGCCGGCGATTTCATTGGCTAATCAAAGGTCAAATTGAGGTGACACATAATGCGATGTCATCAGATCCTAACCAGTGGAAAGTAATGAAGCGAAAGTTAGGCTGTGATTTTAATGAGATTGGTGATAGTTACTTCTTCCATGTCATAACCGGAACAAGACTTCATTCACTTTACTGCGAAACCAGCAAAGGGTTGATTTAAAAATTATGCAATGGCTGATGAAGTTATGAGTGTGGAAACAATATGATATAGATAATATTAGTACGATCAGACACTGAAATCGACATGTTTTCATGTTATTTCATGATAATTTTTTCTTTAAACTTGATTTTAATCTATTTTAATTATTAACTCTAATGGGACCTAGAATGAAAATGATAACCTATAATATCACTGTGGACCAGAGTGAAATGATAACGTTTTCTTTCCCTAGTATTTCTCACTCTTTCCCACAAAATTATGAAATAAAAAAAATCATTTTCTACTCATATTCATCTTTTAAAAACCGACACTGACATCTACACGTTGACACTATCGACGTTTCTTACACACATCTGAAAACTGGCATTATTAATATGTTTTTGTATCTTAAAAAAAAGATGCTAATAAATTGTTTAACTTTCATAAACCGACATTGTGAAATATTTTGAGGAAGTAAATATCCTGTTTCACCGAATTGACCCTCAGACTATGTACCATCGTAAAGTATTTTTAAATAAAATTGAACATTTACAATTAATAACTATTTTATTTAAAATACAGGACTAGTGACTAACTTTATTCACTTTACAAGAAAAGTCAGGAATATGCATATCTATGTCAGGCAATATGCAATTCTGAACGTCCTACATAACTCGCAAAACACTTTAAGCCGATGAAATTTGTTGTTAGAAATAGTATGCAATGCTTAAAGTTCCGAACATATCAATGGTTGCTTACATAATATAGCTTCTGTCTGTGGTATACCGTCTCGTTCGTCGTTCACTGTGAAGTATCGTATGTAGGTGCAATTCTGTTGATGGACTTGTCGTGCTGGAAACATAGAAAAAAAGTTTAAGGACAATGTTTATCATGTTAAATACGACGACACTTATATAAAGTGATTGTTTAACATCTAATAGCAGAAAACATTTACAACAACAAAACAATGTTTATAATCGCGGTAAAACCCCTCAGTCTCGCAACGTTTCGAGATGGCGAACCACATACCACAATCATACAATAATAATGAATATGAACACATTCGCAACAAAAGGATTTTAAATTACACAACCCAGTTCTATATCAATCTTTTTACAGAAATATTCCTATGTCAAACGTTTAAATCGTACAGAAACTACCATGAAACATAAGTTAGCACAAATCATGCATGTGTTTGATTTGAACAAACGCAAAACGGTTTTTGATCCATAAGGATTTCCGAGCACAACTGTCAGGAAAAACATCCTGCTTTGTGACAACCGACAATTTACGGGGGCATGTTTTTATGCATTACCATATTGCATGATGGGTATAGCTGCTATTAAGTGAGAACCCTTGTCATTTGTCATCCTGGCTGACATATTTATGGCGAACAGAAGTCGTCTTAACTAGGCCACGTAGGTGACTGGGTTTACTGTGCAATAGGATACAAATATATCAGAAATGGACCTGCCGACATATAGATCATAGAGTTGGAAGTGTCTTTACTATTCGCAAGTAGCAAAGTAAGCAGAAATGCCTAGATACGGATAATGGGGAATTTGCCGGCATTTTTTGTCGATACTGTGCAGCGACATTTCTTTCATTATAGCACAGGGGCACTTATTAGGAACCTGGCCGGTCCATTATACTGACACCGACGAGTCAGGCGTAATGCTGTCCCCTTAGCCCCGAGCGTTAGGCGGGAAGCCCCTACTACCAACTTTGAAGTTTTTGGTTTGAACCGGCCGGGGTTTGAGACCACGATCTCCTGATCCACAAGCCGACTTGAGCTTGAGCTATTGCGGCCGGTACGGATAATGACCACAGCAAATTTCATACTTTTTTCCATTTATATTTTATGCTGACATATAAATCGTGGCTTTAGGAATTTATATTATTTTATTTGTTTTCGAAATACATCGCAGTGACACATGGTAGTCATTATAGCGACGGCCGGGTATTTAACTGAACAGAGTTCTCTAAATGTCCGGGTAGAACCACTGACACCTGCAGATCAACTGTAAGACCTTTATTCGAAAAAAAAACTACCATAGAAGCATCACCTGAAAAGTATAAGTACCTAGATGGGGACCTTGCAATTTAAGTGCTGGAAGCACCAACTGACACTGCATGTGCTCTCCAGTTTTATGTGCGTTCAAGCTCCAGGACAACTGTGATAGTTTCTGATGCCGGTTTCATTGCAACGCTCCAAGGGGTATTTAAATGAAACCCCTGCTTGTCTCGAGAAAACGTAATTCATAAAACATATCCCTACTGAAACATACAATACAGTAAATTACTATCCGATTTTGCTTTATTGCTTACTCGCATCTGAAGATCAGTTACAAATAAACGTTCCCTGTCCATTAGGGAAAATTTATTCCTTTATCGTTTTTCTTTTGTTTAATATTTCTTCAAAATTCTTCACAAATAATTTAATGAATCTTTCAGAATAACTTCGGATCTAATGTTGTTGTAAAATTAAAACCAGACAATGTATATATCTGTTTATAGTCTTTACAGTTATTAAACATTAATTTATGTGTCTTCTCTTCTTTGGAGATTTAATATATTATACTATAATGTACGCATTAACTTACTCAACAGACAGCTTATAGAAGCAGTTAATTTTGTTTAATTGTACGCATTAACTAATTCAGTATACAACTTATGAAAGCAGCTTAGTTTTGTTGAACTGTACGCATTAACAAATTCAGCATACCACTTATGATAGCAGCTTAGTTTTGTTGAACTGTATGCATTTACTAATTCAACAGACAGCTAATGGAAGCAAAGTAAATCACAAGAACAACAAGGCAAGGTTCGAACGGTCTGTACTACAGGACGAGAGTAGCCCTGTTTTAATTGCATAAACTGTTCTTCTCATGTCTTATCAGTATATATAAAGTTGAAAACGGTCCATAAACTTTGATCCTTTTATACTTATATCATACAAAAAATAACAACAACAAACGACTAGTAATATCACGAAATTGAAAGAATGGAATAATAAACACAGACAAAACACATATTTAAATTCAATTCAATTATCATTTACGTCATCTGTTATTGACATTCTTTTGCTAAAGTTCTACAAATACATTATTCAATAAAAAATAAATAAAAATAGCTCGAGGTCTTTTAGCTATTTATTTAATACATACATTAATTGTTGCAATGCTGTTTTAAATGTATCGGGTACACGGTTCTGATGCTGAACACCAAAAGTCAGTATTTAGCAAAGATGGTTTATTTTCAAGCTTAAAAGCAAAACCTAACAGCTATTGGTCTTTTCGTAGCAGATGCTGGGATGTAATTCGATAAGATATGCAAGCCACTGTGAACGTTTCCTTACCCAGGTTTAATGTATAAAATGTTTAGATCAAGTAGAAAGAATAAAAAGAACCTAAACTGTCCATACTTCAAAGACAACTAAGAAAAGGACACCAATCGAATTTTTCGAAGCTGGGTCGTTAATTGTTTCGTTTATGCCTCGATCCAAGAATAAGAAGAATATACAGCAAACATTACTGTTATACTTAATAAGGGTTAGACAAGATAATATTCGGTAAAAAGAAAAGAAAAAGATGATGCATTCGGATTGTTTCTATGTGTAGGGTTTTACAGTTGCCAAGCAAAAGAATCAAAGAACCCTATGGTTTTGTAAACACTATTCATACAGGGCACCATATACAAAGTTAAGATTACATTTCTCTGCCCTACAATGTTATGGACCCCATTTCGGGCCTAAGTAACAAATGGATATCGATCTTCCTTGTTCCAGATAACACAGACGCGACGACTTCTGCATACAACGTGACTATAATAAGTGGACATACCCTCGAGAAAGGATATGGATTACACCGTATCTTCTTTATACCCATTTGGACATTAGATGGTTTATTAAAACTGACAGTGCAGGAATAATAATTGACTAGCTCCGTGACCAGAATATAGTCTATTTCATCAGAACAAAGCTTCTTCAGTCAATACACGGTCTATTTTCTCACAAAACAGATTAGTAAACAAAGGAAAAGATCAAATAAACATCAACGTTGCATGCTTCCCTGGTCGTATATTTCGCATGAAATTGGAAGCGTTATAACTTCAATGGAATGGCGAAAGTATGCGTTTCTGGTTGGAAATCGGCAATACTTGATATGAAGATATTAGACAGTTTTATATATGTCTAAACCATATACGACGCCCCGACTGGTCTAGTAGAAATATAAAACATTTGCTATGTATTCATTATTACCTGTAGTCCCAGTGGGATCGCCTATTTGAAGACTCTCACTTATATTTAGTTATTAGCCTTTCTTTATATATGAAGAATGCTGGATCAGAATTGGGATGTATACAAAATGTAATGGCAGTAATTTTGAAACACATACATATTGCTTGAATTTATTGAGTTCGTGTTCGTGCTAAACTAAGAAGAGATTAAGATATATAAGATATAACAAACTCGATGCATTTCAATTTTGCTAAAATTTCTCATTTGTTTATAAGTATATATTGTATATAATTCTATTATATGTTTATTGGGTTTATCGTCCCACCAACAGTATTTCAGTTATCTGGAAAGGTAAGTCTATTATAATAATATCTTAAAACTGTAGTAACTCGAACGGTTCAATTTGTCTCATAACTTTCTATGATATAAACGATTTGGTTATTAAGAACATACCATAGGTCTTTTCTATTCTTTGTATTTTATCACCCGATATTTAGACATGTTAAACTAATGTCCACTAATTGATGTATGCATACGTGTTTCTATTATGCAATCGTCTAGGAACACAATGGTTTAAAAAGATACATAAAATGACACAGATTGATTGAGTACCTAATTAAGGCACATTTGTATAAAGTCAATTCATGTGTCAATAAATTGGGAAAAAACACAATTTACCAATTCTTGAACGAGCGTAACTCTATTAAAATGCGCACAATGGTGTCTCTGTAATTCGATATAGCTCACTAAGTGTAAATGATGAAGGAATGGAAGGAGATAATCAATGTCTCCGCAAAATGATGTTATACCGAGAAGATCTTGATTCCTCTTTGCTGAAATAAAAATTGGACTTTCTTTGACTAATTACAGACTTTGCAATAACATGCGTTGAAAAAGGTCGTTGATATTTAGCCTGGAAACTAGTTTCGACTCCAGGGGGCACTTGTGGCAAAACAGATGTGTTTGAGTTACAATCCGTAAGCCGGTCACAGCGTGTGCGAATACTTTGCGAAATTGTTCTACCTGACCTGCGTTGCAACTGTGGTTCTACCTACATATCTGACCGGAGTTTTTCTTCAGGTTTCAATATATATGTTAGAAAAATGTGAACTTTATATCGGTTAATTTGAACACTGTATTACCTTGACTACTTAAATATCAATATGTCAGCTAAAGCGAGTCAGGAAATATGTCAATGGTCTTTATTTTACAGTTGATGCAATAACACTGCAATGGACAATGAGAACGGAAGAAATGAAGTCAAGTGGGCCACATACATGTAGAATAACGATTCTTGGTCTTAATTCATTAGAAAAAGAAGGGACCAATGTTTAAATAACGTTATAACCCTCGTTAAAGTTAGTGACCCCATAAGTCTAAGCGATGAAAGCACCGATAGGGGACATAACATAAACACAGCAAATACAAAGAGTAACCGCCTTGGAGGGTTTGTCGGCAAAAATTCTGACAGAGGTGCTTAAAACGGTTTACATAGCTCTAACCATGCACTTCCTGAAGGGTTTCTTATTAACATAGAGCAGAAAAATATTTTGAAACAAATCAATTTAAGTGATGAAGTGTAATTAGATCTTTATTATTAGTTTTCAGATAAAAAAAAGTACTGACGATATTTAAAAACATTGTATTCGAGGGGAGAGGGTGTGGATCTGTTTAAGAACAGCTACACGAAATACTAGTGTGTACATCGTTGATAAGAATCAGAGAAAAGCACATCAGAGGAGCAGTGTAAATGATTGTAGTTGCCCGTTTATGTTTAGCTGGAGTAGGAGTTCCAAAGTCCAATACACGTCAAAGGGAAACAAAGGAAAACAATTCGTCTTGATTCAGAAGCCCATTAAACATAAACATGGCGCAATCGGTCCAGAAGAAATATTATGATTCTACACTATCATTAGAAGAGGATGTCGGTTTTGTTGTCGGCATTGAAGTAGTTTGTGATGTAGTAACAACATTTGGTGTTTTAATTCCTTTCATTTCATTTCAATATTCTAGAACTTTCCAGAATTTTAAGTTAAGTTGTTATACAATTTGATAAATGTGTTGTTATGCAGTACACAGGTAAATAATATTGATATAAATAAGAGCATTAAAATACACGATTAAATATGAAAAAGAAATTATTTAACTAATTAGTTCATGCATGAACTTGTTAAGATTAGTATTTTAATTCAACCTGTTGAGCGTCACATGAGGCTATTACATAAACCCCCACACACACCCACACCCACACCCACACACACACAAGCACACGCTCGTTGTAATACGCGTTGTATATTGATTGATTACAGGATAGTCTGAATCATAATAATAAACATGACTGGATTATTTTCTGTCACCACAATAACACAAATCTTTGCTCAATACAAGGTACTGAGATTAGTTTATCATATTTTTATTAACATAATTTCAGTTTGTATCCATAACCACATAGCTAAATACCCAGTTTCGTATGTAAAGGGACTTTACTTTAACAATAAAAAATCAAACTTTTACCTCCCTTGAGGGTACTAGGTATTTGGTATGTAGTTACTGCAGAAAACTTAAGACTTTTCCAATTTTTAAACTTTTCACAAACACTTAAGACTGAGGCATGCGTATGAAATGGAATTCTATTGGTTGAGAGAACAAATTATTAAAAAGATTGAGCCCTTTTCTTAAAATATGCAAATTAAAAATAAAATGTATTATATTCCTTAAATAAAGTATACGAAAATACCTTATCACAGGGGAGATAACTCAATATCTCTTTCATTTCGAAAATATGGAATAGGCACAAGTCTATAGCAAGGCTCTCTTCGCCCGAGCTTAAACACCAAAGGATTGACTAGAAAGGCAACTTATTTCGTCGAAGAATTCAAACTGTGTCCACAGAATCATTTTGGCTAAATACACTTGCGAAATCCGCCAGAAATGTAAGTTAGTCAACAGCAACACAGACGAAAGTTCCCGTGAAAGTTCAGAACATTATAGTAATCTAGAACAAGAAGCAAAAGAAAGACAACAACATACAAATACTGACAAATAAAGAAACGGTGCTGGCAAAGTCCTACAAAAACAGTAGAAATCTAAAACTTATGTCTCTAAAATAAGAGAAAGATGCAGAAGAGAGCAGATTGGAATAAATCAGGAGCATATTTTAGCATTTTTAACCCGAAACATTTCAATGAAAATGGAGGAAACAAAGCATAACAGAAACTTATTTCGAGCTTTTTTAGAAACAGGTTTCTAACAGGTACATTACTAATCGGACCAGGTTTATCCGTCGGGACGCGAAGCCGTCAAAAACTGGCAGCAATGCGATGGTAATTGCCTTTTGTACACTTACTTTTCTCGTACGCATTTACCAACCCATCACTGTTTAATCAGACAAGGTATTGTAGCCTTCCTGGAAGAAAACGAACATATAATAGAAGGCGTCATGCGGGTTCCAATTGCTCGCTATCTTGACAAGACCATGATGGCCAACAGTGACACTTGGGGAACTTAAGTAGAGATTGTCGCATTTTCGACGCTAATTAGAACAACTGTTATGTGTGTTATTGTACGGTGACGAGTGGATTCGGTTAGAGTTCAAATCATTTACAAATGCTTATAAAAGCAACTGGACGTGTTTCTTTCAAACGCAAGCGACCATCTTTGTCCCCGTTTTATGTGTGGATGGTGAAGAAATGTCAAGGCAGCAATATACAAGGATCCGGGACAACCAGAAAATTCATTCATCAATACTTGATGATATTTTGACCCCGTATTAGTTAATTCTTATTAGAAGCTCTTCTGGGAAAAGGGGGAAACGTGGCGTACATGTGTATGTGAAGGCGTATAAAAACTCGGGTACAATGTAGGGTGGTTTTGGCGTTCAGCAGAAAGATAGGTGTCAATGTATTTACTTTAGTATGTGACTGGTGAGATATAATATGGAAATATGTACTGAAATTGTTTTGAACGTCGTAGAACAGCCAGAAACTAGAACATTTGTACTACACAACTTGATTATGTTAAACAAATGATAAATCTGATAAATGTTTTAAGTACAATAGAGCACCATTGTCAGTTTTTTTTAATCAAGTTCTAACAAAAACCTTTTTTTTTCGCGATCGGCTATGATTTATAATTAGATATTAGCTCGCTTTTTTCTAAGATAAAGAAACGTCGATTCCTTGTAATGATACGGAGGTCTACTTGGTTGTGTGTGTCTGCGTGGACTTTTGCTTATTATTACGTTAGTGCTTTATTTTTCTCTCCAAAAATTATTATAAAAATCCACTTCAAATTTGAAATGCTGAATTGCTATCAACAAGGAAACCCATTGTAGGGCTACAAAACCTCTTGGCACTGTTTTGTCTCTTTTCGACTTAGACATAGTCGTCAATGAAAACAATTTCCTCCCCATCAAACTATTTTAACAGCTACAGAATATATTAATTTAAAACTCACCTACTTGTCCAAAAAGGTAAAACCCTTAACAAGTGCTTATGTTAAACCCTAATTGACTTTAGTCCACCTACACAAGACGGTTAATAAATCAAATCGATACAAATCCGTCTTTCCGAATATAATATCTTGTTATTGCATTATCGGGGATTTTGACCTAATTTTGTCAGAATGATGCCGTAAGTTATGGCCCCTTGAAAACCATTGCTGTTTGTATTGTCTAGGGGAGTTGTTGCTCTTTGTTTTTTTTTGCTTTTTTTTCTAAAAATAATCTGTAGATAGAACTGTCGTTACTGCATCTTTTCATAAAGTTATCAATAAATATTAAATATACATGTCATTCGACAATCAAAAATGTCACATGCGACATTGTCGCATGGGGCTAAAAATAGAATGCTGTGTTTTCCCCATTTAAGTAATCAAGGGAGCAAACTGCGTAATGCATACAGTCTGTGTCCATGAGCAATGATTTAATGTGTGCATTGCATTCATTCCGGTACTTGCATTGTTAACCAAACGACATTTTGTTGCCCATGTTTCAACCTGTTGTTGTTTAGTCTTACTGTTGAATAAAATGAGTTCCGTTGATTCTTATTGCTTGGTATAATAAAATAATTAACGCTAAAACCTCGGTTGACAATACTAGTCTTGGTCGAACATTCCGTTCTATCACCCTCCGTGGGATTAGATATTTATATAATATTGCCAGCATAATAAACTGGTATCCGTTGTGCTTCTTTGAGCATTCTTTGGAAGGACAACTTTTGAAGTAGTTAGAGCGGGAAATATATGTTTGATTTTATTGTTCAAACATCTGATAATGTGGATGTCCATAAGTAACTTACCATCGGTCGCTTTCCTATGAATGTCAATTGACAAAAAGCCTTCTGTCGATTGCTGTCATGCTTTCTGTCGATTAATGCTAGATAATCGATAGAAAATTATTTTTCTCTTGGCTTCCCTAGGCACGCAACAGATGGCAAGTTTCGTTTGATATACATACAACAGCAACAAACCAAACGATTTCCGGTTATTATACACAAAGGATCTTTTTCTTCGCTAGGGTGGGAAAGGTCTGACACTTCAGTTATAATATTATGAACGGCTATCACTACATTTAAAAGATTAAAAACTGTGGATTATTCTATTCGGTTCACTTTACTTCTTAACATTGGCTACCGGCGAACACCTCAAGAAAATATGGCGTCTTAAGTCTATCTTCTTTAGAATACATCACAGCGACCAATAATGATCATTATAGCGACGTCTGGCTATAATGGTGGAGGAAGAACCTCTACAAACGTTTGGGTAGAACCACCGGCTCACCGCAGGTCAGCTGGAAGACCTTTTCACATTAAGTCCTTTGCTTGAATATACGAGTCGTCAAAGGACTTACACGTCTGCGCCCAATTAAGTCGTTTGTTTCCAGTGATCGCAACAGCTTTTATCAGTATGATTCAGAAAATATCCTCTGACACTAACTTCCCCTGTTCTTCACTCTAAACTGATTAAATAGGAAACGGTTGGTATATAGGGAATTTGTAGGCATTGCATTTTGAGATATTGTCGTGAGACATCTTTCTGTCCGTCTCTAATGTCTTAGAAAAGTGGCTTGGGATCTTCCATATATTAAAGTAGTTTCGCCACTTATCCCTTTTTTCCTAATTTTAGACTGATACGAAAAGAAGTTCCACGTTTTGTGGCGGTTTCGGGTCACGAAAACGCAGATATTTTGTTATTTATTTAATGTTAATGCACTGCACATATCTAATAGCCAATAAAGCAACACAAATTACTAAAAATGACATAAACGGCGCAGTTTTAATGTATGGAATCTGTAAAGATATAAATGTCGGGGATGCGTTGAATCCAAAGTAAAAAAGATACAGTGCAAAATTCTTTTAAAAATGACCGCCTTCGTCGATGGAAACATGTACAATATGCTTCGCCTATATTCACTTTGCGTGGTCAGTACAGCAAATATTAACTCGTATATAAATGACTGTATTTAAATAAATAATAATTATTTAACTTCATTATCTGAACATCAACTCCCAAACAGTAAAACCATTCTTTTAACACAGACGCCATACAAATAGCTTATGTCATTATTAGAATATAAGTTTCGATAACACGACGCCTGAGAACTCGTTTCTACTAATCTTCATCATCATTAGAAATGAAATCGTCAGTCGTCGTATCAAACGCCTTTTTTTCTGTCATACTCTGCGATAGGTTGGCGCACTTAAATCGTGGCACATATCAAGACTGTCGCATCAATCAACCGTTCCTGTAAATTGACTGGGCCCCCATTGTGTAAAGCACTCGACGATACAACAGGGGACTTTATTTTTATGAAATTTACTGATTCCATTTTTTTTTCTGTAATTCTGCCTATCTATCACAGGTTTGAGGTTTTTTGAAAAGGTCACGTATATTCGCTTCAGCATGGAGCCTTAATCCACCCATTAACATAATTCTTTTAACATTCTCGTTTCTTTGCATTTTCGCAAAGCCATATGATTTGCAATTTTAAACATGTGTTCGAGCTTTAAGTCACATGTGTGGAAATGCTTGCATTCTTTGTTCCGCTTTCTCATATGTTTCTTGAACATGTTATAGTCAAAGAAATTTGTGTTACTAGCTTGCCTTTAAATTTGTTGTAATACTCTTTCCCATTCTCATTGACTCAGTAGGAAGGATGTCGGTCTAGTTATTTAATTATTTTTTAGCAGAGCAATAAAGTAGCCAGACATTTAATGTTCAAATTGGCATGGAACTACAATAGTATATCAACACTTTTATTCATTTGTCACAGAAGAAAAGCGGAAAGACAATTAAGGAAATTATTGCTGGAATCTTGAAAGAGAAGAGCT
Source organism: Sinonovacula constricta (assembly GCA_007844125.1). Taxonomy (NCBI): domain Eukaryota; kingdom Metazoa; phylum Mollusca; class Bivalvia; order Cardiida; family Solecurtidae; genus Sinonovacula; species Sinonovacula constricta. The sequence goes on from CM017555.1 coordinate 83,825,667, forward strand.
GGCGTGGTAAGGGGGTGATGAATGGCAAATAGACCACGTGACCGAAAACACAATTTATTATGGACAGCGTTTTAGGGCGGGTGGGGTGGTCTTTAAGATGCCATGACCGTGTCTGGTAAGCAGCCAGCAACCACAGACATTGACAGACAAAACCGCCGTAAGTTGGCAAGAAACATTATTAATTTACAAAGTCTAGAGTTGGGTCCAACCTCAGATGGTGCAAAAGACGTCTCCAATGACGGTTCTGATATAGGAAGGTCAAGCGGATCGAAGCTGAAGGGACACAGCATGTGTCACTGATTGTAAACAACTATGTATGGTACAATGCCTATGCGTATTGTATATAAGTTCATCTCCAAGTGTTAACGCACGCTGCTTCAGTGGTAAGCGTAAAAGAACATGACATAATATGTATAACATGTTAAGGTATTGCATCCATTTTAATGGAAATACATGTTTGTTTTATTTACATTTGACCCTGTTTTCGTTCATTCAAGAGATCAGCTACATTTAAGCGAAAACGGTTCCAATGAATGTACTGTATTGATATTATTGTTTACTACCATAACACGATACCACATCTTGTAGCATAACACTACCACGTACATACGTGCTCTCTTTCAAGTCTGTATACTCATGTTCAACATTATACCAAGTATAAAAAGTCTGTTAAACTTAAAATATTATCTAGCTATTGTTTTTTTCGTGTTGTATTTGTTAATTCTAATTATTTAACTTTTATATAAAGGCAAAATGTCAAAAAGATCAACCAGACAGCCAAGGATAATTAGCTATAAGTATCTTACATTTAAATTTGTTATCAACCATTAAAACTGGCTTTAAATAATAAGCAATAAAGTCTCAAAAAGATTCCTTATTGTATTGTTTCTGGCGCTTTTTCAAATGAATTTTAATATGCATAAACGAAAAATATTCCAGTTTCATTAAACTGGTGTTGAAAAATCTTGACAGGAGATGGACCGAGTTTGATACGACGATAATTCTGGTCTTGATTTAGTTATCATACTTTTAAATATTTATGCTTTTTTGTTATGTGAATTGATGTGATATCATACATGTGCATATCCCAGCATTTTTGTTAGTAATACTTTGACTAAAATCGCCATTTCAGATCCATATTAACATTTGAACTACCGCTCGAAAAGGCACACTCAAACACACGTAAATACAATACTGCTATTGACACTTAGATGAGACATTAAAGAAAAGCAAACATTTGGCATCTTGGAATGATTAGTCGAAAGTAGGACCGACTGGGGTGCTTAAATCTGACCTACAAAGTACCCAAACCTAACATTTTCTGAAAGCCTTTTCTCAAAAACAAACATTTGAAAGACAAGAAACAACAACAATAATATGATTTATTCTACTGACACTAGAAGCTTACATACATGTAGGTGGTGTTGAATTTGCTGTTGATGATGACGTAAACGATTTTATAGATACATGCCAAATGTTTCATTCCTTTCCCTGAAAAGTGGTATGGGTTTTTATAGGTACGTTGCGATGCACGTCTTAAAACCACCAAATTGTTCAAGTGCATACTGAACATACAATATGTGTAATTATTGAGTAACAAAACAGCGCATATCTTGCTTCTGATGATGCTTTTAAAGTTTAAAATAAAAAAAATGATTATGTTAAAGTTTATATGCTCCATATTATATCACTGAACAAATTTATCAATCCACAGCTTCAGACAACCAATTTCCGCAGACTATATGTGTTGATATAAACAAGGATGATCCGGCTACGGTTATTGTATTTGTGAAATGGGTAAAAATCGACAAATATTTGTTGAGCTCTCGGCTCTCTCCATACAGCCGACATTTATCATTATATCCTGGCCCCGTGGGGTTTAACACTACACTGAACGAAATCACGAACTCAATATTTTAATCACACAATGACCCCATCCGTTTGTTTGGAGCATTTTTATTAATCCTCCATCGCAGATTTTAACATGCTCATGAATAATCAATTAATAGAAACAATTTCGACAGAAATTAAGCTGTTTTTCATAACGCATTATTTTTCAAATGAACCAAGTCTTCTGCGCGATTAGTTTAACGGGCGTCTACCGTGATTCCACTAAATAAAACATTCTATAAAGACGATCAATAGAGTATATGTATGCCTAAATAGTTACTGCCGCAATAAAAGCAAGGCATTGAAGGCAAATGTCATAGACTGCTAGAGCATCTATACGGACTTCTGTCCAATTTATCTTGAAATAGCCTTATGGGAAATGTTAATGGCTGTTTCCGAATACTTAAGAGAAATGGTGTACATTGTGCTTGAACCTTTATTTTAACTGACAAAAACGGATATGTTGACTGTTCAGTTTTAGTATTACACATCAAATATCTACGTACAATTGCTGAACTGATAGGATTCGGTGCCCCCTGGCGGAAAGATATACATGAGGTAATTCTAAAATAATGTATGTAACGACAGAATACCACACCTACAATTAAGCAACAGTATCCTGACAACAGGCCCACAAGCAGCAGCAGGTCCTTATCCAAACCTTTATCCGGGATATTACCAACAAAGCATACTTTTTAAGTTTTTATGTCAGTATAAACAAACTCAGACAGATAATATGGTGGTGGGGTTTCAAACAAGCATTGAAACTGAGCCATAAAGTCGTCAACAGGACAAAATCGCAAAGCCATGACTTGAATCACCATTATGAAACAGAACTTTTTCTTTTTTTCCCTATTTTTGTTACAATACAGCGCAATACATAAGAGTTAATGCCCCGACCCTTCTAGCACATGCGAATGCAGCAGACTGTATCACATATTTGAAGCCATAGAAAATAATAAATATTGAAATTTAAAATGAGACATTTTCTTAAAGATATTGGGTAATGTGGACCCTACATACAAAAAACAACAACATAGTGCAGTTCTGAATATTAAGATTTAGGATTCAGGCCATCCCTAACAGCTAGGTGGGATGAAAATGTAATAACCATCCTAGAGGATCCTTGGACATGGTCTCCAATTCCGACTCAAACATCATAACATGGCCCACAATGCACTGTCAACGTTTCTGATTTTTAGCCATACACAATAAGAGTATATGACAAAGTCCTATGAGCATTGCAACATATACCAAACTCCGAAAAGGCACAGAACAAAGGTATTTCACATGCAAGCCAAGCGAAATGTAAAAACAAATTTGTGATGAGTCATTTTAACGAAAAGAGCAAACCCGACAGTTACCGCCTTGGAACGGTCAGTCGGCAATATAGACCGAATGGGGTGCTTAAACCGGTTTTACAGAGCTCTAACCTCGCACTTCCTTACGAGTTTCTCAAATGCAAGCAATGAAAAGAAAAAACGATCTATTTGAAAACAAAATGTCCAAGCGCTGATATTTTCTATACGTTATGACGAAAGTAGTGACGTCATTGAAAAATAATGTCCACACAGTGTTTAGAAAATAATATGGTATTTTTTCGATTTGAAAAACTACACAAAAATGGTTGACTATAAATAAATATAACTTTCTGAATCATGAACAAACATGACCAGAGACGAATAAATGGTTGTAGCATCCTGTTCATGAGAAGATGGAATTGAAGAACCAAAGTCCAATGTCCATCAAAGTAAATAGACGAAACAATCTTTATAGGATGAATCAAATGACAACATAGATTACATGCACGGGGAGATTTTTTACGACCGCCACACTGCACAAGTAATTGTTGTGATCATGAATAAAAATATATGACAAAGTCCTATAAGCATTGCAACATATTCAAAACTCCGAAAAGGCACAGGACAAAGGTATTTCATAAACAAGGATTGCTAAGCTAGTTCCACTCTTATAACCATGATCATATAAAAAATGTAGCGTTAGGTCACTCTTCTCGCAATTTAAACTCCCTATCAAGTTTCTTTTAGAGCTGTTGGTAAAGTCACTTTATAATTATACTCAATTGTACTTCGCTGACAATAGCAGATTGTTGGTGTGCTTGATAATTTACGGTTGGAACTTTATCAATATCTTGCTAGAGTGTGTCGTTGTTTACGTGTTTATGATATATTAATAATTTGGTAAATGAACATATGTTCTCTATTAAGGTAAACAAAAAACGAACACCAACAAAACAAACAATAAAACATTACGTGCAAGAAAATGTTTTGTTTTCTCTCTCATTGTCAGTGTGATTCTTTTGCACAGTTACATTTTAACCATGCATTGGTATTCGTTTAACAGTTCAAACAAATTCCAACTCTTAACGTCTGAGGCATTAGAATGATATTTCAAATATTCGATACATTTAACCTTATTGTCCGAACAGTTCAAGAATTCTAAATAATAATATTTTATCGCATTCCTTTTAATCTTCAAATAAACAAGTGTATGCATTATGTAGATCATCCTGTTCCTTCGGTTAGCTGTCTGCTCAGGAACTCCAACAGTTTATGCTGAGTCTTTAACAAGAAGTATTGTAAGCTTTTCAGGAAATTGGAAAATCTTCGCAAAAAAAAAAATTCTTGTGTTAGTATGTTTAAATGAAGTATAATATAGGCTACAACCATGCCTGCTTATTTAATAGAAAGACTCGTCCTCTATAAAAATACGTCATTCATAATTTTCTAGACTTTGTGTATCGATTGTTGATACACTTTGTTCTCGTTTCTACCCCTCTGTTTTCAAGCTCGCCAGTGCGTGCTTACCACTTTCCCTTATTGATTAGAGAAATAATAAACTCATCATGTATTTGCGAACACTTGCTTACTTTGTCTCGTTTAAACATTAAGAATCCTTATGAAGAGAGAAGATAAATTGGGATCCCGTACAGGAATATAAATTTGGCTACTTGATAAAATAGACAGAGAAACGTTTTATTAGTCTGTAAGAATGTTGAAGATGTTTTTCTTCCTTGGAGCTGTTGGCTGTAACTGTTTCTGTATTATTTCGTGGAAGATCTTGGGAATGGCATCTTTTTTTTTTCAATATAATTTTTCATTTTCATTCTTTATGAAGCATAACAGGCTCTGATGACACTTGTGTAAGCAAGCGGCATTGAATAGATTTGAAATGGAATATTCTTTCTTTGCGAAATGATTAAAACAATAACAGATAACTTAGCTACAATAGATAACTAAGCAAAAACAGATATTTAAGCTATAACATATAGCTAGGCGACAACAGATAATTAAGCTACAACAGATAACTAAGCGACAATAGATAACTAAGCTACAACAGATAACTAAGCGACAACAGATAACTAAGCTACAACAGATAACTAAGCTACAATAGATAACTAAGCGACAACAGATAACTAAGCAACAACAGATAATTAAGCTACAACAAATAGCCAGGCGACAATAGATAATTAAGCTACAACAGATAACTAAGCTACAATAGGTAAGTAAGCAACAACAGATAACGAAGCTACAACAGAGAACTAAGCTTCGACAGATAACGAAGCTACTACAGATAATTAAGTTACAACTGATAATTAAGCAATTAAGCAAATGCAGCATGATTATTCCACAAGGCAGCTATAAAGCCGCTTCGATACTGAGCTGTTTCGCCGTCTATCTTCTTGTCTATACTGATTAACAAAATGAGAAACTATAAATCACAAATGGTAAAACCTTAATAGACAAAATCTAGTTAAAATGTAATCAATCGTGGTGCACCAGAGCCTAATCTAATCGGGTTGGTGCATGCCAAGACATCATCTAGATTAGCTTGGGGAGGTTGGACAAATATGAACAACATCCTGTCGTGTTTTGTCATGAATCAACATGAATAAGAACGTCGATCATGTAGTCGATTTCTTTAAAATCGAAGCCAAGGTCCACTTCCTAATCTAGTCAACGTTTTGTGCACCTGAATCTGAATCCTAGTAATTCAACTACAGCCAGATTTTAATTATTTTACATTTATTTGTTTTAAAATGTTTACTTTATATACTCTTTGTGCAAATTACAACACGCAGGTTTTCGGTCGTCTAGATTTCGAGAGACTAGCACGGTACTGTGCGGACAGATGTGACCTAACCGCCATTTATAAAGCATTGTTGTTTAACTTGATAAGAAAACGTTTGTTTGGCCATATATCATTGGTTATTTGTTTTTCCAAATGTTACTGGTTATAGCCAATGCTATTGATTATCTGTTTGGCCATATATTACTAGTTAATTGTTTTGCCAAATGCTACTGGTTTTTTGTTTAGGCAAATGCTATTGGTTATTTATTTAGCCAAATGTTGTTTTTTTTTGCCAAATGCTTTTACTTATTTGTTAGTTTTTTGTTATTAATAACTATTTGTTATTAATAACTATTTGTTATTTATTAAGTTATTTGTTTTGCCAAATGGTATTGGTTATTTGTTTGCCAAATGCTATTGGTTACAGAGAAACAGAAACACAAGTTTTCGTACGTCTGGTATGAACGCGTAGTCGTTTTAACAGATTATCGCTTGTAGAGAGATGGAGTTTGTCGATATCTTAAATGTTTCCTAACAAACAATATAATAATCATGACTAAATCCCCAATGTCATTTAGTTTAAATACACGACGATCCATTTAGGAAAGAAATATCTATCAAATGTTATAAAAAATATGGTTAAAAGCGAAAAAGCACGCTTCTTTGATTATGCTGGAAGTGATAAAATACCCAATTAAACCAGCCTAACTCTTACGGCAAGGGTTGAAGAAAAACTGTCACCTCAATAAACCATCTTTAAGGAATTTTCGTTGATGATGTTACTGACAGTTTTTTGAAGGACAAACCTCATCAAAATCCTCGCATTTGTCCCTCACAAATCCCCACAGAAAGTAATGGGTAAACGTGAATATGTTGTTGTATAAAATAAATGTCTATAGCTTAAACATGCAAACAATCAACATCAGATTATCATCGTATTATTTCATGAAATGTGAATTTTTGACAAAGTTGCTACTGAGTTCGCATTAATAGGTGCTAAGCTTTGAGATAAGCCAATAATTAAATTAATCGAACATATTTTGTCACTTATGATCTTACAAAAACACTTACAATGAAAATTTAGTTCCCGAATGATACTTTATTGAATTATGAATAAATCAAACGCAATTACTGACAGTCATCTAAAAGCTTAAAAGTAATACAGCTATAATGGACTGTGATACTTGGCTGGCATGGTAGCAACGATCCAATGCGCGACAGTCATCGTGCGGAGCAACTGTAATAAGATATAACAATATTGTAGCGGCAGTGTCACTGATAAAATCCTCATCAGCTGCAACCATTACAACAACAAGGGCAGCTTAGACGTGCGCACTTTATGGTCGCTTTGCGGGAATCGTGGCTCGACAAATGTTACAACGATAGCAGAATAATCGTACTTAATGTGTTCTTCATTTTCCACAATTAAACAACGGACATTTAAACAATACTCTCGCAGAGAGTCACTTAGAGGAGTGACGTAGTGCAAAAACGTGTTAGCCCAGTCAACAATTAAACTTCCGACATTCAAACACAATACTCACAGAGACACTTAAAAGTGTAACGTAACATAGAGACGTGTTCATCCTTTTAACAATAAAACTTCCGACATGCAATTCACTATTCTCGCAGTGACACCTAAAGTTGTGACGTGTCATAGAAACGTGTTCACCCTTTTAACAATTAAATTACCGACATTTAAACACTTCTCTCGCAGTGACACCTCAAGGTGTGACGTGTCATAGAAACGTGTTCACCTTTTAACAATTAAATTACCGACATTTAAACACTTCTCTCGCAGTGACACTTTAAGGTGTGACGTGTCATAGAAACGTGTTTATCCTTTTAACAATTAAGTTCCCGACATTCAAACACTTCTCTCGCATTGACACCTAAAGGTGTGACGTGTCATAGAAACGTGTTTATCCTTTAAACAATTAAATTACCAACATTCAAACACTTCTCTCGCAGTGACACCTAAAGGTGTGACGTGTCATAGAGACGTGTTTATCCATTTAACAATTAAATTACCAACATTTAAACACTTCACTCGCAGTGACACCTCAATGTGTGACGTGTCATAGAAACGTGTTTATCTTTTAACAATTAAGTTCCCGACATTCAAACACTTCTTTCAAAGTGACACCTCAAGGTGTGCCATGTCATAGAGACGAGTTTATTCTTTTAACAATTAAATTACCAACATTCAAACACTTCTCTCGCAGTGACACCTCAATGTGTGACGTGTCATAGAAACGTGTTTATCTTTTTAACAATTAAATTACCAACATTCAAACACTTCTCTCGCAGTGACACCTCAATGTGTGACGTGTCATAGAGACGAGTTTATTCTTTTAACAATTAAATTACCAACATTCAAACACTTCTCTCGCAGTGACACCTCAATGTGTGACGTGTCATAGAAACGTGTTCACCCTTTTAGCAATTAAATTACCGACATTTAAACACTTCTCTCGCAGTGACACCTCAAGGTGTGACGTGTCATAGAAACGTGTTCACCCTTTTAACAATTAAATTACCGACATTTAAACACTTCTCTCGCAGTGACACCTCAAGGTGTGACGTGTCATAGAAACGTGTTTATCCATTTAACAATTAAATTACCAACATTCAAACACTTCTCTCGCAGTGACACCTCAATGTGTGACGTGTCATAGAAACGTGTTTATCTTTTTAACAATTAAATTACCAACATTCAAACACTTCTCTCGCAGTGACACCTCAATGTGTGACGTGTCATAGAGACGAGTTTATTCTTTTAACAATTAAATTACCAACATTCAAACACTTCTCTCGCAGTGACACCTCAATGTGTGGCGTGTCATAGAAACGTGTTTACCCTTTTAACAATTAAATTACCAACATTCACACACTTCTCTCGCAGTGACACCTCAAGGTGTGACATGTCATAGAAACGTGTTTACCCTTTTAACAATTAAATTACCGACATTCAAACACTTCTCTCGCAATGACACCTAAAGGTGTGACATGTCATAGAAACGTGTTTACCCTTTTAACAATTAAATTACCGACATTCAAACACTTCTCTCGCAATGACACCTAAAGGTGTGACATGTCATAGAAACGTGTTTATCCTTTTAACAATTAAATTACCAACATTCACACACTTCTCTCGCAATGACACCTAAAGGTGTGACATGTCATAGAAACGTGTTTATCCTTTTAACAATTAAATTACCGACATTCAAACACTTCTCTCGCAATGACACTTTAAGGTGTGACATGTCATAGAAACGTGTTTATCCTTTTAACAATTAAATTACCAACATTTAAACACTTCTCTCGCAATGACACCTAAAGGTGTGACATGTCATAGAAACGTGTTTATCCTTTTAACAAATAAGTTCCCGACATTCAAACACTTCTCTCGCATTGACACCTAAAGGTGTGACGTGTCATAGAGACGTGTTTATCCTTTAAACAATTAAATTACCAACATTCAAACACTTCTCTCGCAGTGACACCTAAAGGTGTGACGTGTCATAGAGACGTGTTTATCCATTTAACAATTAAATTACTGACATTCAAACACTTCACTCGCAGTGACACCTAAAGGTGTGACGTGTCATAGAGACGTGTTTATGCATTTAACAATTCAATTACTGACATTCAAACACTTCTTTCGCAGTGACACCTCAATGTGTGACTTGTCATAGAAACGTGTTTATCCTTTTAACAATTATAAAATTTAAATACCGACATTCAAACATAATTGTGGCAGTAAGACACTTTGAGAAGGGTCCTAGGGTTATATTATAGCTGAACGATAATTTAAAGCGATTTGGTAAAGTTTAGTATAAGTAAATGGCATTTAGTTATTTTTTAAAGAATGCAATAGCCAATTTACTCTCAAATACGTTTCCATGGGGACAAAAATGGAGAATACCGTCATAGCTAAACTATTAAACTCGAGTTACTTTCATTTCGACAACGACAAAAAAATCTGCCCACAATAAATAATGTAGGGACTGATCATTACTGGACAGTAACTCTAAATGGATTTTACTTTTTCAAAAATTAAACTACCAACTTTAAAACAAAACAGAAACTAGTGTTCATCATGAGGCAGGGACACATGTCTTAGGCGATGGAAATACAAAAAATACGCACATTCTAAACAATAAAACGGCCTTTTTGAAATAGTGCTTAAAGTAATGAAAAGTGAGATAAATAAAATATTCAGTCTATACCGGAATAAATACATCAATACCAAATGTATTCGCCTTCAACGAGTAAAACTTCCCAACTCTAATAAAGAATGTTAGTATGAAACCCACAAGTAAACAGTTCAAAACTGTTGTACAAACTTTGTAGAGAGAAACCAACATCGGCATATTATGGCGAGGTTGCAACGCTCGATGTTTGAAAAGGCAAATTTACCAATACGGGTGTCGTGGTTAAAAAAAGAAAGAAACAGAAATGCGAAAATTATGATCTCTTATGGGGACAATAAAACTGATCGCCGTTAATGTCGTTGTTCAATGGTAAAACAGAACAAGCTAAATGAAAATAATGACAAGTGCTCTTCAATTACGTGCACAGAACTTTTAGAAGACAATGTATAATATGTACTCGTCTCATGACTACATGACATTCTAAATCAGTGGTCACATCTACTCGTCTAACGTTGTATAACCAGGTCCAAGTCAGAGAGATTTTTACATGTACTTGTCTAATGACTATATGACCTGGTCTAAATCAGTGGTTACATCTACTCGTCTAACGCTGTATAACCAGGTCCAAGTCAGAAAGATTTTTACATGTACTTGTCTAATGACTACATGACCTGGTCCAAATCAGAGGCTACGTCTACTCGTCTAACGTTGTATAACCAGGTCCAAGTCAGAGAGATTTTTACATGGACTTGTCTTATGACTACACGACCTCATCTAAATCAGTTGTTACATCTACTCGTCTAACGCTGTATAACTAGGTCCAAGTCAGAGAGATTTTTACATGTACTCGTCCAATGGTTATTATGCGGACCTTAATCTTAGATCAGAGGTGACATGTACTTGTCTAATGATGTACATTCTGGTGGTATTAAGAGATGAAATGTATTTGTCTAACGATGTATAAAACCTGAAATAAATTGGAAAACGTCTCTTTCCTGTACTAAATAAAAACGACATGTATTGTGAAAAGTGTGTACCAATCAGGTCAAGATGTTGCTTACCCTGTATTTTTTAATATATCACATTTACAAATTATGAACATTTTAGCCTTCCCCCATTAAGTCTTTCGCCCCGAACGAGACTCGAACCCATGCGGTAAGGGATCAAGCAGTCAGTAAAGTTACAATTCTCTCCCACAACGCCACGCGCGTACTCTCCATCTATGAATCTGCTTGGGGGGAACAAGATATATAAAATGTGGACGAGCTATGTATAGCTCTCTAATTGTGTAAGATGTTAAGGGTTTCTATTTTCGGCTGCAGATGTTGTAGGCGGCGTCCTGCCATACTGCTAATGACGTCATCAAGGGGCATTGCAGGAACAGATTTACCAGGATATGTTACCATCAGTCGTAGACGATCGATATCTCGTCTGCAAGGTTTAGTTTGGCTACAGCAGATACGAATTACAAGCAGTCTGCTATATTTGTTAATAACCAATAATAATAACAACCAATTCTTAGTTATCTGCTAAAACTGTATGTATATGTAACGAAATGTACTGGAATGGACTTATAAAAATGACGCAGGAAACTGGATGATCTGGTTCTAGAGTTTTTAATAAAATCCTGATCAATTCTCGTTTAGCAGAGGATCATTAACGTTCATGCCCCGGGCTAATCACAAAAACTGCTATTTCAAACGCTTTAAATACGCGTTGTTATATCTAAGAAACAAGTTTTAATAAGCAGAGATTTTTGTATTTTTTTCACGATAAATGTTACACATTTTGTTTTGGGACATTATGTAAGATTAGGTGTCATATCTTGCTTTTAATGCAAAATAAGTGATATTCATTTTAGTAAGGACTATGTCTTTCCTAGCACAATAAACTGAACGTATCTTGTCATAAAACTAATTCTTGTGCACGTGTTGTTGTTTTTTTTGCACGTGGCACATGTACAATATATGTATTTTGGATTTTAGATTGTTAAACACACAAAAAATGCAGTGTGGTATATATACATTGCTGGTAGTGGCTTGAATTGCGGTGATGGTACATTGCTTGTTAGTTTGAAACCAGTTGTTTTTAGTTTTCATATTAGTATTCCCGATGTCATCTACTGGGCGGCGTTCTAATTAGCTGGCCTGATATCCGAGCATAATAAATTAACAGGTTATGTAACTGTTCCATTGGTTTAAATCATATTAATCGAGTTGACAGATGTTTTGATGTCGAACGTGTTCACTTTTTATTTTCATAAGTATATTAATATTCACTTTCTGCGCCTGTTGTCAAAGTAAAAGGTGTATCTATGTAATGCAGGCGGTTCGTGATATATCAGCGGCTGTTCTCATTGCCTTGTACAATACTTTGTACATTAGCCGTTGGCATGCCTAGCCTTTAGCTAATACGTTTAAAAAAACTCGCTACGCTAGGTGGCTTTGCTTCACTTATTTATTGGAATGCTCTTCTAAGTTTCAAGAATGTGTTCCTTTCTTAAATGGAGCCTTATTGAACGAGGGTCTTGGTGGGGCATTTGTGACCATGTCCGTAAAGTGAATGAAATGTCTTAAAGACGGCTTCTGATCCCAAAGTGGAATATATCTTGAATCAATTTAAACTGGCATTTAAGTGTAAAAAAGGTCTTACATAAATTCAATTAAATTTCGGGAAAAAAAGAATTTATGTCTTATCGCACATTCACATATTTTCCTCAGCTATATGAGCTGTATGATCTGAAAATAAATAATTTGCGAGCGTTAGCTCTCTCTCTCTCTTTCTGTCTCGTTCTCTTTCTCTTATCTCTTCTCTCTCTCTCTCTCTCTCTCTCTCTCTCTCTCTCTCTCTCTCTCTCTCTCTCTCTCTCTCTCTCTCTCTCTCTCTCCATCTCTTTCTCTCTCCCACAGGAAACAAATATTTTTAAAACACGACATTGTCTGTAAGCTGCATCTTTACGGGTTTAATTATATATGACATACGTATATAATTGAATCCGTTAATAAATATATTTGCTCCTTGTGGTCACTGGCATACAGCGATTCAAACAAATCTCGCCGTTTGGTTTCTGTTATCAACACACGTGCTTACTGTTCGTTGTCTCACTTTTGAACTGATTTTGATGTTTATAGTTTATCTTTGAGAAATAACTCTCAGGAAGTGCTAGGTTTTAGCTCTATAAGTCAATATAAGCAAATCAGTTGTGTGTTTTTCTGACAGACCTTGCCAATGAACGATCCTCTATTTCTTCTCTATGAAATGCCCCGCTACGGTGTTTATTGTCCCTTTTCACAATAACCATGCATGTAAATACATTTGTCTTGTGCTAGCTCAGATGTTTTATTCTGTAGAAGTTTGCCTTTTTTTTTCTTTCCTCATAAATTCAAACACAAAGTACGCTTAAAAGGCAAGTGATAGCAGACAACACGGAGGGGTCGAACGATTTCCATTTCCTTTTTCCTTTGGGAATTAACCCCACCCCTTTCCCTGTATTTTTCCCCCGCTCACTTTACTCACAAGACAAATGTCTATATTTAAGGGCTAATTTCCTATATAGGAAACTATTATGTTAATGCATATGCTGTGTTTTGGTTTCCATTAGGGATTTTTAAATGTGTCTATTATTCCCCGAAAACCAAGAAAGCTTCAATCTTACTGTCAACCAAAAGCTAGTCATCCGTATATGGAAGAGGTCGAGTGGCAGAAAGAGTGTATGGAAATAGTTACTTATATCTGTAAGGGTGTATCGTAGGAATATCTAAGTAAACCAGGACAGACAAGACAGAAAATTTGGACATTAAAAAAGATAATCCATGTACATTGACTCAAAACAAACTTTATGTCAGCTTCCTTGCTGGTTGGTTTTGATATGTCACCTTTTACAGAGGAGAAAACTTTAAACAACGTCCGTCAAAAGTTATGACACAGCTACATCTTTTTAACTGTATTTGAATATATGCGAATCGAAATATATAAAGTTACCTTATATAACAAAAAAGTATTTTATACAAAACCATTTTCTTTGTGTACCTTAAACAGAAACATCATGCTCACTCTTGATTATGTAGATATGTAACATTATTTGTATGCCAAGTGCATAAAGCATATCTTCAGTTCTGTTACATATCTAACATACATTTATGTATGTTTTCTATCATAGAAGACATACTTTATCTCTCTCCTGCAAATATACATGTTTCATATCTGATTGAAACCTTGAAATATTGGATTTTGCACCTTTGATTTACACAACCTCTATTGTCCATATTTTCATGCCCTTTACCATGGGTAGGAACTATGTACATAATGCGGTTGATGTACAGGCTAACTGTCATAGCTTAATTGAATCATGACACACTATTTTTTGCGGTTCCATATGTGGTTTGCCTCAGTGTTTTATTAAAGAAACCTATCAAATTACGTCATGTTAAAGATTTGTAAACTGGTTAAAGCAGCAGTGTCGGTCTGTTGCCCACACACCAAGGAGACTACAGTGAGTTATCACTTTGTGATGGCTTGTCTCGATGTTGTTGTGTTTTTTTTTTACTTTTAATGTCTAACATTCGTCTTTTTTTCAAATGAACACATACTTTTATCAAACTTAAAGTACCTTGATATTTATTTATAAATTTTATATTTGGTTGTGCGAGGACACATGCTATACAGTACCAGTACTTCTCTGTTTTCGCACTAATCTTCTACGTGTATCACTTGTGCACATAGACAAACAGCAATCTTTTCTCTTATTGTCTTACGAGACTATTTCTATGTGTATTTACAGACACCATTTTAATGTTGTATCGATTGTTTCCCGGAATCTTGGAACCAGCCAATGGTTAGGTGCCCAGACGCTGCACCACCAAGTCATATAACTTGTCTATAACAGCGCTCGACAGGATTATCTTTCCCTGTCTTGAAGAAATTCGCGGTTCAAGTCCCCAGGCGATTATTTGAAATATCAATACTCGTTGTTCTGTAGACATCCCAGCTTCTAGGTAGCGCTGAACACCATTAGAGTGGGGGAGGATGATATGATTATAATTGAAATTTAGTAGCATTTCATTATCTTCGATATGAGTCTAAGTTGAGTGGTTTGGTGAATGATTCAACGGAATCACACGCACATTCTAGATTAGTTGTCAGAAGTTATATACTGCCGGACTACTTTCGTGCCTGTTTTACAATGCATTAGTTGCGGTGTATTTGCCGGTATTATGTTATGTTATAATGATGACGTAACATACGTGTATATGCAATTTGTCAAAAATATCGATTTCCCTAATAACTGCACTCACGATTATATTGCTTGGTTGTTAAAGATCACATAGCGCGGATTTATTCCCTCGGGAAAATTATGCATTATGCCTAATGGATATTATATTAGTTATGTGATTAATAATGATGTTGATATGAATTATGATCTGATTAACAGATTGCGATACTTATGTAACAAAGAATATTGAAAACAAAATACAACGACAAAAAATCGTTACGTAAACGCTCTTTTTATGCTTATCTTTAAATATTTTTGTCATGTTACAAATGTACTTAAAGACATATAATTATTTTTCTTATTTCTTCAGCTGTTTTATGGAAGAAGACACCAATTACTCTTAACTTTTTATTATTAAAGTCTTGAAATCGAAGGATACGTGTATAATAACAAGTTAATATATATATAATTACATAGTTATATATAGTTATATATTGTTGTCATGTATTTTTTTATAATAATCTTGGTGACCTTTTAAGAACTGCAGCTAAATGGCAGGTCATAAACCATTTATACAAGGGGGCATCTTTTAAACATTTTAATTCCAAAAGTAAACAACGGTTCAATTATTGATAATTTAAAAAAGGGTATTAAAAATAACAATTATATTGATGACTTAGAAATAATAATAGGTTACTAAAACACAATTTTGTTGGATATATCGTTTAAGCACAAATCTATGGTGCTGCGTCCATGACTGGTTGATAACGGTGTAGCTTAGTCTTCCTACCAACACCGTATGACGGGATGATGTACAAACGTCTATCCCGACGCGATGGCGTTTTTCCAGATATTAATAAACATATGGTAAACTTTCCAGATTTTGAAACAATTTCTGTACTGCTTTTAACATTTCTCTAGCAAATAATCACAGCAAACAGATCTTACTTTACACATTATTTTGGGCGCCATATTTATGCCAAAAGGCATCGAGCAGATAGGCAAGAAAGCAAGAAATAATATGTCAGGTAATTTTCCATTGGGATACTGTAGGCGTATGTTTTATTAGCCCATACAGACCTCCAGTTGTAGACTACGACCCTTGGTTCTCGTTGATGTATTTCTTAATTAAAATACATTCTTCTACAAGTAAGGTTTAAGCGTTTTTATTAAATGAGTATTTGAAAGCCTGTATGTTTTATTACACTGCATTAAACATTGCTAGAAATAGCTGCATCAAAGCTGTATGATTGATTGTCCGTGGCCGCAGGATGTGTGGTAAGCCCCAGTGTATTGCTAGAAATTGTATTTATGATATTACAAGCGTAAAAGATGGAACGCCAGTGAAACCTGACGGGAATTGTAGGCGGGTGATCACGTTTCAGACGACAGAATGGATCAATCCTGGGACATCAAACACAGTTTAAACTAATAAATATCCCATGCACCTCATTCGATAGAGTTGGTTTCATCGCCAACACTGTACTCAAATGGTATTTAACGTCGCTGATTTTCTTTTTGTTCTGTAAGACATCGTTAGTTTCTAAAACAATTGTAAAGCCGCAGTAGATGGCTATCTGGCAGTCATTTCCTGGCTTTTCAATACCAGAAAGTATTACTTAAAGAAATTTCTTCCGGCACACGTACATAGGTCAATGCAAAGGGACAATTAAATCAGTAATTTAAAACCCATACAATTTCAAGCTTTATCATATCATTTTAATAAATATATTCTTGAACAGTTTCAGATATTAACAGTAACACTGGACAGAGTTATGCGACTATTTATGTATATTCGGAGAAAAAAGATAATGTAGTTCAAAAAACGTCAATTCAAGCTGGATCTTAGCTAGCGATGCACGATCCCGTCAGTGTATCAACGTAAGTCTACATTATGTGTTTTGCTCCTAACATTTAAGTTCTAGAAAAATAGGTAAGACGACTTGCCATGAATATCTTGCAGGCAAACTTATAGTGGTTGTAAACCCGTTTTATTACCTTAAACCTTCTCAAAAGTTTACTTGTGAGGCTGGTTTAACAGTCAGGTTGGAAAATAGAGCTAAATTACTTTTCTCGATTATTCACTTACGAATGTAATTATTTTTTCTGTTTTGTCATTAATTAGTAAGCGTTGTGGAAACTGTTCTCGCTTTATTCGGGACAGACCTGCAATTTTAAAGATTATTGATTCATTGCTAGGGAAGTATTGATGTTTATGAAATATTCTTGCGATGTTGCGCCGCATACATTTCCCGCCATATAAAGCTTCCCGGAGAGCTATATTCGCTGGGCCTTAACGAATATAGCGCTCCGGGAGCTGTACACGTCGGTGACGTGAGTCGGTTGAAAAGAGATGTGTCGCGTCCACGAATAGAGCTTCCGACAATGAAATGACTGGCCATGATCAGCCTGGTTTAAGACAAGCTCGGCCACAAAAAAGTCAGGGTCAGCTTTAAACTAACTGTTAGCAACTGTTAACTAGGTGGCATTTATGAAATGTTCATTATGTATAGACATTGTTCAAGGAAACATGCACCCTTCCTTCCGTTTGCATTACTAGTCCATCTTTAATGAAAGAGTATGGCATTGTAATGTCTTCTTCGCTCCAGACGCATTATTTTCGCAATCAAAGAATAATGCTATAAACAAATATGTCCTTATCCCTCATTTAAAACCTGAATGAATTATTCTTGCTGGCCCTAAAAGATTCTTACATTTTCTTTTAAGACCATTTTGTACAAGAACCAAAATAAAAAGCATTTTCCAAAGAATGCTGTCTCTTAAATAATAATAATAATTAAAATTGTATTTAAGATGTTCTGATGAATAGTCTAAATGTGCCACTGGGTTTTCTTCATAGAGAATCTTAGTTATTTTTCTGACTTTTATCTAAGTTTTTTTATTAAATAAAATATATCCCCCAAAAAAGGAGAACAATCTTATATGTGATTATGAACACCTTTTTATCTCGCCAATGTCTTTTTATATGTTAAAATTTTATGAGATTTCTTAGTTTTAATAAGAAAAATAACTAAAATCCTTCAAATATGTAACCACGTGTCGACCGATTGCGCCAGAAGCTATGTCACTAGCCGTTCTACTCTGGTCACAATTAACTCACTATAGCCGAGCCTTCCTTGCAGATTACAGAGGTTTCAAGTCGTCAGATGTCACAATTATTTGAATACACGTAGCAGAACAGAGAACTACTGCAGTCAGACGCAACGTTTAAGAGTAGCTACATTGCGGATGGTAATTTGTCATGCTTTACGTTGTAAACAACACGCTCACCAATGAGCTCAGAATATGCGCACACTCCTTGTAGATTTGATAGGTTGGAAGTCTTTATTTTCATTGCTTGCACTTGAGAAACCTATCAGGAAGTGCGAGGTTAGAGCTCTGCAAAACCGGTTTAAGCACCCCAGTCGGTCCATAGTGCCGACTGACCGTTCCAAGGCGATAACTGTTGGGTTTGCTCTTTTCTGTTAAATGACTCACAGATTTGTTCTTACTTTTACATTTGGCTTGCATTTGAATACCTTTGTCCTGTGTCTTTTCAAATTGTGTCCTATGTTGCATTGATCATAGGACTTTGTCATATAATCTTTTTCAAACTGAACTATAATATGAACACAAGGAGCAAAGCATGGAGTTATTGCCGGCAGAAGCACATTAAAGTTAAATTATACTGCTGATGGTCATTCGTCAGGTTTGGCATTGTAAACAACATGCGCTCATAACTCGTATGTACCTTGTAGACATCATCTCAAGTTTAGTGCAAGCTCTATTGTAATACATCCAAACGCCATGCAGAGATACGATGTATAAAGACCTGTTTCTTTTCTTCTTTGAGTTACTTAGCGATTTCTTAGGTATTTTGCGGTGTCGCTTTAAATGTTGCTATGCATGCAATGGGCTCGCTTACACAACTTTCTACCACAATGTTGCAACTTTCTTAAACTATCAGGGTTTTTTCTTCACACTCACAGACTCACCTAGTCTACTGAAACATTGCTTAACGTGTCGATATATTTGAAGATATGTTTGCGATAACGCATTGTTCTACAAGAAGCAATGCAGATTTTGTCGAAGAAAAGTGTAATATTTAAGGTTTATTATTTTTGCAGTAACATTGCTGAAAATATTTAAGAATTTGCCTAGGGACAGTTGCTTTTCAAATGATATTATTAACTCGCTGAATGAAAGATCTGTTCTACATTGTAGATCCTGCAATATTGCACCTTATCGGCCTATAGGTACCTCTGGTAGAGTCCTAACTTATTGTTCCCATCCACTTATTGGTACCAAAGTCGCTAATGCTTATATTGATTGTGTCCTCTGTACATATGTCCTCAGTTTGAATGGATCCACCGCTCAACGTCAACTCATTCACATCGCAATGTATTATCCGGTATGTCATCTCAAAGGACATGGGCCTTGTTCATGTACTTATATCGCAAAATACTTTGTTTTTACCATTTTCGATACTTATGTCTTGTTCGTTTTGAGTACAACACGGCGTAACAACTTAAGTCAGTACAGCAACCTCCAGACAATTTGATGTAAAAAGAACCTAACACAAATCTCAGGGTAAAACCACCAGCACACCGCAAGTCTGCTGGAAGACCTTCCACAAGTCCGCCTCAGCTGGGACTCGAACTTTGGCTGTGAGAGACTGTGCTACATGCTCTCGAATTTGCCACTCGGCCACGGGCACTCCACATATATTTTACTGAGGTAAGTACCTGCATTTTGTGTAATAAATGTGGCTTGTGACTTTAACAGTGCAACTTTTGGAAGCTCATTATCATGCCAATGTTCCTTTCTGAATGAACCTTATACATGTATAAACTGGTTCTTTTTATATATATATACCCTGACATTCCTGCGTTAGTAATACACCTTACACGTTAAACACCCTTTTAAACAGTGCCACAATGATGTATGATCTGTTTTACGGACTCAATATAAACACGTGTTTTATGACCGCACCATTGATGCTGAGTTTCGAAGCAATAACAACGAACAAAGGCAAGTACTTTATGTAGGAGGAACAATATATTTATTGATGAGGGAAATGCATATGCACTCTCTTTTCCACATGCAAAAAGCATTACAATATAAATAAAAGTAAAGAAAATACTACAAAACAAAATAATAAACAAAACATACAATCTGAAACAATGAGACATTTTGATTAAAATTTGTCATTTAAACCCAATAACCTTTGCCAACAAAGCACACACGGAAGTATAAGTCAAGGAAAAGTTTAGATTAAACGCTGTTTTTTTTTGTATTGTGTACATTATGAACTATAAAATATAATTAAGTCTTGCAAATTGATGAACGTTGAATAATGTCAGTAGTAATCTTTCATGAGAAAAAATTGTTACATGTATTACTGTTGTGTTTCTTGCCTAAAATGTGATTTATCATCATCATCATCATCATCATCATCATCATCATCATCATCATCATCATCATCATCAACATCAACATCATCATCATCAACTTTACCCGCCCCCTCCATCTCGTAATGGTCATCATCATAATTCCCTTCCTTATCCTCCTCCTTCTTTTCGTATTCATCCTATCATTATCATATTTTTTACGATCGTCATCATCACCATTATATTTTATATTTTATCATTTTATTACATTTATCATCTAAAGAACTACAACCACAGCGACCACATGTAAACTGTAAGAAGAAATAAAAATGACAACACAGCAAAAGAAATTATCTTTAGCAGCAGACACTTGGTAAAAGTTTTAAATAAATACTTAGTTTATCTCGATATCCATAGTTTTCATGATAAAAATATAAAAAAACTGATGAATATTGACGGAGGAGATTCGATAACCTCAGAAGAAAATGTTTGTTCTTATGTGTACATGTCGTTATGATAGATTGTTATGATACATTGATACCTTCCCTTTCATGCTAAATGATCTTTTTGCGTGCACTATTATTTACTGGAAAGCAATCAATTTACAAAGACAATAATCCAACAGACAGAGACTAACTACTTTACACACGCACAAGAACACTGTTTCTTGTGTGTCATTGTAGAATAAAACTTAGTTGGCTGCAGATTTGTCAATTCGACAGAGCATTCTTTTTCAAGGAAAAACTGCTTGGTCAGAATAATTTTAAATATGAGCTTCACGAACGGCTTGTAGTTAAATATTAGTAGAAATCTGATATTAAAAAGCATTTTAAGTGTTGACAAGATTTTGGACAAAGAAAAACAAAAAACAAAACAAAAACAAAACAATAGGAGGGCCATGATGACCTTATATCACTCTACTGAGTGCCGTAGACATTTAGATAAAAATAGCAAGTAATAACAATAATGTTTAAACAGACCAGAATAATTGTAATGCATGTACACAAGCAAAATTTGGACAACCAGTTTCCGTTTTTTCACTACATGGCCAGATTTAAGACAAATGGCCACGCCTATGGCGGCCATGTTTCTTCTACATTCGATAGAGGGTTACCCAAGGGTCGAATAGCATCTGTGTGCGTCCATTGATAGATCTATTCCGGATTCGGGCATGCATTCACAGTGGTATATACTGTGCACTTTATTAACAAGAGGCTGACAATTAAGATAAAGGGACACATGGTATATAACAATATACAGGTCTTTATAAAATACCATTTATGTGAACATGCATTCCAGCACCACTGATAGCAGTAAAAAGAGCAGAACTTTTATTCCTCTGGGGTCCTTCATTAGGAGGTATTACATAGACAGGTAAAGTTCAATATTATTTAATATTAAAATATAAAGCCAACTTAGTCTTTTCATAGTTTGTTTTCTATGACATACGCCATTCCAATATAACTATATTAATTTTCATATAACAGTGTCACATATTTTTTAAGACGTTGTATCACAGTTACTTTTTATTTTATAGTAAATACTATAACACCACAAGGTCACATATTTAATGCATGCATTTAACATAAGAGTTACATTACGAGTGGTCAAAGTCGCCGACTTGTAACTCCTCAGCCCCTCAGCGTGTGGGTAGGAGTCCCGGTGGTGCTGAGAACTTGCATGTGGGGAGGCTTTCCAGTAAATGTCTGACAAGTTAACATATTGAAGGGTGCTATCAGACATGTATTTGTTATAAGTTGTAGCATAATAATCATAGTTCTTTTTCACAGTGAATTAGTAACACAACTAGTTTTACAAATCACTAATTTGTTTGTGCATCATTGGAAACATATACAACTATTCCATTATATAAAGAATTAAAAAGGCATTAGTCCAGTAGACCGCAAAAATAAATAATTACGGAGAATAATCAATCACGCAGCATACAAAGTAGGCATCCGTAATATACTGTCTAAATAATGTTTTAGGGCCAACTTCAAATGAGGCATGTCTTTTATACTTACAAGGGTGTGGGTAATTAATTCTCCAGTTTACTACTCTAATATCAGAAAGTTTTGATCTTGTGTCATACATATAGGTTTGAACATTTACTTGAGACACAAACTGTTCTCTTATATGATGAGTAGACAGGCTATTCTTATTGTAACAGATAGCATAACATTAAGGTATTTCACTCTCGACTTTTACCAGTTTAACGATTTTGTTACATCGCTCCGGTACATGGTTATTTTGGCTACGTCTAGCTAACTATTGGTAAAGAGAGACTCTAGACGCATTCCTGGGAAGAACCACTGGCGCATTGTGGGAGAGCTAGCCGTTTCTTAACATGTAAGTTCTTGCCCCGTCTGGGACTCGAACCCATGCGTAAACTGGTTAAGGAGGTTTAACGAATTAAAATGATCTTTAATTCTATATTCAAGATCGAGGAGTAGACATGGGAATTTTATTTGAGTGGTTTGATAGTTGGACTTCAAAACTTTATTTCAGACATAATACCAGATACAACATGCCTAATCACAATAAGATCGGATAATTGGCATTATTTGTAGTTTTTAGTATGTTATATAAATAAATCTTAAAAACAACAACACGAAACTGTTTGTTTATTGGGTTTATTGTTCCACCAACAGCTAGCATTTCAGTTACTTGGAGACGGTGTCCACTTGAAGCAGATATAGTGCTGCCTTAATTGTGTATAGCATGCCTTGAACACCTGGCATGATACCACACCCAGTCACATTATCCTGACACCGGGCTAACCAGTCGTGGACCTACCCTTATATTTGCTTGAGCGTTAGCAAGGGAGCTATAACACTACCATTTTTTACGACTTTGGTATGTCGCGTCCCGGGATCGAACCCGGGGCCTCCAGTACATGAAGCCGACGCTCTACCGATTGCACTACTAGGTCCGGTACAACACGAAACTAAACATTTCGCTTTTGCAGATTGATATCGTGTAAAATGTTAAAATACGCAGAAAAGACATATAGCCATGTGAGATTGAGTTTGTTGTCTTTACCATCGCCTTCCAGTTTTGTTTAGCCATGTATTGACTTAGTGTAAAATAACGATGGCTGTTTAAATTTGACAGATCAACATTAAAGAACAAATAAAACTAACCATACCAAAGTACAGAATAGAAACTATTTAATTCTCCTTCGAGAGACTGTTTACCGCTTGTTTCATAACAAATCACTGAACAGCTAACGTAGGAAAATCTGGACTCAAATACGACAGGTTCTAACCAGACGGCTCCCAACGGAAACAAGATGATCCGAATCTATACCTTTTTTACTATTTAATAGAAGATTCATGTTCAGATAATTGACATCTTGTATAAACATTTATTATATACTTTCACAAAACTGAAGAAAAGCGTGAATATGTTTAAGTACAGACAGGCACAAGACACTAAGCATTTCGCAATTTTATGTTGTCTACAGCATTAAATTTGTTGTTTCTTTTCTAGACGTTTCCTTTGTATGGCCTCTGATACTTTAATTTCCATTTGTAAGATGGAGTATCGATAAAGATCGAGACGGATATTATCTAAAATACCGACAAAACAAATTTGAATAAACGGCAACACTAGTTAGACACAAGTCATCTGATTGTCTTTCGGCCGCTACTACTGTGTAAACTTGCTCAGCACCGGTGTCCCAGTAACTGATGTATGTGCTTAAATAGTTATTTTAACGCCTTAAAGCGCGATTTAAAGTTGAGAGAGAAGCCACGAGGGAAATCATTCGTGCGGAGAACACATCGACGAAGGTAGGAAGCAGCCTCGTGTTTTGATGCTTCTTCACTTTCTAAGTTGTTTCAAAACTGTTCTATTTACTTCAATGCACGACGACTTTTAACGTAGTTCTCCCCTAACCTGACATTTTGTAGATAAATGTTTTCGCTTAGACTACAGCAAAGTTCCTTTCCATTCAGAAAACGGAATCGATTAAGAGAAAAGCTTTACACTAGACTCTGTATATACTGTTTGTAGAGTTGGTGTGTTGTAAAAACGATTTCATTGAAAGAAAGTAAAAGACCTTTAATATACTCATAAACTATGGTTGTAAGATATTTTAGTTTAAAGTTGTTCTTTTTAAAGAATAATATTCAAATCTGACTTAATGGAACTCTGTCGCATTAATGATTTTCTTGTAGATCTACTTGTTAATTGAGTCGACGTTCACGGCTGCCATTTTTCTTATAAGAGTTTTATAAAACAAACATTTTCATTCTATTAGAATAATAAGAATCGGAAATAGGACTTACACTCAAGACACATAGAATATTTAAAATATACACTTAAACTATTATATATCATTTTACAGATGCAAAAAGTGGTTTAAGGAGAACGAACATAAATGCTTGCCCTGGGTCTGTAAGCTCTTTCTACAAAAACTGTTACGTCCCCGTACATCGGCATGCCTCCTTTCTTTTCACTATATAAATCTTATCCAATACTTCCATTGAGGAAACAATATCATTGATTTTAAAGCAACGCAATACATGTTTCTTGGCGGGTAACTCCGCTTTGCCAAACTTAAACATAACATGTGTACTGCACGTAGATTATAAATGTAAACACTTGTTCTTACTTATATAATATACATGCATATTACTGACTAGCTCCTTACCTGTCAGGTCCGAAGGTCTCAAGTATATATAAAAGTGTAGACAAAGGTCAATCCAGCAGATTTTTTATTTCCTGCTTATTCTGTTCTACTGCACGTATGCATAGCTTTTAACACTCTACTAAGACGTACATGTATGTTACTATTTATTCTGTCAAGAAACTAATTCCACAATGCAAGGTAATATCATGTAATTATTTATTTTGTCAAGGAACTAGTCCCACAATGCAAGGTTATATCATAATGTTATTATTTATTCCGTCAAGGAACTAGTCCCACAATGCAAAGTAATATCATAATGTTATTATTTATTCTGTCAAGGAACTAGTCCCACAATGCAAAGTAATATCATAATGTTAATATTTATTCCGTCAAGGAACTAGTCCCACAATGCAAGGTAATATCATAATGTTATTATTTATTCCGTCAAGGAACTAGTTCCACAATGCAAGGTAATATCATAATGTTATTATTTATTCCGTCAAGGAACTAGTCCCACAATGCAAGGTAATATTATAATGTTATTATTTATTCCGTCAAGGAACTAGTCCCACAATGCAAGGTAATATCATAATGTTATTATTTATTCCGTCAAGGAACTAGTCCCACAATGCAAGGTAATATCATAATGTTATTATTTATTCAGTCAAGGAACTAGTCCCACAATGCAAGGTAATATCATAATGTTATTATTTATTCCGTCAAGGAACTAGTCCCACAATGCAAAGTAATATCATAATGTTATTATTTATTCTGTCAAGGAACTAGTTCCACAATGCAAGGTAATATCATAATGTTATTATTTATTCCGTCAAGGAACTAGTTCCACAATGCAAGGTAATATCATAATGTTATTATTTATTCCGTCAAGAAACTAGTCCCACAATGCAAGGTAATATCATAATGTTATTATTTATTTTGTCAAGGAACTAGTTCCACAATGCAAGGTAATATCATAATGTTATTATTTATTCCGTCAAGGAACTAGTCCCACAATGCAAAGTAATATCATAATGTTATTATTTATTCTGTCAAGGAACTAGTTCCACAATGCAAGGTAATATCATAATGTTATTATTTATTCCGTCAAGAAACTAGTCCCACAATGCAAGGTAATATTATTATGTTATTATTTATTCTGTCAAGGAACAGTTTCCACAATGCAAGGTAATATCATAACATGAACATTATACTAGTTACTACGTTAGATTACAGATTTAGGCGTCACATGTTTGAATGAAACACACCGACCTTGCGATGTTATTACTGTAGCAAGACTCTGTGCTGCACATACCTGCAGGTATGTTGGCAGTCTAGAGGGATTCATATAAGTTTCAAAACCCAGTTTTCTCAAACAACAATGAAGAACAATAGCAGTTAATCCTTATACATTTTGCCGGAAATTCATTTTAGTTCTATAAAAATGCGAGAGAAACCTTAAAAGAATGAATGTATTACTTTAGTTGAAAGGCAAAACTGGATGAGTCGAGTATGCGTCAGTTAAGAGGTTTTCAAACGCAATTTATGACAGTTAATAACCCGATAATTTTTTTTTTTTTTTTTTTTTTTTTTTTTTTGTACACAATTAATTGCGAACTGTTTGCCTGCTTAGCACGAATAATGCATAACCAAATGTATAGTTCCAGACCACTTAGAACCTGCTGATATTACTTGATTACTTGATCAGGATCTATAGAGTTTACGACTATGTCACTATAAATTCTACAAAACCCCTTTGTAAACAATGGACCGTTCCGCGATTTATACCTACAAACAGTGTCATAAACAAAACGCACGTGTTCTTCTGTATAAAGAAGGTAAACCATTGATCACGTGGTTTACACTTGCACTGATTAAATAAGCCGGTTTATGTAAACAGACTTCAGCGACCCTTTTGGTAAAGTCGATGAATTGTGAAGCATTGAACTTGGACTTAAGTATAGGTTTTAACTAACTTTGTATTGCAAGGGTTTAAATGATTTCGATTGATGACCAAGTAACGAACAAGAGTTAATGGGACAGAGGCATCTCATTTCAAACAATCTAGAAAATTAATTATTAATAAATTGCACTGAAAAATAGAGGCGGATGTTTAAAGATGAATGAAACCTTTCGAGTTCAACATGATTACAGAAATTTAAGAAAAGCAGCTAATGGCACGCAGAGAAATCTAAGTAGTTAAGAAATAACATCTTTATAACAACTACGTACGTGTAACAAAAAAACACAAAAAAAAAAACAAACGAAAGGAGAGTGACAAGTGCCGTCTGAACGATCTGGATAGGCATTAAAAGTGGTCTCCGACAGTTGGCCCATAACGCATGCAACAATCTTAACACCTTATGATACCCACACTATAAGGCAATGAAATCTTCGGAATGACAAGTTCACAAATAATCTAGTGATGTGATCAAACGTAATATCTTCTATTTTAATCGACGTTCAAGAAGACTGGGGTTTATTTGCAAACATTTAAAACGGAATGTAAATTTTACAAACGGAGACCAAGTCGCTTTGATGGTCGGTGAATTGTTTAAAAATATTGCTGGGATCAAAGAACTGCACGCCGACTTGAATGCCACAAGATAAAGAAAATAAACTAAAACATAATAAAACAATAGCTTTCTTCCAAACGAATAATAAAGGTTGGCTCATATATTTATACGTAAATATCACTTTGGGAAACAAGTTCTTTTAGCTTATATTTGACCTTGTCAACTTCCACTTCCTGGTTATAACCAGTACTAAGGCAATGAGCACCTGGAGCAATGTGCAGCTGGAGCAGTGTGCACCGGAAGCAGTGTGCACCGGGAGCAATGTACATCTGAAGCAATGTGCACATGGAGCAATCCGCACATAGAGCAACGATCACATGGAGGAATGTGCACCTGGAGCAATGTGCGGCTGGAGCAGTGTGCACCTGGAGCAATGTGCACCTGGAGAAATGAGCAACTAGAGAAATGTGCACCTTGGCAGTGTGCAGCTGGAGCAGTGTGCACCTGGAGCAATGTGCACCTGCAGAAATAAGCAACTAGAGAAATGTGCACCTTGGCAATGTGCAGCTGGAGCAGTGTGCACCGGGAGCAGTGTGCACTGGGAGCAATGTACATCTGAAGCAATGTGCACATGGAGCAATCCGCACATGGAGCAACGATCACATGGAGCAATGTGCACATGGAGCAATCCGCACATGGAGCAACGATTACATGGAGCAATGTGCACATGGAGCAATGTGCGGCTGGAGCAGTGTGCACCTGGAGCAATGTGCACCTGGAGAAATGAGCAACTAGAGCAATGTGCACCTTGAGCACTGTGCAGCTGGAGCAGTGTGCACCTGGAGCAGTCTGCGCCGGGAGCAATGTGCACATGGAGCAATCCGCACATGGAGCAACGATCACATGGACCAATGTGCAGCTGGAGCAGTGTGCACCTGGAGCAATGTGCACCTGGAGCAATGTGCACCTGGAGAAATGAGCAACTAGATCAATGTGCACCTGGAGCAGCGTGCAGCTGGAGCACTGTGCACATTGAGCAGTGTGCGCCGGAAGCAATGTGCACCTGAAGAAAGTGCACATGGAGCTATCCGCACATGAAGCAACGATCACATGGAGCAGTGTGCACCTGGAGCAATGTGCATCTGGAGCAGTGTGCACCTGGAGCAATGAGCACCTGGAAAATGAGCACCTGGAGCAATGTGCAGCTGGGGCAGTGTGCAGCTGGAGCAGTGTGCACCTGGAGCAATGTGCACCTGAAGCTGTGTGCATCTTGAGCAATGTGCACCTGGAGCAGTGTGCACGTGGAACAATATGCACCAAGAGCAGTTAGCACCATGGAGCAGTATGCACCTAGAGGAGTGTGCATCAGAAAGGTGATGTTAATGACGATGTATTTTTTGTTATGTTCAGTTTCTATATGCCCAAGTGACTGCGAGTTATTTGTCTATCGTTTTATGAAATTGACAAATAAGTTACCGGAGTGCGTTTATGGTAATTGGATTGCACAATTATCAAAAAGTCAATCTACGCTGATTACAATTCGTGTCACAGTTAAACAGCCTACATTTAAAATTCAGCCATTAGAAGACATCAACATTCAACTTGACTGGCGCTTTGTTGTCCGAAAGGCATATGTAATATGTTGTTTTTGTTGCTGTTACATCGCACCGACACAATTATCGTCAAATTTGCGACGTCCAGTTAATTATTAATGGAGAAAGACCCCAGATATATCTCTGGGTAGAACCACTGGTACATGGCAGGCTAACTAGAAAACCTCTTCATATGAAAGTTGTTGCCCCGACCGGGTAAGAAGTCAGTTTTTTTAAAAAGTGATAACACAACGTAATTGTATTCAAGGTTAACACATCACCTTAATGAAATATGTTCTACTTAAAAGTATATTTACCAAGTCAGATTTAATTAGTGTTAATTAACTTATTAATATAAGTAAAGATTAAAATTAAAACGTGTTTCCTGTGAACTTCATCAACATCAAAGTAATGAATACGGTTACTCTTCAAATTATCTATTTTTTCTCAACTCCTAATTATCATTGGCATGACGTTTATTTCCCTACTCGTTAAAACTGGTTTGTCTGTGGAGTCATAATAAAGAAGTTCTTCTTTGTATATATTGATCGTCAAATGCGAGTATTATTTGGGGTGTTATTAGGGAACCTGCTGTATTATTGTTGCATGTACTCTTCATGTCAGACGAATGTTTATTTGCTTTTTGTTCTTGCTTACTAATTTCCTTCATAAACAATTTACACTATGAGGTTCACGTGAATAGGATTGTACATGAATTAAACATTGCTATAATTTAGTAGCTCACGTAATCAAACGGAAGCAAGCCGTTTGTGTATAATGAACACTGGCCCAATCATATAGACAATTATCATTTTCGCAAAATGAACTAATACATCGAAAATATCAACAACAATGTATTTTCGTTCAGATAAAAGAACCATATACGTGCAATATCTCGCAAATTATCTGTCTTATTATTACATAAGATAGTCAGTTGAAGAAGGTCGCGGAAAATGGCAGTTTTCTCACCAATCTTGCCATATTAATGCACGCTCTGACGAGATGCAGATATCAGCAGACTGTGTCAACGTTAATCAACAACGGCTATCTACGACCAACCGTTCGATCAATTTTGAAAACGAACTCCTCTAATCGTAGTTCAGATCTAATGGAATAATTTTAAGGAGACGTTACAAATGGGCTGCTGATAAGAGCGGTATTCGGAGATATCAGGCGATCGAGTCTGTGCACACTTTTCCCGGCTAGCATCGGGCCTACAATGATTTCCCTAAGGTTTCCTTGCTCTGACATAGAGTCACACTTCCCACGATGCTGCAGCTTTAACGACAAAAACCTTTCCTTGAAGCCATTTTGAAGAGACGCGTGCAACATCTAGGCATGGGAGAAAAGACTTTGCTTTTCTAAATTTATTTCTATTTTGCAGTAAATAATCGTATTATTAAATCTGTGTATTTTCATTTTGCAGCTATATTAATCAGAATCGGTATTACCAACAAATCCTCATTCTCTGTCTCCTTGTCCATGATATCAGGAAATATATCGTCATTCACTTATTTGCAATTGCAAAACTAGAGGTATTAGTAGCAGCAGCAATACTAATGTGTTAAAAAATCATATCAATGTAGCTCTTATGTTCATTAGTTCTTAACATCGTTAAAATACCGAGTAGTACCAATGCAAATTTTGCAAGTGTTAAATGAGAAAGGTTATATTGTTATATTATTGTTATAATAAAAATGGAAGAAATATATGTTATAATCTATCGATAAAATAATGACATTGGTAACAAATAATGACAAAATGGAAACCATGCCTATAAATAGAGACAGACCATTGGAATTAGCATATTTACTGATATGATCAACATTCTTCGAACAATAAAGCTAAAATGCCAAGACAAAGGGGCGAACATACAAACATACAGGCAGACGCACGGACAGACTTGAATATGCCTCCCTTTGCAATCATTACAATTAAATCATTTTCGATGATATTGCCTTTGTACAGTTTCAACTTACATATTTTGCATAGTTGCAAAACAGTAGTGTAAACGTTAAGTCTTGTAGATGATCTTGCAGATTATCTAATAAGGTTTAACGTTGTAATGCTTGCTGCAGTCAGCGGAAGTAAGCCATATTGGATATTTGATTTTTTTTTTTCGGAATGGAAATTTGAAACAAACGAAGTCGTGAGAGGTGTCTTGCCCACTGCAGAGTTGCGATATTCTTACCTATGTTTAAGGTTTATTCATTGGAAAATATTATTTGTTTGAATACTAAAACAATGGTTTGGTTATGTAGGTATATTTAGACTCAGCTCAGTCGTAAAAAAACTACACGAATAAAAACGGCCGTTTATATTAAAGCTTCTTTCGTAAGTCCAAATTTACGACGTCCGTATAAAAATTGACATTTTTAGAAATATTTTATGATACCTTATACACATATAATAAAGCTATTGTCATATATTCTGCGATATGCTTTGATTTTACAGATCTAAGAGATCCTATAATAAAGCTAAATGTCGTGATGTTTTGTAAAGCCTACTGGAGTGTGGCCCAACAGTCTTCTCGTCAGACCAAGAGTCGAGAACACGCTCATCCCTCGACCGAATACTGGTGTAGACAAACTCCATTACAGAGGAGATTTTATATCATGTTCATTTTATTTGGCACGAGATGTAAAGAAGGGAAATCTATATTTTGACATTTTTGGAGAAATGAGGTGGGGCGAGCTTCAGCAACATCTTTCCATTATGAGTTACGAGTAGAAGTCTAGAGGCGGAGATGGGAGCTTTTACTTGTCGAACACGGAAAACAATCCCCGAAATTTTGTCTTCATTGTCAGTCTTATGTGTGTTTCTACGAAAGCAAAAGCACACAGTCTTAAATGACATAATACCTCTGGCAGGCACGTTGTAATACCTTATATGGTTTGTGGACCAAAATTAACTTTAAAAACAAATTATTCGAAAGTTTAACGTTTAGGCTCTATAAATATGAAAAATAAGAGAAAGACCAATATGTTAATAAAAAGGAAACTAAAACTGCCTTTTTGTATGCTTCGAAACTATGGCAGCCCAGTCCTCTATTAACTGAGCCACGAAGTATTGGGCTATTGGTACATGTTTGTTTGAGGTAGTTGTATTATGCATTACGATCGACACAATGCTAACTTATCAATTTCATTATAATCTGTGTTATGATTTTGACAGACATTAACCAGCGCTGCCAGTTTATTTGGGTTAAAGTCGAGTCCAGTAAGTAGGGGAACACATTATTGTTTTCGCCAGTCTTGTTGTCTTAAATTGTTTTGTTTTAATGTCATTCTTAAAAAAATACAATGGCTATAATCACTTTATATTTGTTATAAATTAAAATGAAACCTGCAGTTTAGGGTGACTTATATTTCTTTTATTTTGACAGCGACAAGTTCATCTTAACCACAGTTCTAGTTATCCGCGTACGATTTCTTTAAGGAAGCAAAGACATACTTGATTAAAATAAAATTGTAAACACAGAATGTCTATAACTAGTGGAGGTTTGAAGGATTTGCTCCCGGTCGGGGCAACAACTTTCATGTGGAGAGGTTTTCCAGTCAGCCTGCCATGTGCCAGTGGTTCTACCCAGAGATATATCTAGGGGTTTACTCCACCAATAATTAGCTGGACGTCGCCAATATGATCTTGCAGGTTTTACGTCTTAAAAAAAAGTAAAATAGTATAAGCCCTAAGCATTTCACCAAAGGAGTATATGCAAACTATGAAAGGAAAAAGTGACTATGGTCTACGTCATTATGTCAAGATCTGAATGTAAGGGTATGTTTACAGTACCACGTGACTGTATGCCTGTGGCATGCATTCTTTATAAGTATTTACCATATAAAGTTAAATAGACACATTGCACTTTTTCACATACAACCTTTAACCATCGTTTCTTCCAAGGAAAGAGAAAACATCAATCAGACTTGCAGTAAAAAAAACTTTTAACCTCCCAATATATAAATGCTTAATTGCGCTCTTCTGAAAAGTAATTTTGCATCAATAACAGACTT
The DNA here is from genome assembly GCA_007844125.1 of Sinonovacula constricta. Lineage (NCBI taxonomy): Eukaryota > Metazoa > Mollusca > Bivalvia > Cardiida > Solecurtidae > Sinonovacula > Sinonovacula constricta. The sequence continues at coordinate 83,859,162 of CM017555.1, forward strand.
GGTTCCATTATTATTTTTTTTCCACAAAGCATGGTTCGCTTTATAAATATACAATATACGTTGTATCATCTCATTTATGCGCGCGCAGTTATTATTACAGATATTCAATAGTTACTAGTACACTTTATGTTAATTTCAAGGACAAACATAATACGAATTTTACTGTTTGTGAGCTCTAGCAAAAACTTTATATTATGTACTTCGGAGTACTTAAACTAACTTTATATTACGTTGCTAATGCATATTCAGCCCTGTGTTTGCTGCGTTACAGCTATGATTTGCATGTTGGCCATGGTTGGTAAACCAGTATAAGCCAATAAAACATACTACGGTATGTTAACCAAATATGGCCTTCACAGCTTCATCAGAAAATATGCAATTGCAATGAATGGCGCATCCGACCGTATTTACTGCGTTGCGTCAGGCAGAAGAGATTCTTTTAATCCAGACCTGCATGTTTTACGATGACGGTGGATATATCGAATTACTTTCCTCGAAAGGTTCATTCACTTAACATAAACCGCATTTCTATTGGCTTATAAACAAAACTTACGACTAGTTTAACCTATCCTCGAATATTTGTACCTTAACAATATTTATTTTCTTAAATTGCCCACAAATTTATGCAATACTAACTAGACATATTTCCAGAACCCCTGAAGCAAACGGAGCACATCCAAATCAAGCTGATCTGTTGAAAGCCTATTTGCATGATCCTTACTGATTCGTGTTAAGCAGGCTTTGAGTAAAACGATATTAATAAAGGCATGTATCATAATAATTTACAATATCCAAGATCCACACACGCAAAAACAGACTAGTGGGACGATCTTAATTCTGATAACCAAATCTTCGTTTTAATGTAAAAAATAAATCACCTGTTTCTTAAGAAACATGCGTGTCTTGCTGTTACATGAATGAACATGTATTTTTCAATGTTGATTTTATAACTGTTCTTTTATATTGCTGGTGATTTTTAAAATACTGAAGACAATACGAGTATCTTATGCCTTGAAGTAATTTGCGTACACATTTACTTTTAAATGCTTGTTTATTTCTTTACTGCTTTTATGATGCATGTTTCTGTAATGAATTTTTGAAAAGCAATTTCAAACACAGTTATTATGACAAAAGGGATGTAATTGTAGTAGTTGTAGTAGTGGCGGTGGTTGAAGTAGTAGTAGTAGTAGTAGTAGTAGTAGTAGTAGTAGTAGTAGTAGTAGTAGTAGTAGTAGTAGTAGTAGTAGTAGTAGTAGTAGTAGTAGTAGTAGAAGTAATAATAATAATAATAACAATAATAATAAAAATAATAATAATAAAATCTAAACCTAGTAGGGCAATTGGCAGAGACAGTTTTAATCCGTACCATTACATACTACATGTACTACCAGAATAACGTGGCTGAAGGAGCTAAGGTCAGGTGTTTACGGTACATGTATGCCATACACAAGGGAATGCCAATATCTTACACCTTCACCGGATCAGGGATAGGAGTTGGTGGAACGACAAACTAAACAATCAAACAAAAGTAAAGTTAGTTGTAAAAGTATACTACGTTATGATGCCTATATAGGTCTAGGGCATACAGGGGAATCAAACAGATAGCCGTACAGGACTCGGCCACAAAGATAAATAAAACACACATGTCAAGTCAGAAAGATTTACATGTACAAAATATAAAATAAAATAGGAACAATATATAACTCTGCTAGTTACACACAAAGGGTCATTTAATTACCCTTTTTCGAGAAGATTTTAATTGTAAACATTTAAATCCAATTTGAGTTATCCCAACACCTATATTGTTTCTGCTGTATGTGATTCTCTTGTCCACACGCAGATGTATCCTTATCTGATATTAGGTACATATGCCAAATATTGGATGGAATTGTATACCTAACATCTTCTGGGGAATTTTCATGCAAATGTGGTAAAAATAAATAATTACAGAAATGGTTGTCCTCTATATCTTAACAAATAACATATTACCCACTTCCAGTGGAAGTTTTATATAATCTTCACGCACGCATTACATTAGCGGGTGTATTTTAGCCACACGCTACGTAAAATGTATTATACAACCCTTGCTATAAATATGCAGTTATATCTTAAACATTTGAACAAAACGCTTCATCCCATATTAAGACAAATATTTCTAAAGTGAACCCTTAATATATAATATTAATTATATAACAGCTTAAGAGAACAGTAACATACAAAGCGAGCGAAGCCTGTGTGATATTCTCTTGATAATTACCGAATGGTCGAAAAATTGAGAAAGAATGGTATGTAATAAAAATCTAGGTTTACAGACATGTATTAAAGGTATACGACATTAAGAGGCAGAATTGGTGACAGTGAAATAAAACAATGTCCCGCGCTATCTTACCAAAGTAATGCTAGATCGAACAAGCCAGTCCACATTGAAGGGGTTTATACTCGCCCATACAGTGAACCCCAATACTGCTAGGCATGAACTGATCACACCAAGGCAAATCAAGGCAAAGTCAGCTTCCGCTGTGGAATGTTTGATCAGGATCTGTACCTTTTGCTGCAGAGTTTTTTTGCAATATGTTTAGTTACCTTTGCGTATTGTTGTCAGTAAATTACTAAGATTTTCTATTGCTTATAAATAAATAAAGCATGATAAGGGATAATTGCCCGACTAAATGGTTTGCTTTTTATTTCCATCTAGTCTTAGGCTATTACATGGGAAAATAAAACGGTCGGCCGCTCCTGTTCGTTCCACACAAGTCCATCTCTGCGTTTGTCCAAGCCTATTATTTAGAAGAATAAACTCGTAACATATTGTATTGTGAGGAACAGCGATGGCGCGATCACAAGGCAAACCTGCAATCGATATACCAGCAGGGAGATGAGATTTTTTAGAAACGAGGGTTTTCTCTCGGGGTTTAAATATTGTAAATGCTATTAAGCACAAAATCACTGAGTAATACAGCGCTTGCAATAGTTAGTGGGGTCTAATTGTAAAACCTAATCCAAATTACAGTTACATTTTGGCTAGAATGAGCTCGGGTTACTGCAAATGGAGCAGAGATGCACAAGAGATGCGTTGAACCACTAATGGTATTACAACCATACAGTCGGGATAATAAGAAAAGGCATAGGAACCATTTAGGTAGTTATCAACGTGATTAATAAAATCTCACTTTAGTAAATGTCCGATCACTGTAGGGTTAAAAAGGAACTTAAAGCCATATTCTCTCCTAAAAATGTTATTATTACAAAACAGTTAAAATAGGAGCGCATGACAGACAAGACTGACCAAAAATAGCGACTTACCCCTTAAGAGTCGGACATTAATTAACTTATACCCGCCTGTAGAGCCAATAATAATATAGAATTGATTCAAATATAAATATTGAGCCGGTCGCAATGTATACTAAAACCACTTTAAATAAGCATGTAGCAAAACTCAGTGACGGTTATACAAGAACTCTGTATTTGAATTATGCAGCAAGCAAGAATATATGATATTTTATGACACTTCAGATTACTGCATTGTTTCTGGTAAAACTCTATCTTTTCTTTAATATGGTTGAATACCAGTCTACATAATATAATAATTTGGGTAATTAAAACTCTAATAAAACCAATGAATCAGTATAAAGTAAAATGTTGATAGGAATAACCTTGTGTAAGGCTTTCAGCATGGTTGGAGAAACATTAACCCTAGTTGTCGTGCTGCTTGACATTACAGCAATGAAGGAAAATCCCCTGAGTGCAAAACGCTCCACGAAGAACCATGTAAATAATGGATGCTGGGCTATCAGGATTCGAAAGCAAAAGCTAATGACATATCACAATATCAAATAACAATGCATTAGAACAATGCTCCAATCGAATTAAGTTACAATGTTTAAATAAATAACAAAACGTTTTCACAGATGCTTAAATTTTCAGAAAACATATTTGCTAGGTCAAAACCAGGAATCGGAAACATGACTCTAAACTGTGCCCTTTATTAGAATATTGGCGAAGTCCATTTTGTCTGATTATTGGTTTCTGAGTTTATTAAGTTAAAGTATTTAAGGCAGCTTGACTCTATGCTTGACAAAATTTTACAAAACGAATTTAAAAGAACAATATTGGTATAAATGTCCAGAAGGACCTTAAATATATTGTGAGGTAAAAGCAAAACAACGAATGGTTTCAAAGACAGATATCCTAGACATACGTTAAAGAAATATAAAGAATCAAGTGCGAAAGCTCAAGGTCATACTGCCAGCATATAAAACAATAATATCAAAGGGATATACAGAATCTATTACCAACAGCGCATGACATGCACGGTGTACATGCATAGTCGATGTTATGAGCTATAGGTTTGAGTGTTTTTGTCGAACATAGAATTGAGTATATTGTATATGTTACAACAGAGGATTAATTTTTCTACAAGCTAGTGTAACATGCACAAATGTTCCTTCAATCGATGTTAAACTGTTTCAATGTTAGGTTTGCTGACATTAAATTTTGCTCTTAGAGCAATGAGTAATCTATTTAACCATGCATGTGTCATTTTATTGGATTAACATATATTTAATTAAATTTAACGGGCGCTTGTGTGAGAGTCGCCAACTATAACTGCTAAGCCTCCCATCGCGTGGGTTCTGTTCTGGGAAGTGTGTGTGTGTGTGTGTGTGTGTGTGTGTGTGTGTGTGTGTGTGTGTGTGTGTGTGTGTGTGTGTGTGTGTGTGTGTGTGTGTGTGTGTGTGTGTGTGTGTGTGTGTGTGTGTGTGTGTGTGTGTGTGTGTGTGTGTGTGTGTGTGTGTGTGTGTGTGTGTGTGTGTGTGTGTGTGAGGGGGGGCTCTTTGTGTGTGTGAGGGGGGGGGGGGGGGCGAGAGAAATACAGGTGGAAACCAGCTGACCCGCGGTTCTACCCAGCTGGTGTCTTCCTCATTCAAAATAGCTATAATGATAATAATTGGTCTCTGCAATGTATTTCAAAAAGAAAGTCATCAAAACATTTGAAGGCATCATGGATGCGTTCCCTAAAGAAGTCCCTTTTCAATGAGCTTTAAAAACAAACTTGTTTTGAATAGACTTCGTATTGTATTGTAACCATACATTTGCTCTAAAAATTTTGTTTATTATAATAAAATCATCAAAGTTACAATGATTAGGGAAAAACGTCAGAAGAAAACTACGATAGAGCACGCAACGCGTGTGGAACTTATTTCAAGACAAGTACTTAAGATTAAATGTCGGAGCCAAATGATTAAAATGGGATTTGCGTGAGTTCATTAGGTCGCAAAATAAGATTGTAGTATATGTTTACAAATTTCGCATAATTTATATTAAAACAGAAGGATATATTAAAACAGAATAATTGCATCCTTTATTGTGAACAGAAACAGATTGCGTATGTAAGTGTTGGTCGAAATTTAAATTTTCATATCTGATTGTGTGTGTTTTGAACAGGAAACACCAGGGATCTGGAATTTGTTTGCATCTGTACTTTTAACATTAATGTTGATGAAGTAATGAAAAAGTAGTTATTCATGATAAACATGTTACACATCAAACAAAACTCCCACAGAAAATACTTTAGACTTCTCAAACCATAATCGGTACCTGATAAATTTAGAAACAGTATTCAAATTCAAACAGATCTTTAAAACAATGGTATGAAAAGCAGACATCTGGGACTTAAATACATGATATACAGATATCTGTAAATAACAGACTTTAGGAAAATATTCACAAACTGGGAAATTGTATAAGTTATTATATGCTACGTATTAGTTTGTGTCCTTTAAAACATTTGTTTCAATATCGGCGGGTCCAGCGTTCGACACCCGACCGACTTAGTGAAAGTGGTCCTTGGGCTATACTATTTATCGCACATTGATCCAGTTGGTTCTTTCCTGAATACAAATTCTATCAAGGGATTTGGGATAAGTTGAAAGAACCTAAAGTTGAAGAATATCAAAATTAAGGGTAAAATGCTTCAAAACTGGAGCCTGAGGTTTGTAAATGCATTTTAATTGTATGACTTGTGTTAATTGTAATTACAAATTCGTTACCTGATATATTCAAAATCTAAAAGAATCAAAACCATGAGTTAAATGCATCGTCTTTTTAGGTTATTTCTCAATTGTCGCAGTCTGATACAATTCTTACATGTAGCCCATGTACCACAAGCCAGCGTTCTCTGTACTCTGTAATAAGCCATTAGAACTTTATGATGTTTCTAAGCCTCTGCTTTTCCTTGCTAATTGTATTTTCAACGGGCAAGTGGTATGCAGCTGGTATTATTCCAGGATAATTAAATCTTGAAAGTTTGAGCTAAGGCAGCACTATCTTTCTGAGAGCATACTGACATGAAAAACAAGCCGTTTTTCGAAAGTATGTCACGCTTTCCGTGCCGTGTCACTAAACTCCATACATGAGATAAGTCACTGAGTTGATCCGTTTAAAGGGTTTATTCAAAAGTTTGCCTATATCAAACAAATATTTAGAAAATCTTAACTGTTTTAAGGAAATTTTGGGCATTATATCGGCATAACTCATACTTCAGTCTACGTAAATACAACTTTGAATACCATTTCAATTAAACAGTGCAAATCGTAAAAAATGTTGCTCGAAATTATCATTCTTTCCAGTCTATAAATAAGCACGCTAAGAATGTTTGCTAAAAGTAGATATCAGCATTCAGAGCGGATTACCCGGATAATGATATGATGTAATCTCAAGAATATCTACGTTTTCTTAGATATAAATACGATAGGAAACACTTCTATGTAATCAAGAGTTTGTTTTATTTATGTGAGAAAAACATTGATGTTGAGGTGCATTTTACGAAAATAAAGTCCTTAGTAAGAAACTTAGTATTTTCTACGACGTTGTTTCTATGCCGGCTCTATATCAGTAATGCGGCGGAAAATTCCTCTTGGAAAAAGTACAGTGATGCTTAAAAGGTGGTATCCGACAGTGTTTTTCATTGGTGCAACTAAACAAAGTCCTGAAAAGATCCCATGAAATGCTGTTTATTGGTGGCCTATTTCCGTGTGAAAAGAAAACCATACCACCCCACTTGTCATTACAAAAATGTATTTTCTATCCTAGCCACCCTGCTCAGATAGCGGTGTTTTATAACAACAATACATAACATATCACGTGAACACATAAGCATCCGGGTAATCAGCTGTGACATCGACATGCTTATTTAGTTAACATTCCCAAATGTGCTTTAGGAATTATTAGACATTAATGGCGATACATTTACTATTTATAATTTTATAACAGATGCAGAATTCCTAAGATATCTAATGTTTTTAAAAGATGTGTTCTCTTGGGGAGGATAATGTAAAAAAAATCGACGGCAATGCAAAATAATAGCGTCAAATAAATTATATAATGATGCTTTACTTCCTATTCTTCGACTTATGCTATTTCATTTCCGGATAATCTCGTTCTGGTTCATAAAACTACATGGAGACAATTATCCGTTCAATAGATTGATAAAACAAGGCATTCATTATGTTATAATTAAAACGCGTTGAGAATTATGTTTTAACTTGATATTGTTTTTTACTTTTAGAATAAGTGCAATTCTGTTTATTATGCTTATCAGCGGTTTCGGGAAAAAATATCGTTAAAGACGTTAGATCTATACAAGAACAGATCAGAACAAGCGTTTATTTAGCATTTAATTGTACAAACATTTATAGCCATGTAAACACACAAACATCATGGTGTTGTAAATAAACATTTCCCTTACTAAGCGAGAAATATCATACACGTTTATATAAACACAACTTAATGAAAATACCAGGCATTTTGACTGAGCACTATCACCTTCTTTCTACATTTTTAACACTGGCCCAAACTCTCATTTCTAACTGTCTTCTACTCGCGGGAAAAGGTGTCAAAAATGAAACTAATGTCAAGTTTATAAACAGACGCTTCCTTTCAATCAACGTCTAGCAACAAATTGAGCGTGATTTGCGAGGCAATCACGTGATCCATTAATGTCTCGGGACTGAAATAGAAAAGCTAAACCAATATACAAATTCTGTTACACGAAGGCTAGGAGCAGTCCTCTGGTGACCTATACAATTGACAATATTGATTTCTATAACCGAAAGGACTCACTAGCTGATGCTGCCCTTTCTGTATTTTCTTATTCTTTATTTCCCTTCATAAATTCGCAACCTTCATAAATCCGCAAAAGAATACGATTTGTTTTTCCCATATTCTTCAATTAGCCCTAACTTGTACATATATTTGCCAGAAGTGTGGAGTAGGTGGAAGGTTTATTCAATATATGATAGATTGCAGTTTCAAGTATATACAAAAATCTGAGTACTACGATATGCAAAAGCGAATAAATCGGTACAAAATGGGTCTGAAACTATCTGTTACAGACGTCATTTTTTTGCAACAACGATGTTGTGTTAAATTTACAACACATTCAATAACACATGGACCTAGAAGGGTTTCAAAAATGCAATGAAAGATATATAAAGCTTGAGTAAAAGTACGTTATTTTACCAAATTTTCTTCCATCTTTATATTTACATATTTTCAAAGCTAAAACACCATCTCCTAATTCATTGTACTTTCGTCAAGGGATTGTATCTTGGGTGGCGAAATATTATATTCATTCTTGACACTGATGATTTTTCTTTAATTTCTTATAATTTATATGTTTTCTAATGCTTGATAGAAAACGAAAAACACATAGAAAAACAAACATCTGAAAGATGACTAATGTATTGATCTGTAAAGGCTGCATTGCACGGCATTGTTTTTTCCGTTTTTTATCATAATCCGGCCCAATATCTAAATGGTACAGATTCATTTCCTAAAGGACACGTGTTACCCTGGGGAATACGGTTGTTATTAAACGAACTAAAGTGTGAATGGAGCTTTTGATTACAATTACCTAGTGATAAATGCATTCAGTTGCTGGAACCTGGTTTGATATTATTGACGCCAGGCACTAATATGCAGCCTAAAGGTAGAGTCTAACATTTATTGTATCATTTTATATTTTATTTACTTATCTTCTGACATTGCTACATGTGTCCCAACCTTTTACCGGACACGTGCTTGTCTATAAGAATTGTCTTCTGAAAAAAATAATTAGATTAGATATATATTTTTAATAAAAGCTTGCGTATTTCGTCCCGGAAAATCGCTCGAATGGATAAACTTTTTCACAGTTACAAACAATATATCTTCTGGTGTGTAGTCAACTCTATCAGCCAGTTAACGTGTTCGTTTAAGAGTCAAGTAAGGAAACAAGACATGCTCATGGCTAACAACAGAGAAATGTGAGAAACAAAGTGCTTCCAAAAAGTTACATTTGCAATTACATTGCATTACACGCTCAGAACACCTATGCCATTTCTACGAAATAGTAGGCTTGTCCGGATACAGCCGAGGAGTTACGAATGATATATAAAATACATTTTGATGTCAGTTATACTTGAACACTTCAGAGAAAATGAAAATAACGTTTCGCTTCAAATAATGTCACTATTTTTACTGATCTTAAATTTGCCTAACTTATATTCTTATGGTTAACTCGGATCAGGGTATTTCAACTTGGATTAATTGTCTTCGACTGTACGCGGTCTATACTTAGTCTGATAAAGTGTCAAGGTGGGGTGGGGTTTTAGTTCTTTTATATGATCCCATGTTGTCCTTGGATTCTTACCAAAATCACTTTGTTATGTACAATGCTCGTGTTATACAAGTCTCTAGTCCGTCCAAGCTAACGTCAGTCAGTCTAATAGTCAAAATAAATTACCTGACAGCGGTGCGAATGCCATACCATCGCAAAGGTAGCAAGTAACGACACGAAACCTACTCAGAACCAATCGGACATTTTATACAGTAACAAAAGACGCATTTATGCGTTTGACAACATCAGATATGAATGCTGCAAAACAGAGTACTTAGTAGCTTTATGCAACGCATTCTTAAGTGTTGTATTCATCGATGCAGACGTTATCTTCATTCTTCAACTGCTAATGTCAAAGAACGGAATATCTTTGTTTTGTAACATTGAACATACCAGTTATTGTTCTATTTATACATAATAATCAGTCAGAGTTGCCTTTAGTAATAAACTAACTCACGTTGTTTTACTTGTTCCAAATCAGTTTTAAACGGTTTGTGGTTTAAATTTAACGTTCAAAATAATTCCACAAAAAATGTAGAAGCTGTTAATACAGAAAGGGAATAAACAGACAAAATAATAAACTACAAATATAAAATGCCTGTTTTTAAGGCTTCCAAACTGGCACTTATTGGTGAACAGTGCAATGCTCTGCTACATGGAGGTTTGGTGCATGGCTGTTTTATGTCGGTATACTAATGAGTATACATTGCGAACGCATCGAAGTGTCAGGATTGTCTAGTATCCTAGACGGTCCTTGTATAGTGACATCGTTACAAGCCATGCGTCATATACGTAAGTAACTAGTACTCCCTGGCCTTTGTCATAGTCGGAAAGAGAAGTTGCATTACTTAAAAGGTATTAAAATGGAACTCCGTCACAGTGGCAGCAACATGGTAACTCCTTGACCCTCGGTCACAATCCGACTTTGGTAGGTGCATCGAAAAGCAACATTATAAATAATGCATTAACAAATTGTTGTCCTAAATATAAACCTGCTGTATTGATTGATGAAGACCAAGTACTCAACGTTCATAGCAGCGATCACAAAAAGATGGCCGCTTTAACAATCTTTGTTAATTGTACTGCGTGTATGAAGATAATCATGAATTTTTATCATAACTGTTCGAGACACTAGCATTTTCCGTTTAACAACGACAACAGCAAAAAACAAACAAACCACAAACTGACACACACATTGGCACAATCAATACCTTAAACAACCTTATACAGGGAATAAAAGGGACTTGTACCGAATATACCTTTACAATCATGAAACTAGACTCTGGTTCGGCCCGTCTGGTCTTACCAAGTGTCAATTGGGTGCGTCTTTTATTTGGTCCCAGACAATCCTTGTTCTCTTGCAACATTGTTTTCAATTTGTTACAAGCCCCGTGTCATATAAGTCTCTACTCCATCCTAGCTAACGTCAGACAGTCTGATAGAGAAATTATTTTACTTGACAGCTGTACAAATGACATACGCAATGGTAGCGAGTAACAAACCGAAACACAATTGGAACTCCTTGGCCATTTCCACTAATACGGAGATTGTCGGACACCCAGGATGTTACCTAACCTGCATGGCATAGAGCGTGCCGCAAGATACATATATACCGGAAGAAGCACGGAATATTTGGTTTTCATCTATATATATGTTTGCAGTATATATATAATGTAATCTAATAAAAATATACACTTCAACTGCTGTACTGATAGATGAAAACCAAATATTCCGTGCTTCTTTTATCGATCCAAAAAAGGACTTCCTTATTTTCGCAATTTAAACACTTGTAATTGCCCTACGTGTACTGTTGGAACCAGGAATTGTTCTATAAATGTTCAAGGAAACTAGAAACCCCGCTTAAACAAACAAATACCTTTAACAGCCAAAGAAAAGGAAGCATCAACTGACTTAATTAAAAACGGTTCTGGTATAAAATGAGAATCCGAAAAAAACCCACAACGACTGAACGTTCAAAAATATAAATTTTGGTACGGTCTGCAGTGTCTAATAATGAGGACGTGTCTTTTATGTAACCCTATATGCTCCGTGCATTTTTGCAACATCTTTTTTTTACTAATAATCCGCGAGTCACATACGTCTCTAGAAAATTATTTTATTTGACAGCTGTACAAAATGACACACCATCGCAATGTTATTGAGTAGCGAAACAATACACAGCCGTTAACTAGTGCGACATTTTACAAAATACAACCTTGATCATAATTATAAGAACAAGTCACAACATATAGCTGTATAAAATCCAGTATCTTGAAAATACAAGTGTTTTAAACTAATGCATTCCTTGATTCATGCCACGAAGCACTTGTTGGCACAATGATAGCTGAACCTTTTTTTTTCTAAAATTGAATAATTTGATAAAAACTGGAATTTTCCCTTATATCGAGTTAAAGAATTTACCAAAGTAAATAATTAAATACATCCGATATGTTTGTATAAATGTCTAAAAGACGGACTAAATAAATAAAAGTGATGCTTTCGTGCAGCATTTTCTACATAATCTATTTCCTTTACACATATCCACTTTATTTTTCGATATCAATTATTTTGTTTCTTGAACATCAGGCTTAATTGTCTAAAACAAATTGTATTCGAATCAAGTGCAGAACAAAGAACGCATTGTCTTCGTCTTCGCAATAAAAGACGTCCTTAATGGAGCTAGGAGTACATGATGATCAGAGAATGCTCTTTTACAGGCACACTTAATTGTAATTTACTTTAATTCAAACAAAATACATGGTTTTTGACATACCTATCCGTGAGACAAGAAAGGAACCTTGTATCACAGTAACAACTTTTATTAAAAGTTTAATGCCAATTATATTGACACTTGAAAAGAAACAAAATACTGATGGATGGCATCATTTTTATAAAGAAAAATCAGTTAAATCGAATTGTATCTATTTGTTTTAATTTAATTTGCCATTTATCAAACTATCGATGTACCATTTCTCATTATTACTACATATTTTGTCTAATTTTCCTTCAGGGAAACAAGTTAATTAAGAATTCATTTCTTGAGTAAAATATAATTGACAAACTCATTTACTAGCCAATATTGCTGCATTACCTGATAATGGTGATTTATGTCATTATGCTTTAGAAAAATTCACTTATGTTTGTTGTTTTGGTAAAATAATCATAAATAATAAAATTGAATGAACATTTTCAATACTGTATAATGTCGTTTTATATATTTAACTATTTCTATTGCTATGCAGTTGTCAAACAAAACTTCGTGGGATTATTTTACTTTTTTGAAATCAATTATTGTTTATTTTTTCAAATGACTTAATGGTACTGGCGTGCTCTGCAAATATCTCAGTCGATAACCAGGCTAATCTCTTCTATATATTTAATCATGCAATTTGTGTAAAGAGGATTGTCTCTTAGATTTAAAGCAAATGCTCAGGGATTTTAGTTCGATGAAAAATACGTCCCCTATCCTAGATTCAAGGAAAATTTTATTGTGCGCAATTAACGCAGAATGGGAAGCGGTTTCGAATTTTCTGTTCAATAATGTTTGAGGTTTGCAGTCGGAAAACGAAGTCAGGTTTTTGGCCAAATGGCATCCATAAAGTAATGACATTTATTACTGCCAAATTCGGTCCAAACTGAAACACCGACAGTGTTAAAGTTGGCTTGGTCTGAAAGTTTAAGAAAAGAATGTCCATCCTGGGGATCTGTACTAACAATGAAAGTCAAGACGGCAATTCTGTTGTAACTTCCTACAAAATGAAAAAAAGTGATCCACAATTCATAATTCCATAATATAATTTAATTATAGCATTGTTGCTTTTCGCAAATCACAACAGATTAATGTTCTGTTTTGTATTTTGCTTTCTTTACACATCTATACTGACGGATATTTTCTAGCACGCTTGAGCAAGATGTGTAGGTATATACGTTTTTGCCAGGCATTCGTTTGTTAAAATCAACTCTCTAAGAAAGGTTATGGAATCTTTGGATTTTAGGGGACAGCGATATCGGAACCACATATCCTCATGGAAACAAAATCTAAAAAGACTGAAATCAAAAATATATATTTCATGATCAAATTCAACCAACTAAAAGAAAGTTAACAACGTAAGCTATGGTGCCTTCAAAGATCAATTCCCGTAAAATACTTTTTTGTGTGTAAAACTCAAGCTAGAACACTTTTCTAATGTGTGTAAGATTTTGGACTAAGTAGAAACTATGAATTCATTAAACCCAGTGAAAAATGTGGTGTATTATTATTGGGTACAAATAACTAATTAATGTAAATAAAATATATAATCAAACAATCTATAAAAAAGACTTTTTGTACTTGTGCGTTTCTACATTATCACTATTCCAACTTTCTTGTTTAGTGAATTCCACTTTCAGGAACATCTCACATGGGTAACAAACAAACTCAGACAATTTCGACAATTAACGATCCCGGTTAAGTACAATCTGAGTACTTTAAGTAGAAAACAAACCCAACAACAACATATGAAGCTTAAGTAGGAGGTGACACGTTTACAAACTTTACATGACAATATCACCAACAATAAAATATCAACATAACTGAACAAGTAAAACAAACAGTGACTGAAACTCAGCAGAAAAAAATGAACCACGCTAATACTACTACAAGTATGATTAAACATTGTCGACAGAGAGTAGGACTGTACTTGATCAAATATAAAATCAAAGCGCATGTACATTACTTTGTTTAGAGTTACAGAAAGGACATATATCCTTGTAAAAATGCACTTTTAGATTTCTTAAAAAACTTGCATGTGTATAGTCACAACGTTCGTCTGTTGATTTAAATACGTTGTAGTATTTACAGAGTTTAGATACAGTTTAAGATATCAAACATTAAATTATCCTTAAGTTTCATCATCATGCTTATGTTTTACCCTGATGTTTTGGTGTTCCAGCGTTGTGCTGACTTCAGCAACTGACGAGCGTTCCCAAAGACGCCACGATAACTCTGGTTACACCACAAAGAGGTTTTCCCTACATCGATTCAGAGCCATAAAAATTCAATAAACAATGATGTAAACAGCTCTTCTCGAATTTTAATGAAATGTTAACATCATGTTGTCGGATCCTTGAAATCATTTCATTCGAAATCAGATGCTGACCTAAGTGTTCCTACATAAGCTCTGTGTAAGATGTGTACTAGCCCCGGACATAAATTCTACTTAAATATGGTAATTTTATTCATTCACAAAAACTGCAGAGTTGCATAACAGAATCATATGTTAGCATAAGAGATGTTTGCGTGACTGAATATGATAAACATCAATTTAAATAAGAATCTAAAGATTGTTTACTTGTGCTTTGTTTGCTACATTAGTGGTTAGTATTTGTATCCAAATACAATTGCATTAAACCCATCTACAATTTTTAAGTTAGTTCACTTCGTGACGAACTTAACCCCAGGGGCCTATCCGGAAAACTTCATTAATATTCTTTTTGATAAGAAAGTATGCGGTAATTAAAAATGACATGCAGTTAACATGACTGTTATACACTTTAACTTAAAATGTAGCTATTTTGGAAATGGCAATGATTTCGTTTTGTTTAGAAATGTGTAAATAACCTTTCCATTAGGTCAGAGAAGGTGCAAATTCACTATCATAAAGTAAGCAATTACAAGAAACTCACAAAATACCTTAAGACAATAAAATCTTTTGTCTTGGGTGTACATAAATATATTTTCGTGCATCTGTGTGAATGATGCTCTATTTTCCAGTGCAATTTCAAAACAACAGAATGACCGCAACTTAACGTTGTATATAACATTGTAACAAAAGTGACAATTATATGAGTGCTTTAAACGGTGCCGTCGTTGTTTTTCCGACCTGAGGTGAATTTTAGATTTGTGCTGTTCCATTTTACGAGTTAATGTTGTTTTTTCTTGCGAATAAGACAAAGCTGGCCTTACTCTCTTTCAATTCGGACTGCCTTCGTATGTTCTCTTGGTAAGATTTCATCTGTATATTCATTCAAACAGTGTTGGTTTTCTAGTACATCTGGTCTTCTATTTTTGTGGAATATATAGAAAAATTTAAATTCTCATTTCTGTTTTCGATGCACATTCTCAAACGTTTTTATTGACGTTTTCCATTGAAATATTGAACTATTACGAAAGTATATATTGTTTAACGCGAACTACTAAGGGTCACGTCCGTGTTTACCAACGGTCTGTTATGAAACTTGCAACTTATAGATCCCATGTGTTATGACTCACATGACAATAGTATTAATATAAGAAAAACAATGTATTAACTTTTTCACTTTGACAAATATTTCTGAATCACTCAAACAGATTAAGAAGGAAACATGTGTAGTAATTAATCTTAATTTTGTGCAGCTATTAGTTGACTGAATTTGCCAAATTCTTTATAAGCATAGCCTCCAATTGTAGCAATTTTACAAAAAAATAGATTATATTATTGTTTTAATTTAGTATGTTCATCACACATAGAACTACAGATAATGACAAAATGAAAAGTAAATAAAACTGTTTTAAAAAAATTTGTAAAACTTGAGAAGTTAACTGAGTTTATCTGCAGAGTAAATTGTGGTCAAATTGTCATACTGTGCTGGACAACGCATATAATTCTTTACTATACAGTGTATATGATCTGTAACCATGATTTATTGTTTAATCGATTGTATGCAATGCTATAAAAGAGTTGTTTTAGAAAATATTGTTAGTCATACTAGTTTTGGATATTTAAATACTTTGTAAACATGGGAAAGTGCTGGAATATACAGTAAAGTTAAAACAACCCACACAGAAAATGAGCATGTAAGCCCCCTCCCCTTTCTTTGCATATTTGAATTCGGAAAACTTTTTATATAAAATACGTAATAGTGAAAACAAAATATATGATAGGAAATACAATGTAGGAATCGTCTTTAAATGATACAAAATGATACAAATAAGTAATGTTTATGCCAATTCTGTACAAACATAAAATGTATGCTCATATCTTATAAAGAAGAAGGAATCGTGTAGCGTGATCTGTAGAGCGTTGGCTCCAGATACGGGAGGCCCTGTGTTAGATGCCGGACCGCGACATATCAAACACGTTAAAAATGTCAGTGGTATAGCTCCCTTGTTAACCAACAGTTGGCCAGATATCAGGATAATGTGACTGGGTGTGGTATCATGCCAGGTGCCCGCGGCATGCTATACTCAGTGAAAGAAGCAATATATCTGCTTCAAGGGGACACGTCTCCATATAACTGCAATATTGATGGTGGGACGATAAACCAACGATAAACAAACAACAAAATCTTGACCAAGATGACCAATGTTCTGACATTGTCTCGAGGTATGACTGGCCAGTCTCGTGACAAATTACGCTGTAAGTGTCGGCAGACAGTCATCTGGACTTATAGAAAATGCCTGCTGTTTGCATTCAGAGATAAAAGCAGAAAATCCCGGACCATTCTATCCACATTCAATACACGTATCAATCTTAATATAGACACAGACAAACATAAATGTCAGCTATATACAATGACTTATGACACAACTTCATGAAGGATTGTTAAAAACGATTCTTTATGATCGTGATTAACAGACCTTAAACTTACTAGACAGAAAAGACACATATTATTATATTTTATTATTCTTGGATTCCAGTTCTTCATAGTTTCGGTTCTTGTAAACAAATGATTCAACGCTTTTGGCGAAAATTATCTACGTCTTGCCTTTGACTAAAGTTAATGCATGCATACAATTTCAACATTTGGATAAGACACACAAAAAGTGTTCGTTTGAGTGCTGATGTTTTATCAGAACAACATTCACATGCATTTATTTCAATAGTATAGCGAAGCAAAAATGCACATACATATTGTGAGGCCCTTTTTATATAGAATGCACTGCAATTTTTGTAAGGTAATGTTAAATGAACATAACATCAATAGTACAATTAAACTATGACTGTAAAACTAAACGATTCGTTGTTTATATTTTAATGGACTTATTAAAAGACATGATATAAAAGAAAACAAAAACTGTTTACAATACGATACAAAAAGGGAATTTTCTCGTGATGCATGTATCAATCACATGAGTGCAATAAGGCTATAACTACGTTATTGGCAGATGGCAAATATTTATTGAATACCTGGCATTATCCCTGATGTTAACCGAGCAGTCACGTGACAAATAACGCTTAATCTTTAGACAGCTATTTGGCCTTATATTAATGGTTTCTTGTGACCATTTACGGGATAAAAGCTCCAAAATCTCGGTCCATTCTATCCACATACAAACCACGTATCAATCATAATTAAGTAACGAATCAATAATGTTGACCAAGTTCGCAAACACAGCCATCAAGAAAGGAATGTGTCGTTTGATATCTAGTGTGCCAGGAATCAGAAATATTCATAATACACAGCATACGCAATTGTATACAAACTTTGATCTTTTTATATCGTAACATTTGATTAGTTATTTATTTGTCTGCTAAGTAGTAAGGGAGCAGGACTGTCAAACCAGGCGCGTGTCTGCCATTACGCACTTTACGCACGTGCGTAAGGAGGTTCGAAAAATCGAAAATCTAAAAGTAACAAAAACACTAAGAAAGTCGATGCCTAACACGGGTTAGACGAGGTGTATTTTATTTCCTAAGTCTATATTTTATAAAATCTTATAAACATCAATCGAGTTGAATATCGCGTTTAAAAGATTTTGAAGTATTTTCTATCAATTCCATGAAAAACTAAAGTATTTCGTTTTCTTTTTTCTCCCCAGATTTTGGGGCAAAAAGGCCTTAAAATGCCACTGAGCCAATGTAAAAAAAATCCGGGGGGTATGTCCCCATACTCCCCACCACACACACGCGCACGCACGCACACACGCACGCACGCATACATACACACACACACACTTATAATAATTGTGCGTAACTGGAAAAACAGCCCAGATACGCGCCTGTGTCAAACAAGTGTAGATCAAGATCAGCCAGCTCGCACTAAAATCTGCCTAATTTCTGCTGAGCAGTAAGTTGTACATTTTCATTACATTTTTTTTTTACTGGGTCGTTAAGAATGCCGACGCTTTATTTATAAGAGAAAATTAGATCATATAAAACATTCTCTTCCGTGACGTGCTGTAACGACTTCCAGAACAAATGCGGATGTTGCTGAATTCTTACATGTACCACTTTAAAGTCGTAACATGTTTATATGTTTAAATAATTTGAAGATTCGTGCGGCATTTATAAAAAATAAGTTGTTCACCCCTGTAATTGTGTTGCCGTATGAATTAAAAAGTGCAATTTTTACATAAAAATTCGATAACTTAACAACACAGTTTTGTAAACATTTAAAATGTAAAAAGTAAATGAAATTGAACTAAGCTACTATGCTAAATGTGATAAACTTTCTGCTATATTATTTTCGGAGATTTTGGTCCTTTTCAAAATTTCTTGATAAAAGATCTACGTGAGTTTTTGTTTTGTTTTATTGTTTTTGTTTTATTGATTTTGTTTTGTTGTTTTCGTTTTGTTTTGTTGCTTTGTTTGTTTGCTGCTGTTGTTGTTGTTTTTTCAGGTGGAGCGGAATCATTCTTAGTGGAACACACGCGAAACACCTCGGTCATTATCCGGATACCGCCGCAAAGTGCCGAATGACGGAACACTACACCTTAGTTTGGATTATGGTAAACAGTAATATTAATCCGATTGTAGCCTAAACAGAAACGGGCTAAATTGGAATTAAAAGTATCGTTTTCGTTCGGTTTCTACTCTATTTTCCATCATAATTTGCCGGTCATAGAAATCATAAAAATTACACATCATCTGCATATTTAAGAGTACCATTTTCGTATTGTCTTACAGCCTACCGTGCTATTATTACCATTCAGCATCAGGGACGTGGGGGCAGGGTAAGGGGAGAGGATTGCTTGCATTTATTTGAATTGACATTATAAACATACATATATCTCAATATTAATTGAATTTTTTTTTAGTTTTTCAGTCTTCTTTCTTTATTAACTCAAAGTCTTAACATCTTAACAGCCGTCCTCTCGTTGTTTTTTTCATTTATTGTCTAAATCTTTTCCATTGCCATTCTCTTAAGTGACATATGATTCCCTCCTCTTATTTTATTTCCCACCCAATATCCGATTCTCTGAAGTCTCCATACGTTTCTTTCCTCTTATTCTCTCTTGAATTTATTCAATCTCTCTATCCCCACCCAAGCCATCTGTCCCAGCAGCTATAAGGGACCCAGACTATGAGAAGAGAGAGCGTGTTCGACCGCAGTCGTTACCACACAGGCAATCTCAACAGAAAACTGACAACTTAAACATGATAATTTAGCCATTTTGTGGAATCAATGTCTCGACACACTCATAGCGCAGAGTCTTGCTGCTCATTCACCAGATTTTATTTTCTTCAATTTTTTTCATTTCTCCTCCTCATTCCTTCCGTCTTCGTTTTAGCTTAAACTTAATGACGGATGTTTTCAAAAGGTTACAAACCAAATAGCATATATGCGAAAAGGAATCGAAAGGAAAGCTTAAGCGTTTATCGTTTCTCATCGTCTTCTTACACAATTCTTATTTTCCCAACACCCTCCTTCCGGCGTACAATTTTGTGTTAGTTCTCTCACTCTCGTAGTTCTGTGTGTACCTTGATCCCTTTTTACCATTTTTCATTTATTCCATCAACTTCTCATTTAAACTCTGCATTTCTTATTTGATATTATTCTGTTTGTTAACGACACGATTATGAACATATTGGCAACGCCCAGCTAACTAATGGTGGAGAAAAGTCCCAACCACTGTATGAGTAAAGTCACCGGTGCAACACAAGTTAGCTGGGAAATAAAATCGCCACACGAAAGTTCTTGACCGGTTCGGGACTCGAATGTTGTCATTCTCACCCTTTTTCTCATATAATCTTCATTTAAACCCATTTTATCATCTAAATCTGTACACTACGTTGCTCTGTCATCCTTCTAAGTTATTCCCGTTTATTTTTCTCCAAATTAAAGAAACTTTGAACTAATATATTCCATGAATTAACAGAATTATCTTGAAAAGGAGCCTCCCTGTAAGAAACAACTCAATTTTATTTGTTTTCACGGATATTACGCTTCCTGAACTAATTGGGTTGTATGCCTAAATTGCGTGACTTTGAACGGAGTTGTTCTTCGGTTACACAAAATGAATCAATAATGCAATTCAGTAGGCTAGTTTCCTTAGAATACTTAATTTACAGGAGCGAGACGTAATCGGTTACTTCAGCTATTTACAAATATAACTATTAACACATGAATACAAACAATAATCAATAAGTTGTTTACATGTACATGCACGATGAAAGAAAAAAACACCTTGGCATGAACTCCAACGGTTAATCAGTTATATATAAATCACAAAACATCTCTTTCTTCTACCCGTCTTTACCCTACCAATCTACCATTCATGAGTTCCTTTTCCTTGCGTTAAGTGCAAGCACTGTTCCTTAGGCATAAACTTACAGGCACAAGTCAAGACTCAATTAGGCCCGCGCATGCGTAGCTAAGCCAATTTCGATGTCTTTACACGCATATATGTCACTTCCCATAGACGGAAAATGCCTCATGGCCGGAGACCATTCGTTTACAATTACTTTGTTCTTGTTTGAATTATATGTCTCAGCCCAAAGGGAGGGACTCGGTTAGTGACGGAGTTTTGTCTTTGAATTCGCAGCCGCAATGCCAGTATTGGCAAATGACTAGATGTGGCCTTTAAGATTGTCACAACGTTAAACTGTCCTGGTAAAACATGAATCTGTGCAGCATTCACTGTAGGTGGGTTGGTTAAATACTGTCCAGTGTGTCTTTGCTTTATGGCAGTGTTTTATTTATTTATTGATGTACTCATGTTTAATTTATGTAAATTTGATTTTTAACTACTAGATGCCGTTATATAACCCCATCATGAAAATTATTATATCATACTTAATATAAGATAACACAACTGTAGAATTAAATAAACATACACATCTAATTTTCTGACAAGTTTGCTTTATTTCATTTTAAACAGTAACAAAATCATGAACTTAATATCAAGACAGTTTAGCAAAATTTAAAATAATTGAAATAAATATTCAAATAAATTGAGCAAAACATCTTAACCTCTTTTCTTTATGCTATCTTATAAATATATCTTGTCATAAAAATGAAGACCTATAAAGAAAGCCCCTTCAAACATGCATGTGTATTTCACCGTCCTTGAATTCTAGTATATTATAGAACAAAAACCTTGAACTATGTTAGTTCGACAATAAACAGGTCAAGCCAGGTCAAGATGACCCTGGTCTAAACACATGTTGTATCCCACGACATTGCTTCGTCCCACTACGTGACCCTCTTGTTCTCCATATATTCTATTAAACGTCTAACTGATTGATTAATAAGTAATTCATTTTGGCGGCATCCATTAGTAACAATAAATATAATTAACTTACCACACAGTTGGACGGCTTTAATTGTCACACAACTTAATTTGTTTTTATCGTTTGAAGTTCTCGTCTACAACAAGTTCAAGGAAGTTTTATGATGTCCATTTAACAAGTAAATTGGTGCAATTGTCTGTATGCATTTGTATCGATTTGGTTTCCACTTAAAAGGGTATATGCAAGGAATTCACTATCAATTAAACTTGACAAATACATCGTACCGACACAGTTAAAGTCATTATGGGGATGCTATTATTGGTGGAGGAAGACCCAAGACAAGTGTCTGGCTAGCACTGCCGACATACCACAATGTGTTAGCATTCGTCCAGACTGTGTCTCGAGCTTACACAATGAAGGCCGAAGACTTAACCATTTATTTACGGTCGCCCTAAAACATGAAATCATTTTCACTGCTACATGAAAGTCGTTTGTTAACAACTGCGTTAAGCATTCAAGCCAAATACATTATGTATATACTGTTTAACCATAGCCACAAGACGTATGTGCATTGGAACAAAGGCAAATAACATCTATATTATACCCGCAGATTTAATTGTGATATATGACACAGTGCATTCAAGGACAGAATAATACGTCTTTCAGACTAACAGTTTCTTCTGGCAGCGTCCTTACATAAACACGGGAGTAGTGTTTTACTCATTCAAAGTATCAGACATTATTCTTAATGCCATTTCGATGTTTATTTTGACAATTCAGAATAAGTGTTATGAAAATCAAACATCGCCACGATCAGACATGTGGTAATATATCAAGCGGACCAGAGCCAGTAGGCATGTTTAAATGTTTGAACTAGAAATAATTCTGTTAATCAATGATAAAATGTACTGATGTAAGAGGCGCTATACTTTACCCAAGGCAGCTGTAATGATAGGAAATGTGCGTGCCCAAAGTCAGCAAACTTGCATACCAGCTACGGTTAAGTACCGGAAACATGTATTTACAAAGCACATAAACATTTTCTAAAAGTTGCACAACTTATGTACACGTAAGTTATCCCTGAAAATAATCAAAACAACCCCTTTTCCCAAACCGCCCCACTAACATGCCCAGAAAACAAATATAATTCATCCAACGAATCACGAAAGTTACATCAAAGTCAAACTAAAAAAACAGAACATAGTAAATCAGAGAGTTCAAATCAGTAAATTTGACGAGTCATTTTATCGAGTAAATCTGAAAATTCAAGTCTGTAAATCCAAGGAATAAAGTCTTGGCAAATCTGAGAATCCACGTGTAACAAATCTGAAGAGTCGTATGATGGTAAATCTGAAGTTCGAAAAAAATCAATAATTGTTGTTTTTATTAGCGTGTTACCATTACTTTACAATCATGCTAAATTTATCATCATTGAAAATAAAACAAAGCATATTCGTGGCATGTTGGACAGATGGATAATTTGGATCGAGATTTTTAAGGCTAAAACTATAGGCTGGTGTTATAATGTATCATCTTATCTATTTGCTCGGTTTGTTAGGGTTTAACGCCCCACCAACAGTTTCAGTTATCTGGAGACAGAGTCTACTGACACTGAACCGACCAGTCCCAGAACTTCCCTTATATTTGCTTTAGCTGTAACAGGGAAGCTTTGACACTGCCATTTTGACGACTTTGGAATGTTGTGACCCGATTTTGAACCGAAGGCCTGCAGTTATTAGAACCAACACGACGTCCTGTACTTTGTCTCTTAGCTTTCGTCAGGCTGACTCAGCCCCAAACCTGATTGGATAATACACCTGCAGGTTCGTATAGTATATTTCCCTGAACAGTGTCAATTTTGCCCAAAAATGGACTCTAGCTGGAATCGCGACGTATCATAATGCCCTCGCTTTTCACAGCTTCAACAATGCCAAAAACGCAAACCTTTCCAAGTCAGACCTTTCACTGAATTCCATCCCTATCATTATGACATCAGACTTCTACACAATGGGGATTGAGCTATAGCAACTCCTAAAGTGTCAAGACGTAGCAAACGCCGTCACAGTCGTTGTAGATGATTTACAACATAGTCTAGCAGTTTAGCCTGTCACCATTTATCTTTTTCTGCAATGTTAGTATTGGCGCCATTCTGACTTGGATTCCACAAACAGACGAATTCTGTCGGCTGGTAGTGATTGCATCAAATGTTGGTATAAATACCTGCTTGTACATACAAGTTGGTCTTTTGACCAGGCTGAACATGAAATGTGTCATCAAGAGAAAAATCCAGTATCACACAATGAATTTATGAAAAAACAATAACCACAACATAGTTGGGTCATTTTCACGACAAAAACAACATGAAGTTTATTTACATTCCTTTTTTCGCTTTTGTTTGAAGAATGATTCTAATAGCTGTCCTTCAGGGTCTTCATTTTGACGACCGTCATTTATTACGCGTTTGCAATTGACAGGCCATAAAGAATTTAAAATCGTCTACTCAATAATACTCCAGCAAAGTTAATGCGATTCAGGAAACAAATTATCTAAAACATATGCAAATTCCGATTAAAAAGTTTTACCACTATCAATTTTATATTTCTGTATCACATCATGATGTTAAATGTAACACTTTTTTATCAATATGTTTACTTTTCATTATTGTTGGCAAACAAGCCTTAACGATAAATCATTCTGAGAGGCGATAAAAGTTGATTTATCATTTTAAGACTCATCCCTTTCTAACAGCCTTTTGTCGGAGGTGAACCTTCTTTTCGGATCAGTGTTTCCCATTGTTAACAAGGGTGCCTCCACCATTCTTTTCCTCAATAAGCAATGCATCTTATAATTTGCCAAATAAACTGAACGAGCATGGATCGATACACCAGTGTTTGCCTTGCGCGAGCATTCTAATTAATGTTGTTACGCAAAAAGAAATAAGTTGCAATATTGGCTGAAAAATAGACAGCCGCAATGCGATTAACCAATGAATTGTAGCCACAATTTCTGAACGGCTGTTTTCCACTTGCACAATACCGGATAGTCTTTAATTGAAACGTTGTAAACAGAAACAGAATGAAAAATCCCAAAAAAGAACAGACAACGTTCCACTGACCATGAATAATTCTAATCTGCAGGAATAGGAGCGAAACATGGAGAAGGAATATGCTAAACATTTTCTTACAGTGGACATAGTTTTTAATATAGTACCACACAAATAAAGAATTTTGCTGCACGCAGACATGCTTATGTAGAACGCTTTATTGTTTTCAATCTCGCCTAGAGACATATGTAGTGCAATAAATATGGGAACGAACATAGGAGACATATGATAGTGAGTCAATTTTGCACTCCTTTTAAGTAAGAAAAAGCATATTTACCACATGACCCCACATTCACACCTTGGAAAAACCGTAACATCAAAACCGAACGCTTCCAATGGTCGCCTTTTCATCAAAAGGACCTGTTTATGGTCATAAGACCACTAATTTATCTTAAATGTGTGTGTGTTTTTATTAAAAAAATCCTTGGGCATGATTGAGCCTAAGAACAATATATAAACTAAGGACAAGGGTCTTTTGGTCCTAGGACTGGTCATCAATGTATCGTCCGAGAACTTAATAAAAATGACCCGCCCTCTCCTCTGAGCCCAAACACCATGAGGTTTTCACTTACTGACCGGACCGTCTAGCGGATGTCGGTCCCAGTTTCCCAGACCGTGACTGACCAGCATGAATGCAAGTCTCTATGATTCACGTGTTTGATAATCTTATTGTAGAACGGTGTCCCGTCTTTATGACATAACGTCCTTCAGACAATCTGCTATTGGTCATTATTGACCAAGCCAAAGAAATCAGTCGGTCTTGTCGTTATTTTGTGTGTAACTAATAGATGTGTCTACAGAAAAGTGAAATCAGTACTCGACTAAAAATCTCTAGGGTTTTGCTATTTAAACGCAAGAATAATGTAAATGTGTTCATAATGAAATAATACGTTGTTTGATGAATTGATTTTTGCGCAATTTGTAACTAGTATAACATGACAGATTTATGAACATATCGAATTAGTATTCCTAAAAAAGCAGTGTGTCAGTGAATTATTCGGTATTATAGTAGTGGGGATAATCTTAACAAAACTAACTATTTGAAATCCATCGCGACGCCTTTTGATTTTCTCAACCCCAAGACCACAAAACCTTTAGAAGGACATCATATTCGCATATAATCTAGTGATCGGTGTTAATATTTGAAAACATTATTCAGTGTTTTTCAAGAAACGTTTCATATTCTGCTAGAAACTGTAAACCAAAGAAAACTGCATCAGCTGTGACAAAATCGTTTTAAACTTAGAAACACAGCGGAACATTGGGAGAAAACGTTATCTTAAAACAGTGTAAATAATAGTTTTCAACAACCACGTTTGGTACACATTAACATTGTTTAAACAGAACGCAGGAAACATCGGTAAAATAAAACCACAGCGTAAAGTCTTCCAGCTGACCTGCTGTGCGTCCGTGGTTCTACCGAGACACTTGTTATCCACCAATAATAAGCTGTCCGCCGCCATTATTATTGCTAGCATTTTGGTGTGATGGAACATAGACAAACACACAATCAACATAAATCAAGCACGTTACAGCGGAAATAATAATTATAATGCTGTATAGTATACAGTTACATATCATTGAACAGCACATAAGTGTAACAATTTTTATTTTTATTTGTATATCCTCATACAGTTTATGAACACAAGCAATTGTTTATGATGATTTCAAAATTTCAAATACAACTTATAACTCGAAATATTAAGAAAGTAAACTTTAAAACATATTACGTGTTCCAATATGCATTTTTTGTTATTCGAAACCGCGCAAGCATTTTGCTGTCAGTTAATAGACATGCCGCCTAATCAACGTTTTTTTTCCCGTGTAATCTCGTGTAAACACAGTATATGAACAACAATCAATTTACATGTAATTTGAAAGTCATTCAAAGTGCATGCATTTTTAAATGAAAGAATTAATTCGACTGTGTAACAAGTTTTCAGGACATTTGTTCGCGAATGTGGAAATTAAAATAAAATTATACTTGTTTTAATGGCACACAACCTTACCGATGGAATAAAAATCTACATTTTTAAAATCGACAAACGCTTTCAAATCGTCCGACTTCGCTCTAATATCGGTCAATTTATTTTCATTTTAGGCTGCCTTTCTGACAGTTAAGACAGTTAGATCTGAATGGTGGTAGATTATATTTGGAGAGTACACGACTGGGAGGTAGTAAAATTTGTATAGGACCTGAAGACGCCAATGTGTTTTTTCCAAGAGTGCCAGATCAATATGATTAACAGCAAGACTACAGGAAAACCGTGGAACATTTGAATGAAGGCAAGACGACTGATATATCCCTCATGAAGAGCCGGCCAATCCCAAATCAGTACCATCTAGGAAGCTGCAATTGATGTATTTTGTAAGAACGAGGCTAAACTTGTATGTTTGCGATAACGGAATTGTAAGATAACGTCAATTAGTACTTAAATGATAACGCAAATTAAACAACTAAGAAATCATGACACTATAAGAAAATAACTGATAAAGACACAAGCCAAAGCCTCCGTAAAAAAAGGCACAAATTTTATATTTTAAAGAAAAAAGAAATAATGCGAATACAAAATAGGTACAACAGGTACGCCGTTTTGTTTGTACGTTTGTACGTTAGTACGTCCTTTACGAATCCGTGTCCGACCCTGGACTTTTTTTATTTTTGAAGTTTTTTGAGTTAATTGGCATTAGATCCAGTGATATCATCACGTCAAGATAATGTGTTGCGTGAAAACTTGGGTCGTTATCTTAAAGGTCAATGTCACATGGCGGCTGTCGGGAAGCATTTCACGATTGATACTGACTCTTTTGTTATAATCTTTATTGCATGACACCTTACTGAAATAAATTAATGTTATAACTGTTATCATATAAACTTAAAAAATTAATGTTATAACTGATATATCATATAATACCTTCATTTGATCAAGGAAACCTACATTGAATGCATTGTAAGGTCAGTACATCATTTGAGCTGACATGAAGACCTAAGTCAGTACATTATTTGAGCTGACATGAAGACCTAAGTCAGTACATCAGTTGAGCTAATTTGAAGACGTAAGTCCGTACATCAGTTGAGCTAACTTGAAGGCCTAAGTCAGTACATCAGTTGAGCTAACTTGCAGACCTAAGTCCGTACATCAGTTGAGCTAACTTGAAGGCCTAAGTCAGTACATCAGTTGAGCTAACTTGAAGATCTAAATCAGTACATCAGTTGTGCTAACTTGAAGACCTAAGACAGTACATCAGTTGAGCTAACTTGTAGACCTAAGTCAGTACATCAGTTAAGCAGTCGTACATGACATCAGTCGTATGACATCATCAGGAGGTACAGAAATGGGTTAACAAAACTCTACTTCCAGATGATGCGAATGTCTGCTATATATAGAGTGACAGTGAGTACGGGTCATCGACGTGGAATAAATAATCCGCTCTAGTCAAACTGGAGACTGTCTTTAGAAAATAAAACTCTCTATGATCAAGGTCAATACTAACTAGAAAATGCATGGCAGATAGGGATGGATTGGATTTGCCGGGACTTTTGTCGTTATTGTGCAGCGACATTTCTATCATTATAGCACATGTGCCCAGGGACTGAACCCGGCCGGTCCATTATTCTGACACCGACGAGCCAGGCGTTATGCTGTCCCCTTAGCCCCTAGCGTTAGGAGGGAAGCCACTACTACCAACTTTAAAGTGATTAGTTTGACCCGGCCTAGGTTTGAACCCCCGACCTCCCGATCCGCAAGCTGGTAGATAGGGTGCAGAGGATAAATATAATATGTCGAAAATGATATCCATTTTAGGACAAGATCATGGATTAACTGACGTATGAATGCAGCACCATCATGTCAAATATATTCTCTTCTATTGAAAAGTCTGAGGTCCATTATTACACACATATACATTTAATGCATTCCCTTTCACCGATTTATTTTTTACTAAGCTACGCTTTTGTGTGATTATACTATATGTGAAGATATAGAACGCAGCTAGAAAAAAGAAAATTTATGTCTATTTTCAAACCTAACCCAAACATAATTAGGCTGCTGGACTGTGGCGTTTGTTTAAATAAATCATACAACAGTCTTATGTATCTGAGACATTAAACAAACCCAGTGCCAATTAGACGTGAGTGCGCGATTTCTCTCATGAAGATCTAAATCAGTACATCAATTGGCCTGACAGCCGTGTACACCACCGCTGGGAGCGGCAGAAATAGGTTAACAAATCTCTACTTCTAGATGATGCAAATGTTTACCATATGTAGAATGTCAGTCACCACGGGTCAAAGATGTGAATAAATAATCCAAGCTCGAATGAAGTCATGTATTTATTGTTGGGAAAATAAAACTGTCCATGGTCCAGGGATATTATTGGACCTGTCACGTGGTAAACATAGTGTTCGTAGCAGGATAATACAGACCAATGTATCTGAAGAAAAACACATACATTTACATTCACCGTGTACTTAACAGTGCTTTTAACACCGAGATTATTTTAAATAATATATAAACATGAAGAAAGAATAATCATAAATTCATTGTTTCTTAAAGTTCTTTGTAGATTTGAGATGCAGCCCATGTTCGTGATGTTAGATCAATAACAATTGTCTAAGTCTACAGGTATGTACAAGAGGCCTTAACCTATAGATCCGATGTTTTACACTAATGCTGTTAGATAACACACACCAATTTTCAAACATTTAGTTTTCTGCTAATATAAGAAAACAGCTATAAAAATCCAAGATTCAAAATTGAATAAAATATTCAAAAGGAAATCCAAGGAAATCATACACTTTATTATACTGGGTTTTGCATTAAGCACGTATATGGACATAAATTAAAATTGAATATATTAAAAGGTCAATAAAACATTGTCAGAAACTTTTATTCGTCTTGTATTCATGTGTACAAAAAATTCAAGCTAGTGAAATGACAATCATTATCGTATGTTTCGGATGCTGACTTCTGGACCAAAATATTTACTTGGCATTCTTAATACGTATCTTAAGCTTTCCTTGAAATGTACTCTATCGACAACTAATTTCGGTTATCCATATTCCTAGAATGAAATGAAATTTTGGCACAGGAGATATGCTTAAAAATTATTATCTTGACAAAGTTAAAGTTAGTCATAACGCTAAATCTTCGAAATGTTATTGATTATATGATTTTGTAAGAATAACCGTTATTCGAGTTGATACCAAATAAAGTTTCATGCTGCCCTTTATACCTAAATAAGAACAGCAAAAATACCGATTCTATAACCTTGTAGGATGGTGTATACATTCTTAAAACAACTCGTGGCTAGCTTATAAATGTATTTTTAAAATTTCGAACGTAAGTGCTTTAAAGTTTGTTTTTTCCCCGTTTCATTCATAAACACACATAAAGAATTATAGCAATTGCGATAGCTGACTGGATTGTCTTCCCAAAACACACAAAACTTCATTCTGGAATCTAGATTTAATTGCTACTTTTAGTTCTGTATGGAAATGACTGTGTTAAACCATGCCTACATTTATTGATGTCTGCGTAAATCAACCGTTATGTTTGACGTGAGAAAATTAAGCACAGGGGTAATCAAGCAGTTTTTGCAATGTTCACAGCTCTGAAGCATTCGTTCTTCACAGGCTGCAGTTAATATATGTCCGATATTATCAATTCTAGCATTTTTGTGTACATCATTAACGTATAGGAATTCAAAAACATTGATTCACAAAAGTTTAATGAGTTGGGAAAAGCTGGAGTTGAGCTTTTCCAATCGGAGCCTTGTTTCCAACTGGAAGACCTACACATGTTCCCTGCTTGAGCAAATCGATCAATATATCAAGCATACTGACTATCACTTGGCCCATAATCACGATGAATTAAGGACTTAACAAATCGTTCCTACAAAATATGGTCTGGCGTCCCATTTAGGGGATCATGTAACAACACTCAGTCTAGAGATTGAGATCTTAAACACCAGGACGAATTGATGTGAAAAATCTCATTGTGAAAAGTTGAGACGAAGTATGAGATGAAAGCATGAGAAGATAAGAAATGACACGGCTTGAACAATTGGAACATCTGGGTCCATTGTAGGACAAAAGCCATCCATCTAAGTAACAATCTAGAAAGTTTTGAATAAACATATGCATAACATCTGCATAATTCTAGACATTAGCGATGGTTCTTAAAACAAGAATCGTTGCAGAAATCCGATAGGAGGAACCGCGGGTCTTGTTCTGTAGACCATGTTTTTTTCTCGTCTACTGGTCAACTAGATCAATAAGCCAACAGCCACTGTCTTAGCTGTAAATGTAATTAAACATCCATAATCACTAATCTTGGCAACAAAATACCAATAGCCAGACTGTACGGAGTGCCGGGAAAGCCCTTTTTTATCCTGGCATGCCGTTTCTAGGAAATGTTTAAATTGTTTTTGTTTGTATTTTTAATTTATAACAGTTGCATAGAAACCTTACCAAGAAAAAGAAACAACACGAAAACGCCAGATATCCAAAAATAATCGCAGCAACAAAGAACATTGTCTAGAGGAGTATTAAAATATCGGAATCATAATTGTCCTTAGCGTTCAGAACTTCCTAGGCAAAGAATGCTCGAATAGATTGAAACGCAAAACATGTAATTTTCACAAGAAGCAAAAGATCTGAGCAATTTGACTGCAAGCCAATCAATCAAACTGAAACCAATTGTTGCATAGAAGTGAGCTTCGTGTTTCCATGGCAAAGCACAGCAAAGAATCTCTAGAAGAGACTGGCCGAGGTCCATAAAATCATCTGATTCGATCCGTTTTCATAGAATATCAATGGTTTAAGTCATTTCAAAAATGAGACCATGTCCATCGCCAATGGGACATTAAGTCAAATACAAAAGAAATAAGGAAAGTGTACTGATAGTAACAACTACATAGTAAAAATGACAAAACGCATTGAATTTGATGTCTTGAAAATTGAAATATAAAGATTATAATGATAGTGTTATCGGCCTTTGCAGAATGTTTTTTATTTAAAATATATGTTCTGGAGGAAATGTATAGATGTACAAGACGCACACAAGAATTACATAAGAATTAAATGATTGCATTTATTTGGTTGAAAACTGTACCTTTAAGTTTTCAACCAAATAAATGCATTTTAAACGGAATATGTGCCACCGAACACCATATTAAAGCTTTTCATGTCTACACATATTTTGTCATTTTCGACACCAGTCGTTCTAATTGAAGCAGCACTATTTCTTGTGTAGCTCAATTAAATGCTATAATAGATTATCAAATCATTACATCCTTAAAAGAAATTAAAAAAAAAGCCAATTATATTATACGTGATTATTTCTATTGTACCTAACAGGTGATTATGCAAAACAATTTTCCGTACCATCAATTTTCTAATTAAGTCTACATTCGGTTTAATCGGGCTTAATTACCCTCTATATTCAAGCAATCAGGCGCGGCGAAGGTATGCTGTAAAAGTTAGCAAAATGACATAAAAAGGACATATTCCTCGTAATCTTGTGAACATTGAATTCTTGAAAAGAATACATATATTATTAAAATGCATTTTATATTTTCTTTTGACAGTGGAATACTTTCATAAAACATGCCATGGTCTCGGTTTAAGCATGTGTACACCTAAGTAAAGAATGGATTTCACAAGAAATGTTGAAACACAAGTACACGTGCGCAGCTAAAATTAAACAGTCTTTAGTGGAATTAATTTTGCTTATTCACATGTGTAACGTGTTAAGTCGACTGAAAACTGACTTTGCGATAACGTATCCACAATTTGACTGGAAGTAGTGGTGAAAGAACTTACACTTGTAATAAACGATGTTTTTTTTTTGTTTTTTGTTTTAATTTTAAGTACAAGTGTTAACCATAAAAGGAAATGTTAATCTTACATTTGATTCTAAGCGAGTGTGATTCTAAGTGCAGGAGTTCACAGTGAAAGGCAGCGCAAATCTTACTTTTGATTCTAAGCCTGTGTGATTCTAAGTGCAGGTGCCAACCTTGAAAGGCAGCGCAAATCTTACTTATGATTCTAAGCGTGTGTGAATCTAAGTGCATGTGCCAACCATGAAAGACAGTGCAATCTTTAGTTTGATTCTTAGGGCAAGTGTTAACCATGAAAGGCAATGTAAATCTCACTTTTGATTCTAAGCGCGTGTGATTCGAAGTGCAGGTGTTCACAGTGAAAGGTAGCGCAAATCTTACTTTTGATTCTTAAGGCAAGTGTTAACCATGAAATGCAGTGCAAATCTTACTTCAGACTCTAAGTGAAAGTGTTAAACATGTACAAAATGTGTAAACTCCGCTTTTGTTCATAAGATGCAAGTGTAGAATATATTGAAAGGTAGTTTATATCTTTTGTTTTTGTTAAAGTGCTATTTTCAAAGATATAACATTCCTCCTGGAACTGAAACGTAACTTATGTGGGAATACATTAAAGATAACACAGGAAAGATATAAAAAAGTAAATCCTTTCAACGAAATTATGAAACACAAATGATATCTTTTAAGCAAAAATGAGAATTGTATATTAGTTAATGAAATATTACAACAAAATCAATACACCTTAATAAACACAATGAACAGTTGCACATGAAATGGTAAACATACAGAAAATCAGTTTAGTCACTGAATAAACACATATTAACTAAACTTTTATTGCACACAATTTATTATAAGTATTTATCCGAGTTTTCAGAATTAAGTACTCTGTCAGCAGTCTGATCCTAATAAACAGTTTATAGGTGAAGCTGTGTTCGTGTATTAGTACCTTAAGTCTGAGAACACGTTATGACGTAAGTACAAAGATCCAACTGTTTATTTGTATCACGCTAATTTCCCTTATAGCATGTTTAATCTATCTGAAAAGTAATTATTTTCAAAAGTTTAGATAAATAAAACCTAGCGATTGCATTTATTATATATAGGACATTTTAAGATTAATGCAGATTAGGCAGTCATTACAGAAACCGCGGGTGTATTTCGTCACAGAATGCTATATTTAGTACAACTACGTCTAAATGCAGATTTTGCCATAATGCGCTGATAAGATATTGCGAAACTGTTTGAGCGATAACTGTACTTGCTTAAGCCTTTCATGCCGGATTACATGCCCAGATTAGGGTGGGATTGGCACGGTGGCGGCTCGTTTGGCAAAGAAAGAAATGACACAATACATTGAATGAGAAAATGGCAAAACCTACCGATGTTGATATTTCTATGTACAAATTCACACACGGTTTAATATAAGGCATTACAAAGTAAAGGAAGATATGTGCCATTGCAAAATATATATAACAAAGAGGAAGAGATAGAGTTATGGTGTTCACAAAAACAGAGATGTCTAAGAAAAATGTTTATATGCTTTTGAAACAGGCGGCAAAAAAACAACAAACAGAGATGACATTCCATAAAGAATAGACTAAGAGAAACAAGACAAAAGCGAAACGAAAGATGTAGAGCCACAATTAGAAATCGAGAAATGACAAGTAATAAACTCTGCTAGATATGTGAAAAGTTTCCCACACATACTTACACATACACTTTATTTGAGAGGAAGAATAAAGCAAAGATACTTACAGTCTACTTTGCATTTCCGGAATAGGCCCGACCAGTAGCGGTTGTAGAGGGCTGTCCCATTGACACCTTCGTCCAGTCTCTCCATGGTATAGAGCCAGTAGTCCGTGGCAACCGCGATACATAGTAAACCAAAGGCTGCACATGCACATGCACTAGTCATTATCATTAGGAGCCTCTTTTTGTCACAACAGTCCATGATATAGACCTACTATTTCCACAAGTCTATAATAGAGGGGGGAAGTACTCGAAACTATAGGCGGGCAACTGATTGAATGGAGCCAGAAACACTTGTACAATTCTTCGTTAATTCCAACTGTGGACGTTGGAACGCTGTAGTACTTAGCACAACGGTCGTGATGGTCGTGACCACGCGCCGAACTGAGGACACTTCCTTGACCGCTCCAAGTCCCAAGTTGGACTGTGACTCCGAGCTGACCAGGAACAAATGAGACACGCCAATCGCTCGTGCAAATCACCATCACCTGTCAAAACAGTCATTGTTATCAACAATTATAAAGTAAAGTAGATTAAGAAATTTATCAACCAAACTATATACATTTCAATACACTGTTTCTTTAAAAATATACTTTATTTGCGAAAGCTAAACATCAAACGTATTTTGTACCAGAGAAAAGAATAATGATAGACTGGTAAGTGCTTTGAATCATGACAAGTTACAACACTGCTTAGTAATGAGTCCCCGAAGAAACCACAAATACTGTATAGAAATGTCAAATAACTCGAGAGACGACAAAACCATACGACAAAACCATCGAGAGAACTGTCATATGAAATTTTTAGTTGTATAGGTACGTGAGTTTGTCTATCTGGGCGTATATTTTCATGATCTAATGACGTCACAGACAACTACATATTCTACACAGATAACATAAAACATGAAAATAGATTTGAAATTGGACATATGGGGAGACATCGACGTCACTGCGGTTACTGCCTTTGAATGCAAAAAAGATAACATGGAAAATTGTTTTGTTTGCTTTCTTTTTGTTAAAAGACGTAGAGGTCGTCGTAACAGCCATAATATAAATACGACGAATGAGTACTGGCTCTATTAGATTACACTTTAAATCTACGGAACTTTACAACTGTCATTGTTTTCTTCTTATTTTCTTCAAGGGATAACATGAACATAACGTGGGTGAATGTCAGCTAATGCAAACCGACTGACCGTTCCAAGGCGGTAACTGTCGAGTTTGCTCTTATTGTTAAATGACTCATCACAGACTTGATCACACTTTTACATTTGGCGTGCATGTGAATACATTGGTCCTGTGTCTTTTCAATTTTTGTATATGTTGCAATGCTCATAGGACTTTGTCTTATATATTCTTACAGGGCAAAATAATTTAAAATAGGCCGCCTTTTTTACTTTCTTAAATACATTGAAAAACTTGTTTAATACTGATAGTATTAATGTTTGCAATTAATATTGCTGGGAATGCATAGAGGCTCTGACCTGAGCGTTCATTAAATACTTGAATCGTATCGTATCAGTCAACTAGCTTAATATTTTCAGTATTAGATAAAAAAGAACGTTAAATTCTTACGATACTTGAATTACGGTACGGGAAGTACTGTACGGGAAGCGACGTCATGGCGGGAAATGACGTCACGTCAAAAACATTTGCGACTCGATAACGAACTTGGGGATTTTCGATAAGGAGTTGTTAAAGGTGGTATCCGAAATGTTACCTATATCTAATAAATGTACATCAATACCTGACCACTGTTTGCGGCATTTGTGCATAATGTCTTCAGAAAATAAAATCACAGTTTATTCTAAGCTTTGATTTTCGAAAGAATCTTAATTTTAGAGCAGTAAAACGCGTTAGGCAACATTTAAAATGTTCCTTCTTTTCAAATCTATAAAAATAAGAACTATTGGGATTCCTGCTAAATAGCGGCATCAAAGCCACAGCGGATGATATATACCAGCTAAAACATAAGTGGTCACATGGTTTTCTTAGTTTAAAAACTGTGCCGAGAACTCAGATACAAAAATACATGTTTGTAATGACGATTGTGACCTTATGGTTCATTTTTCAGACAGGTGTAGGACAACATACAGGTGTAGGACATCAATAAACAGCATTCTGCAAGATCAGTTTAGGTAACAATAGTTTATAAAGATGTTTAGTGAAAATAGTTTAGTTCAAACTGCCATATACCACTTTTAATTAATGTTGTGTGATAAGTTGATTTATTCAACGAAATAAGACACGATATGACACGACTTAGAAGTCTGGGCATTCCTGGATTTGGCTGGTCAAGACGAAGTCTTTCTCTCATGAGATCGTGCTGAACTATATCAAATTGTTTATCTTGTAACATATTTGCTGTTTACAAGCTATTGTATACAAGCTAGATTATCACGCTGTTTAATTTAATAGTGTTTTCTTTTTCGTCTAAAAGTGACCGAGTCTTCTTTGGTTATACTTTATTTCAAATTTCAAGGTACCAGCATTGGATATATTTGACAACAAGTGCCGAAGCCAATAAGACAGATCCTCGCTAATTGACAGAGCAGAAACATTGTAAAGCGTTCACTACTCAAATTGCAAACACCTCTTGATGGACGTTAGATGGCGCAAGGTTTTGAGCAAGCTATAAATTGAAAATGTGTGTACATGTACGCATTGATGCAATCGTGTTTTACTGTCAGCATGCATAAACAACATGAACATTTCAAAGGTATCTACTTTCATAACAGGTTTGTCAATATCATGTCAATATAATGAGCGAGCATGTTTTTCTCTTTACATACATACTCTCTGTGTACCAAGTGTCAGTATTGATCTGACATTTTACAATCTGCTTCAAACTCATATAGGATGGATTCTAGTTTTATTTTTGTTTGAAGCAAATTTTAATTACCAAACGAGAAATGTAGTTCATTATGTCAACTTAATAAAAAAGGTACTTAATCTTTAATTCATAAATCCAATATATAGTTTATGCATACTATGAAGTCCCTGTTATTATAAAAAATGAGACCATTGTTGGAATACTGGAAAGTCATTTTAATTACGAAACGAGAAATCTAGTTCATTGTGTCAACTTAATAAAAAAGCTACTTAATTTTTAATTCATAAATCCAATCGTATAGTTTATGCATACTGTGAAGTCCCTGTTATTATAAAAGATGAGACCATTGTTGGAATACTGGAAAGTCATTTTAATTACCAAACGAGAAATCTAGTTCATTGCGTCAACTTAATAAAAAAGCTACTTAATTTTTAATTCATAAATCCGATAATATAGTTTTATGCATACTATGAAGTCCCAGTTATTATAAAAGATGAGACCATTGTTGGAATACTGGAAAGTCATGCACTTTACAGGTGGGACAACTTGAACAGTGGCCTTCGTTGCCCGTATCATGAGATTGCAGTGTAGGTAGTACTCTAAAGGTGGCATCCGACATTCTGACTGTATCAAATACACGTAACAAATATCTTTCCGCTGCGTTTTGGGAATTCGGGCATAATTTCAGTATTAACTTATACTTGAGTCTAAAGAAATACGATTTTGAACACTATATTGTTAGACAATACAAATCGCGAGAAAAATCTCTGTAAATGTTCAGGCTTTTTCAAATCTATATATAAGCCAGTTACTGATCTCTGCTCAAATAGATATCGACGACAGAGTGGATTACCCGGACGACGAAACAACGTAATCGCAAAAGTAGGTTGTCACCTGGTTATTTTAGTTTAAAAATAGCTATCTATGAAGCGTGGTTCGGATAGGAAATACCTGTTTGCAATGATCAGTGGAGATTAATGCTTCCCGGTTCACACAATTCTATGGCATCAATGAGCAGCATTTTGCAGGATCTTTGTCAGGTAACAATGACTTAATTGGTTATTTGAGAATCGAAATTGGTCTAAAGTGTCGGACATCATCTGTAAGGAATATGTCTGAAGTTAAAACATTGCACCTATTTTCAGATAAATCCTCGACCATTTGAGTTAAGCTATTCATTATATCAGAGTTTGATTAAATAATTCACGTCCTCTAAACTGGAATTGATTTTGGTTGTTAGATTTGAATTCAATTGCCTTTGTCGCGCGTTTTTGTGACGTTATTGTTTTTATTCAACTCAACTCAACTTTATTGAACTCATTACTTATACCATTATTAACAGGCTGATGCAATTGCATTACCCAGACAATTTTCTACGGGATTGAATGTGGACGACATATCACGTATCTTTAGGTATATCGTGCTTTACCTTTTACTTACAGCAGCACTTGTCTCTTGTACTAGATAGTTCCATGCCTTTACTGTTATAGGGATCTTTGTTAAGTCAATTAACGCAATTGCAAGCACTTACAGTTAACTGCCTCACTTTGGTGGGATATATTTTATTTACAACGTTTGTCTGAAAGAAAACCCTT
The DNA here is from genome assembly GCA_007844125.1 of Sinonovacula constricta. Classification (NCBI taxonomy): domain Eukaryota; kingdom Metazoa; phylum Mollusca; class Bivalvia; order Cardiida; family Solecurtidae; genus Sinonovacula; species Sinonovacula constricta. The sequence goes on from CM017555.1 coordinate 83,898,351, forward strand.
CAGGATGTGCGAGATTGTTGACCCAGCTCATTGCTTGACAATTAATTATCAGGTGTACATCTTCTCTGTAACTTGTTTCAATTTTGATTTGTTGTGTTTTCCTTGGGCATCGTCATCGTTTGTATTGTGTCTTCATTGCACACAGAAGGTGAATATATGTCCGGAAGTATAGAAGCCAACTCTTAAAGTTTACACGCGACGTTATAATGGTATATAAATTACGACGTTTAGTTATCCATTGTTAACCTTTATTGATGTTTGAAATGTTGCCCAACGTCTGACCAGAGCTTATTTCAGTCATGTGAAAACGACGTTCACATATAGCATGTATGGTAAGGTAGTGTTTTCACGTTGATGCAAAGATGCCACACCCCATCAAAAAAGTCCAGGTCTTTGCGCTCTTGGTGCGTCTCGAACCCTTATCTTAACTTACAGCAACAAGCTTAAAACGCCGTATCACAAACCTTGTAATACTCCTGCGGCATTTGCGACAAGAATTAACTGCAAACGTAACATCTTAATTAAAAGATGACACTTAAGTGAATGCTAGATTGTACCGTCTGAAACTTCTTCCGGTTCTGTTCCAATGATACATCTTAGATCATTATCGTCTAAATGACATGATAATATCCCTTCTTTGCAACACTAATGTCTTTGTCTAAGGAATGCCTACAGTAAATACTAAAGACCAAACAACGCTCCAATGGTTGGTTAAAAGGGCAACAGACTCAACTACTTACAATTAGAGAAACTTGCCACGAACATAAATAAAACACCACCGTTTAATTGTTTGTGACATTCGTGTAAAATAGATATGAGAAAGAAAATTAGTCTTACACGTTTTTCTCAAGGCTTCAATCAGTTAATTTAATGTATATTTCAACAAAAGCTACTTCAAACAGATATTAAATTGTCTTTATACTGTGTCATTTTGTTAATGTTAATTTTAATGAAAAAAGACTGCACTTTATAAACAACATCATCAATAACATAATATGTACATAGAGTGAGGCTTACACTATTTACCTAGTTATTCTTTTTGCTATTCTTATTGTGTCACCTTTAAGCAGAAAAAGTGATGTCTTCACTGTGTATAGCATGCCGTGAATACCTGACAAGATACCTCATCCAGTCACATTATCCTGACACCGGGCCAACTATATTATATTATATATATATAAATATATATAAATATATTACCCATATATTTGCTTGAGCGTTAGCAAGGGAGCTTTATCTATATCTATCTATATATATATCTGTATGTGTATATATAAACCACTATCAAGACTTTGGTATATCGCGGCCCTGGATCGAACCTGGGGTCTTCCCGTACCTGGATAAACTGTTTGTATACGTTCTATTAAAGTATATGTCATGTTTGAGTAAGACAGGTTATAATTAAGACATGCATATTACATCTACTGCTGCACCATGTGTAAACTTTACAGTTTACATTTACGTCACAACCCGGTATATTTCTGTCTCAATATTACAAAATACAGATATTGTCCCAAAATCTTCACTGTTGTGTCTTAAGTATTAGACAAACAATCACACATATATTGTTTAGTTAAGAATCTATGTGTTTATAGTCTCTTAAAAGTAAAGGTTCTGTTCTTAAATTGCAGATGCTGAAAATAGTTTTACTTATAAAAGTAAACACCCTACTTCTATTGTCGTAATTATATGACACCCCACTGGTTGTCATTGGACAAAATGTATCTCTTCTTTTAAAACCGCTGCTGTCCCATGAGTTAACTATACATTTAAGGTATACAAAGTAACATCCAAATGGTATCAAACTGTTTTCATACGCTCTAATAAATTATCTATTTTGTTCGTACATGTCAGTCTATATTTATACAAATGATGCATTATAAGTAAAAAACAAACTGTACGTTAATGTCTAATTTCTGCTAATATATTTCTAATATTCATCACATCAATATCGCACAATTATGCTTAATGCCCGGTCCGTATAACAAGACAAACTGCATGTCTGACAAAGTGAAAAGGTACTTATGGAAATATAATAGTGTATACGGGTTGATTTTGGTATTGCACATGTTTGAGTCAAACGTGAAAGTTGTCACAACATACTAGTTTAAAGTTTAGTGAGCAATCAGTAGACGATGTTTTTTGTCAAATCTACATTAACCTTGCGTATTTGTGCCTTCGTCTAGCCCTTATTAAAGTTTATGTATATTTTTATGTCCTATTTTTTCTGTGTTTCTATAGTGTGTCTCTATAATAATAATACCTCTTCGATTGATTATAAAATATGACAACTGACAATATGCAAAGTGAATAAATAATTATGAAAAAGACCATCTATGTCTTTAATAGGTAGCACCATGATGTTCACTGCCTAGACCTAATTACATTGACAAACTATGACAAAGAAATCGAACGTAGAGTTTCATGTAATTAGACCCGTGAGAGCATACCAACATGTGTCGATGAGCTAAGAAACCCTAATTTCTTAAACTGCTAAGCATGACTTGATCAAATTGGCAAATACAGTGAGTATCCAGATCTAATCTTTGCTACCAAGTTTCCAGCTTTGCATTTATACATCAAGTTACCTCGACATATGATGTTAATAAAAAAGTAAGACTAAAGTATAGTTTACTAACAACTGTAGCAGATTTAGGCTTAACATGGTCGGCGGTTTAAGTCCACTGAACAATAATCACGGAAAAAGCCCCCTCTGGTCATACAAGCGACCTACTTAGCGGGCCTTCCGCTTCCAGCCCTCTTGCCGTGCCATGTGACAAGGCCAGAAACCGCTCATTTGTTCTGTTCACCGCCGGTAAATGGAAGTGTTGAAATGTTTTCGTTCGTTTTCAAGATAAACAGGCAGAAAAAAAAACTTGGAAGACAAAACTCTTTATTGACGTCATGCGATTTTCTCACACTGGTGAATCCGACAGATGCTCGAAAGCTGTGAAAATGTTGTTGCACAGTAATGCTGACATTAATCTGAACAGTTGACATCGATTGTGTTTAAGTAGTGTTGCTAGTTGTTGGTGTATCAGCCATCTAGCGTTCAATATGAATTTGAGTATTTCCATTAATCAACAGTATTACCCTTTGATTATTTTACAAAAGAGTGTTAATGTAAAACACTATGAATGAGTTTTTATATCCAAATAATATGTTAATTTAAGTATTTACGTAAAATTGTTAGTCACATTTCAGTTATTTTTGTGTGTGTTTTGGGGTGGGGGTGCTTTGAAGTTTTATTGATGGAGAAAATTTCAAGAGGAATGCCAGGTTAGAACAGTTGATACACTGTTTACCAACTGAAAGACTAGACCTCGGGTCTTGAACTCACTCAGTGAGCGCGATGCCACAGAGTGTCTGTTGACAAAAAAAAATAGCTACTGACGTTTAATCTGAATGCAGTGACACACAGTGTCTTGTTAAAACGACTTCTTTACAGCTAACGTGAATTTGTTTAATATTAGAGATGAAAATTGCAAATAAAACTTCGGTAATGTCAAAACATACTCATTGCTTGTACTGTTATTTGCCACTGTGTTCAAGGAATGCCTCCTTCCTGTCTTAATCTTCAGTTCAATTTAGAGTGTGCATTTGATAGAAATAGATGTCTGCTCTATTTTAAGACTTAACAGTATTTTTACCTTTTCAAATTACGTATTTATCGAAGCCTTTGAGTTATATTATTTATTTGAGGTTAGTTCTTCGTCATACATTCAGTTACTTACATGTTAGTGATATGTTATCACTTTCATTTATAGTAATGTTATGTAATTTTAAAAATCCACATAACGTTACTTTTGTTCAGCATATAGTTAGAGCTCTTATGATAAGCTTGTCTACAAATAAACCTTAAGTTGTGCAAATTCTATTGGAGATCAAATTCAAGTGTGCTTTGCAGAGGCGTAAAATGGCAAATGCAATAATATCGTATACGACCATGCATTTAAATTAATATAATGTATATGTAATTACTTATTTACCATGGTATACAATAGACAAGTGCATCCGTCAAAAGTATACTTAATGCAACAACAACAACACTAAAACAGACAACATTTAAATTATAATAACTATAATTCAGTGCACAAATTGATATGTTTATTTGCTTGTTTATTGGGTGTATCGTCCCACCAGCAGTATTCCATTTACATGTATCTGGAGTCGGAGTCCAGTTGAAGCAGATACAGTGCTGCCTTGACTGTGTATAGCATTCTGTGAACACCTGGCATGTTACCAGACCCAGTCACATTATCCTGACAACGGGCTTACCAGTCGTGGAACTATTCTAATATTAACTGATATGTCTATGTGTGCATATGACAGAAGTACTTCGTTTTAGAGTGGCATATTGCAATGGCACTCTCCGTCAGTTATATATCGGTATTTTCATGTAACAAGAAAACATGTCTGGGCTGGGTGTGTAGGACGGGGATGGGATGGGGTGATGGGAAGTTGGGGCTCGTGGGAGCTATGTAAAAGTGTACGTATAATAACAAACACTCACACATATATACACATACACATATGTATTATATTGTATGTGCATATGTGTACATTAAACTTTAGCAACTGGCTCCGTATAAGTTCCTTTATGTTTTTGAATGCAGAAAATACTAGTAAATACAAAAATGTATTACACATAACTTAAATATTTTGGTCTATTAAAGTTCCTCTGTGTTGTTTGATGCATATATACAGACTTTCTACCATAACTAACTCAATAATGCGGCAATAAATTGAAGATTTATGTCAATATGTGTGTGTATATAGATTACATTTGTCTTTCCCTGCATACATAACTTCACACGCATGATTCTATACATTCAAACAATCAATGCCATAACTGACGCAATATTGTATTATAATTTCATATGTCCATATATGCACATATAACATAATTATTTCGCCGTGTGTAAGTGCCCCTGTATTGTTCGATACAATAGACAGGGACAGCGTTAACAATCGTCTGGTGGATATTATTGGTCAGTCTGCAGACTATTGCAGGGAGCGGTCGTTAGTCTGGTACAAGATACGCTAGGGAAAACTCAACCTTTAGGATTCAGATATAACTAGATATATATTTACACTAGTCTCAAAGCGCGCCTAAAAAGGTAAACGTTCATGTACACACAATGCCAGATCTTTCAAAAATTATTTTCTCTCAGAAATGAAACTGATATCTCAACATATCGATTGAAAGGTATGTAAAAGTTAAAGTATTCAGTGTTCCTCATTTTACAATATTCAGAAAGTCTTTGGAAAAGCATATCGTACGTATATATTTAGATAGTAATATGGTCACTTACACTCACAAATCAACAACACAACCTTTGAAAGGATCGTGGTCGTAAAGCAGTCTCTGCAGGTATACATGTCGAGAAAGAAAGACATAATACTAACGTGCTTATCTTGTTGTTCTACACAGCAGTCACAGTGAGTGACTGAAAAAGGGTACGCTGAATCCTTTCTTTTAAATACAATTGCCACATTCTTCGATTTTAAATGATAAGCATACATAACTTCTCCTATATACAATAGTCACATAGCGCTACTAAAATGGCATACAAACTACATGTAATTTCTTACATGCACAATAGTCACAGTACCACTGTGTGTAACTTGAAAAGGCAAGCATACATGACTTCGTGTATAAACAATATTCACGTTGTGCAAAACAACAAAGGCAAAATAACAAACATAAATAGCTTCGCTTCTCTTTAATACAAATGTCACATTGTGCAACTGAAATAGCAGACGTACATATATTTAAGCCGTTTAAAAGGACTTACTTAAGCCCTATTTACAGCAATGTCATCAATGCGATAGGCGACACATGGTAAAAGAAAGCATCGTTATATCAATATAATTATGCAGGGTGTGTTTTTGAAATCAATCCTTCCTCTTGGTTTACTAAAGTATCATTTTCACAGTAACATAACGAGATATTAAAAAGCAAATATGTGCAGTCAGTGCAGAAAATATCCTGAATTGTACCATGTACTATCTGTCATTCTAAAATAATGAAGCTGACAAAACCTAATCCTATTATCATAGGCCATTGTTTCATATAACTTTCTCCTGTTATCAACCTTTGGAACTGAACAACATATTTCGTCACGAGACGAAACTAAATATTTTCAGGACTAAGATACAAATAAGTGAAAGAAATCTTTGTATTCGCAATTATTTAAGTATTTCAAAACCATTTTAAGTTAAATACACGGCGAAGCTGAGGTGTGTCTGTTTTCAGAAGTCTTATTTTATTTAGAAATAAAAGGTACAAGGTATAACAGTGTAAATAAATCCGACAAGGGACTGAAGTGAAAATCATACGTATGTGCATGTGTGTTTGTTATTACATGTAGAAATATAATATAATATGTACAGCTATCTACCAAGAAATATGACTAGTCTAAAACAGTCACGTGTCTTTTTCTTCTTAACATGCGAACCAATATAACTAATAATAATTATATACTTGGATTTTCTTAAGTTCATTTGCCAATCTATTAAGCTCTAGCAGTGTAACAACGCTTATACGAAGTTATCTTAAATACTGAAGAACAACGCCAGCCGTTTCTTCCATTGTCGTCAGCTTAAAGACAATGTCTGCAGACTGATATCAAGCCACCATCAACTCTCAATTCGGCTAACACACCCTATCTAGTCTATAGTTAGTAAATGGATTAGTTACACACGAGTTCCGAGCAGCGATTACACGAAGCAATAAACCACGCACTGCCATGTCTTTGGAAGAGTTTTGACATCTCCATAGGTTTCCCGTCAATAAAAAGCCATTATATTTGCATGTTGGAGACTGTGATTAACATTCTCCCAGAGACAGGGACAGATTTTCTCCAAACAACATTGCAGATAGAGTGGATTTCCATTTAAACGACCAATTAATTATCGATCCGCTAAGAATGGGGGCCAAATCGTACTCCCCTAAAATACTCCTTGTCAGACTTTCTAGTTTCACAAATCGATTCTTTCTACAAATTGCATTCCGGCTTTTAACACGCTGGTAGTTAAGTGTTTTCCTGACCTATAACAGATTTTCATTCACAGTTTTCAGCTCTAGCAGAACGTGTTCAGCCAAGAAAGAAGAGTTTTTTAGAAATTAATACCGAATAAGAGTATGTTTTCTTGACTCATACTTACGCTTCACACGTACTTTTATTCGAATATCAACGAAACAATTTATGAATGAAAGCTCGTCTTATACTTTAGAAACAATGCACATGGACAAAGTTTAAAAAACACATCGCATAAATCCGTAAATAATTTCTTAAATTCTTCGTATTTTCTAAAACACAAAACATCCTACCGATACACTGGCGACATTAAACAACAATTAGACACGGTGTTTCTTTAACGAAGGAAAATGTTGGACAATGAAAGGTGATTGACATGACAGTTACACAGAGCAGAACCATATTTCATTAACGAAATAAATTTCATCGCGGAGACAACAAGATTAGGTGTTTAAGTTTGATCTGATTTTGTTGGAAGAAGACAAGAAATTCGGCGTTTAAATTAATCAGCTCTTCTGCGGCAAGAAAAAAAATCTTCGGTAATAACACGAACATACTTTACCAATGTGGAAATTTACGGCTGTGGCCTCGTGTATGGAAACGTTGGTGAACCCGTAACAATGGACTGCGGCTCTGTAAAGAACGAAATGAATCTTCCTGACACAAATTCTAATCCACTTTGCATTATATATCCTTGACAAATGAACGGTTCGCCACTATTTCAATATAATCAAACAGCACAATCCGGGCAGTGTTTGAGTCACGGTGTCTCCTCTGGTACATTTAGCAGTGTGTGCTAGTTGACACAGTTGTGTGCCTCGTGACGCCTTACACTGGCTTGGCTCTCTCTCCCTGTACCACGTATAGAGGTCTGTTCTCTCACTTCAGCCTTTAGACGGTTCCGTTATTGATCTTGCAACTGCCGCGTGTGTGGGGATGTACGTATAAAGCCTACAGCATCTCGTCCCTACGAACACATGTGCTGAATCCAGCTTTATTCTTCCATGCCGATTTTTTGACAATTTTTTCTCACTTTTTCCACATCCATACACAATCTTCTCAGAAGATGTTTTTGTGTTATCTAAAGAAACGTCTGATTATGTTTAAGTATAAGTGAACAGTCGAGTCTTGTGAAGAAGTTTCTACGATTTATTGACTTTTGCTCCAGCTGGAATCAACGTAAGAGGCATTATTGGTCTGGTTTTGATACTTTTCTCCAGTCTAAGGAAGAAAATGAACACAATAGACAGTTTATTCTCTCAGTTGTTAAAATTATGCAGTCATGCGCAAATGCTTTAACGCCAGTAGACTGGAATCTCAGGTAATTTTGCATATCAGAATGAACATTGTGTGTGTGCTGATGTTGAATTATTAAACAACACTTCCTCACTTTCACTCCCACACGTTGTTCAATGTCAGATTTAATTGTTTCCAAATTGACCATGTGTCATTTAACACAGTGCGTACATGTATGCATACCTGGTTTCGCGAATAACTAGTTCGAATGAAAAAGTTGTTGAAATTTTGCAATTCATAAGGTAAACATAATTTAATAATTTAAAAAAAATATGAAAAGTACAAGGAAATCGACAATATACATACATTCAAATGTTCTATCACACAATATATTAAATGTTCTCGCTGCGGCAAGGTTGGTTGATGCTTAAATGTTTATTCGTAATCTTTTGGAGAATTAGACAAAGCCATTTTGGTTCCATTCTACAGGGGCAAAATAAAAACAAAACATCTATTTTATTATGGCCAAGGAAATGTATGCTGTCAACACAATGACAAATATGTTACTTACCATCAAAAGTGTGCCGCTGGAAATAAAAGAACCTTATTAGCTTCGTGAGTGATGTTTAAGTTGCAAGTTACGACGGTGTTGTTAATTTCAGACCACGGGCATTCTACGGGTTATGAAGCCTGTTCAGGGACATTATCCCATTTTACGGCCAACATGGGCTCCATTAAAAGAACGATACAAATACACAACTGACATGTGCCTGTCGGGCCGGCCGTAACATCCCCTTGGGAGAAAGCATTATGACTCATTTGGATCACTTGCTCTGGTCAGCAAATAGGTGCCAGGCATCGTTTCCGTCAAGAATTCCTGGTTTCAAGACAGTATGAGGGAATAATCCGGAATTGCAGGACAGCTTCCAAAACAAAAGGTACTTTAAAGAGAAAATATAGTACTTTTGCAGTTGATTGAAAAAAGCGCGTTGTACATCTTATTACGTGCCACTGATGTCATTGATGTTTTTTAAAACTATAATGTTTCTGCTTAAACTAATATTAAAAATACTATCTAACGACAGGACAGACCTAACTAGAAGATACTACTTACATTGTATGCTGTTTGTTAGGCCATTTGGTATAAATAGTTTTAGAAACAAAGTTATCAAACGACAACAAAGTTATTAAACGAAAACAAAGTTTTCAAACGACAACAGAGTAATAAAACGACAACAAAGTTATCGAACGAGAGTTATCAAACGACAACAGAGTAATCAAAAGACAACAGAGCAATCAACGACAACAACAAAGTAATCAAACGACAACAAAGGTATCGATCGAGAGTTATCAAAAGCAACAGAGTAATCAAAAGACAACAAATTAATAAAACGACAACAAAAAAGTAATCAAACGACAACATGTTATCAAACGACCTACCAATAATTCGGGTCTGTTCTACAAAATGACTGTACCATTGCACATTGAAATCATTGTATTTTCCTCGAATAATAAGATACACCTTGTACTGGTTATGGCGACTCTAAGACAAACACTGTATTCACTATAGTATTTGCGTATTATACAAATATATTAATATATGAAATGCACATTTATGGCTCTAATAGCTTCAACATTTATTAATGCCTAATAACTGTTCAACTTAGTCTCGGTTTAAGTTTATGTTATTTTTAGTGTTTAGTTCATTTTGAAATTCATAATTTACGCCTTAAATAATGTCATTAGAAAAACACGTTGATACTTTTTCAGAACGTAAGGTCGTTACGTAAATGCTACGTAAATAGCTACAGTGCATGTAACAGTATGTTTATTGGTACAAGTGGTCTAAACAACGTGTTTGACGTGAGCTGAAACTATATTACATGTAAGTTTATAATTTGGCAGATTATATGGACACACTTTTGTACATAGGGAAATAGGACAATTAATGGGTATAAATATTAAAAAAGCCTACATGTAAGCCAATGAGACATATTTTAAGAACACATGTCTGGGAAGAAACGTAAAAGCTGTTATGTCTATAATAAACTACAACAGTCATTCCAACTTAAAATTTGCGTTGTTATCTTAGTAAGATTATTCGATTGAAAATATTTTGTGTGGTTTGGTCTGGTTTTGAAGAGTCTTTCGGTGTATCAGTTTTCTTTGGCTTGAACATTTGATGAACATCCTATTAAAGTTTTTTGGGCTGAGTTATACTTATGCCTCATTATAATGTGGGTTAAAGAGACATCACTGCGGACATTGTTCGCCAAGAAAATCCTTTGAGGTTACTTCGGTCTCTTGCATGTCGACATTAATTAGTACAAAACAATTTTTGGCCAATTACAGCTACACTATAACAGTCCCGTACGACATTAACTTTTCATATGTCTATTTTCAATGTCTGCCAATGATGAAAGGTCCTTCATAGAAGCCACAGCAATTACGTTTTTGCGGGTCAAACAAAGGGTCTTCTCGCGTGAAAGTCTTGCAGTTCATAGGCTTCCGTGATATTTGGAAACCCGAATCTTCAACTGCGTTTGTACGTAACCAATACCAAAGATTACATTTATTTAGGAACACTAATGTGTAAATGTAACTAGACGCATTTTGAAGATTTGGCAGTTTTAAGTGAAAGTTTTGGCTAGACGGTTTTCGTGTGAAGTTGGGACATTTCATTAAAAAGGATATACATTTCGTGAAAGTAAATATTCTGTTGATTGATAAACCATATATGTATGAAAATCGACATGGACGGTTTTAACCATATTCATGAAGAAAAATTTAAAAAGAAAATGATTATGACTTTGAAAAAATAATAATAAAAGTACCTAAAAACAATTAGCATAAATTATGTCTGCATTGAATTTGAATTAGTTTGGTTAAATAGCACGGACACAACTCAATCAGAACTCCACAGGTAATTCCATCATCGCGGACATCATCCATCGGGTGTTTCGTTTTGTTCGCCGGCAAAAGAAAACGTCATAAAAAAGTACACATCTCGTTAGATATTTAAATGTTATTGCATTTTAAGCAGATAAAGATAACAAAACATTTATCTTTGTTGTTTTGAGGACATCATAGGCACCGACATGGGTGTTTTATTGTTGTTGTGTTGTTTTTATTTGTACTTGGTTTGTTTTGTCTTGTTGTTTCTTTTGGCATTATCTGAACAAAAGGTGTATTGTTTGAATATTTCCTAAGAGTGATCAAAACTTTGGCCATGTTTTGGTTTTATTGGTCAGATTTAACGTTTATACAAACCCCAAACCAGTCTTTACTGTGGCACTACGTCATAGTTACATGATTCGATTCAACTGGTCGCAGTATTCTGAAACCAGGTCAACCAGTCTTGATATGCATGTAACCATCGGAAACCATGGCGGCAGTAGTTCTTCTTTGTCTTTGAATACTTAATATCTATCTGTATTCACAAAGTCTTCGAGCAGGTGCAGGTCGATTTTATGATATAACGGGTTACCTCTGTGTATACTAACTATGTTTTGTGACCTGTTGCTAAAAGCACGTACAAGTTTAATGAAATAAAAGACAGATTCCAAGCATAGTCAGATAACGTTGCGCCATTGTCACTTTATAAATTCTGAACAATGACACCATCTGGTTTGGTTCTCAAACTGTCTACCAAGGTCGTGTCAATAATTACACGAATTATTATAGATTTACTTCAGTAAACGTGTAAATAAAACACTTAAACAGCCCAGTCGGTCTGTCTGCTGACTAACCGTTCCGATACGGTAACTACTGCTTTTTGTGTCATGTCTCATCACCAGTTTTGCTGTTACATTTACAACTGACTGAGATGTGAATGACTTTGTCCTGTGCAGTACTCATTGGACATTGTTTCTTATTTATGATAGATCAAAATCATGATGTATCAACATAGCAAAAACAAAGACTCGCTGATTGTATAATTACACAGACACATATATATGTGGTTTAAATGCACACCAATAGCATGGGGTCACACACAGCGGTAAATAATAATCGCTTGTTTCCATTGCAGTCCCTGATTACAACGCAAATGTCACGCCTGGACCAATGTGTTGGCCATGTGTTGTCCCAGTCTGCTGATCACATCTCTTCTACATAATGAAGACACTAGACCCTTACCAAGACCATAAATATATTGAAGAAGCCACTCGTAAATATTAATTTCAGACAGTGTCTGTCTAATTTTCTCCAAAGTAGTAGTCACATTTTACATCTAGAAAAAATACGATACGAACGTTTTCTAAGCTTTCCCCCATATACCATAAAGTATTAAGAGTAGAAAAAAGTAAAAAGAAACAAACTTAATAAAGTCATGTAGATTCTCTTGTTATTGAAATGGATTATACATAATATCATCATATTTGAAAAGTAAGAAAAAGTAAGAACTTGCCGAAAAATGAAATTGGGATTACGTTTACTTGGAAAACGTCGCGGGAGGGGCAATGACACATTCATTGTTCACAATCGTCGGTAAATTCAGACGACATAATCTTTTACATGATAAAATAATTTGATAAAATTGCATTTTTGGAAGACTTTTTTCCATAAACATTTAGGTATATTGACTTATACGGAAATTTACATGTACGTTCATCGTTTAGATATTTTTATCAACATTTTACCAGAAACTACATAATTAGAAACTGCAGAATTTATTAGAAACAACAGTATTTAACAATGAATTTTACCGTTCAGCATTTTATCATCCCAGACACCGGTACATACACGTGATGCCGTTTAAATATTTGGCATCAGCTTTAATAACATAATTGCCTCTATCATAAATGGCCGGGCAATTATCCGATAAAAAGACGCTGTGAGTAATAATTTAGTCGTTGCTTGTTACTTTGTAAGAAAAAGATCCATTAGGCTTATACTCCCAAACATAAGATAGCTGTAAGTGGCGGATGGATATACGATCTGGCGGGGAAATTGTTTCATTCATGATGTCGAGACACGTGTGTTTTCCTTCTTTAAAAATTCATTCTTATTAACTGTATGCATTTTCGTTCGAAACTCTGATCATCTGATAACTAGAATAGTGCTTTATATTATTGTTTTGTAGTTTTGTGAAAAGCATGACCAGGCTTGTCGTCAATTTTCGGATTGGTTCGACCATTATTGAAGATACATTTTTCTAATGGGGTCCGGGGGCATGCTGTCCCGAAAGTTGTGTTACTGCTCAGAGGCGTTTCCCGATATATTTGGCACTAAAAAATTTGACACTGTGCGGTGCTTTTTAGCCTTACTTCTTCCTTCTTTGATGTGACTTTAATTAACACGATATTATAACAATGGCTATATAGGGCTCATAAACGTGTATAAATATTTAATGGAGTATGGATTGAAAGAAGGCCGATGAACTACGTGGCCTAATGGTTGAATCGTTGGGTATATAAATCACAGCATCTAAAAGTTCTTAGTGCGAATGTTGCTCGGAGCAAAAATACCTTTCAAATGTAAAATAGGCAGTTGCTTATTAAGAATTGTGCGTACTCCCCCGAAGTGTTGATTATTTAAAATGTTGGACTTAACATGGCTTAAATTTTCAAAAAGTTTACAAACGGTCAGATACTTAAATAATCCAAACTCGAAAGACTATGGGATCGCTAGTGACGGAAATCACGTTAGCTATTTTCATAACAGTGTATAACAGTCATAAAAATCTGAATTATATAGAAATGTTTTGCAAAGTAATGGGCAATTTCTAAGTTTGGTCGTGCATTGTTTGTCGTACCGGCGACGACTGTATTGACATGTGAAATAATGTGTGCACTGTTTGAAAGTATACAATTTGTACATTAATAATACAATTTAAGTTCTTCGATAACACACGTGCGTTCCAATGGGTTTCAAGAATACAATATTTTTACAATTGATAAATGCACACAGAATTAATACACAGAAATAAATAAAACTATTGGCTCAAACTTAAAACAAAATGAACAGTGTATCATTTTCGGTTGTATTTCTTTAACCTTTTAAACTATCAAAATATAGTTTTGATATTTACAATACTTAATAAAAGCTGTTTAATTTGATATCAAATTCAGTAAAATAGACTGAAAAATAAAAACACAGTGGTGAGTTTAATACAGCACATATTTCCCGATTTCGGCCTGCATTAGCTTTTGCCCACAAAAATGGCTGCCTTAAACTGTCTTATCAGTGTCGATGACATCACATGGAAACTATCTATAGAAACAGTTATATCGCACTAAATAAATCGTAACATTGATGAAATGAACATTTTACTCTTTTCCACTCAAATTGTCGTATTCATTTCCGACAATCGACTAAAATGGCACTCTTTACAACCTACTGTGAGTGATTTATTTTCGATAACACACAAAAAACAACAATAAAAAAACAACAACAAAAAAACAAACAAACAAACAAACGACAATAACATCAAAACAATAACAAAACAACAAAATCACAGAAAAAAAAATAAAAATATATAAAAGAAAACAAATTTACATGAGTCTTAACGCTAACATACCCTTTTTCGACTACTGTTTTTGTGGGAAGATTAGGCCATAACTGGGCAGTAAATGAAAGTCCATTGGGAAACAGTGGTCACTGAACACTAACCGGGTCCGTAAACGGGACTCTCTTAGTACACTGAAAGTGTATTAGATCGGCGCCTTGGGCGGGAATTTAGGAATCCGAGGACCCACATGGATTTTGAGGAACTTCCGAAGTCTGATGGTACATTGATGGTGGTACCGAGGAAAGTCAGATCGTGATGGTGGCCTCTGATATGTCTCGATAGGCCGCCCCATACATGGCGCAGAGAGCTCGATGAGAATGACCTGTCGGCTATTGTCTGACCCCATCACAATGACTGGCCGCTTTGCTGTTTCTGTGATGTGTTGATGAAACTTCAGCTGTCTGTAAGTGTCAGCTTCCATTGACCACTCTGTGGCTGGTCTTACAGTCCACGGATTTCCGTCTTCGAGATATCAGCCAAGCTAATCCTAAGAACAATTGATCATCAGTCTTATTTTATACGACGAAACTCAATTAATGAAAATCAAATATTAACTATAATGCCTGGAAATATGTTCTGTCGACATCTTGTACCCAAAGGAGTAACATTGGGGTGGGAAATTTTGAAACGTGTTCCTGAAATTCTGATCAGGGGGTTTGTGTTCAGTGGAGTAAAATCGTGGATAGGGCATTTTGAAACGCCTGTGTGGGTGAAATAAAACGCTTAAAAATTATTACTGCTTCGGTTTAAGTGAAAGCTTTCAACACTTATACAGAAAATTAATAGTTCATTAGTATGATCCTTGAGGCTTACACAAACTACGTTTGTAATCGAAAAATACGAAATGAAACAAAATACGCTACGTGCGCTTCATTTGCGAATCTTCCGTGAGGAGGTAAAAACATATAGCCTATGCGCATGCGCAACTTTACATTCCAGACATCCAAGGAAAACAAACTCGATATTGTTGATAGAATTGCTCGATTTTTGCAGAATTTTTGTGATATTGTCTATTTCTTCTTACTCAAAGGATCAGAATGGTAAGTTTCATTCGATGATTAACGAATTCCTATCATAGTTTCCACTGGATTAAAGCTTGCAGCGCAAATGTTCGCGTGAATATGTACCAAAATGTGGGTGGGGTAATGCGGCAACCGTAACTTGGGAAGCTATGACTTCCAAGATATGATTCACTTACCTTAAACTTCGTGAAATATTTAGTGTATCTTTGGGAATAGTTAAATTGCTGTTATTTAAAAAAAAAGAAAAGATTTAGACCCATTTCTACCCACTTGCTTTCTGAACCTTGTAAAATTGGATCTCTCATGCTTGAAAATATAAAAATATTTCTAAGGATTCAAAGTTTCAATGTATATAAAACAAAATCTTTAAACATCAACTGATATATTTTACTAAAATGTTTCTTTCAGCCATGCATAAAACTTAAGTACACATGACAGTATTGTGACTATTGACCTGCATTTATTAATCTTTCTAAAGTAAACACTAATAGACCATTTCAAACATCCAGTGCGCATGCGCCGATTTATATCTTGCGCTACGAGACTTGACCCATTTTCTTTCGATTGTCAAAACTGGGGGCTCTTGCGCAAAGGATTTCATCATTTGTGTTCGTACTTTCTTAGAAAACAAGTTGGTTTTTTTTTTCGGTTTGCACATATTAGCGCCAATTAACGGCTGTTTACAGCATTGTTCACGCACTTATAACATGGAGTCACTATTACATCACTTTGATTTTAATTTCTTCAAGGTTGTGAAAAATAAATGCGGTGTTATTTCTTTCTGGCGCGGAGGGCTCTCTGGCTAACACTGCAACAACAAAGAAAATTCTGGGAAACAATCGATGGTCACTATCATTTGAAGTCGCCGAAAAGAAATATTTTTGTGTCAAATTGACCGACCCATTATTTCACAATACTGTGTAACATGATATCGATCGATAATTGTCTTCAAGCTGCCATTTAGAAGATAGAGAGGGTGTGAACGTTGGGTACTGTTGAGAGATTAAAAATGATAAATACACGTGAACGGCGTGTGCTATGAAAAAATATGCAACGTTATTGACGATTTACCTTCGCGGCATAAATATAAGTTCTAAAAGAGTGAGAGTGGAGGGGGGAAACTTTACTATGTAGTAATATTTCAGACTGCGCATGTTTTTACTTATATAAATATCCTTACAAACTTCTTTAGTCCATTGAATGATCATAAGCATTTTTATAAAGGAATTATTTATATTTAAGGTATGGATTAACTACAAAAGAATAGGCGAGCTATTGAAATAATACCTTTGCAATAAACACGAGATGAAAAATATATATAAGATTGTGTTCCTTGAAATCCCAACATCCACGTTTCCTCTTCCTTAACGAAAAAATAGTGGGGTTGGGAAAGAGTGCACCATTGTGGGTACTGCTAAATATAGCGTTAGGTCCTTTTATGAGCCAAAAAAGATATTGTAGACCTTAGTGTTTTGTCCTTTTTGTTGTCCTCGCGTAAGTCAATGCATATTGGTCTGTAAATGGTGAAGGTCATAAACCACACGACTGCCATATGGTGACAGTTTCAAACACAGCTGCATAGCGGATGCATGTGTTAATTCTTGCGAAGGGGAAAAGACGCCAAAACACTGTCACACTTCCTGTCCACTAGACAAACAAGGTGTCATAAAACTGCCAATTAGCTTAATTAGTTGGGGTGTCCGCTCATGTCATAAAATTAGGGATTCAATTGGAGTAAAACTTTATGATGGTATGAAAGGGACCCACGCCCATAGAGAAACATACCCGGTAATATGAATTTACAAAACGATATTTTAAATTAATACATTTCTATCTTTAAATGGGTACAAAAATTAAGTACCCGGTAGGGCCCACTTTAGACCACATTTTGGCATAGAACATTCAAGCCATGAATGGGAACATAAGACGTAGCCAGGCGTGTAGACCCTCATTAAAATAATTGCAAATCAAGTAAAGTCAAAAGTTGTATGCAGATTTTGAATCGCAGTCCACGAATTCCTATTAATCATTTATACGTAATAGCGCATTATGTGACCGATGCATTAAGAAATAGGGATTTTGACACCATTGTCCAAATTTACAACATTGTTCATTATAAGATATATAACAACTAAGATTAGAAGCATAAGAAAATTTGCTTGACAAAGATCCATACCCCTGTAACTAAAGTAATGATGATGCAAATGACGGTGATGCTGCTGCTGCTACTGCTGATAATGATGACGGTGATACCGATGCTGTTTATGATTATTATGTAAATGGTAAAAACGGTTACGGTGATGCCCATGACGATTACGATGTAGATCGTGATGGCGGTGATGCTGCTGCTGCTGATGATGATTAAAGGTGATTATACAGGTAATATGGGATCATGATGATGATCATGTGTGGCCAGATAAATTTAATGGCGGTAATGATTATAATTTCTTTTAAAATATTTAACATGTAAATGGACGTGATATAAGTTCGTTTTTATTACGGTTGTTTTATTTAACTTTCAATTGATGATTGTATACGTGCACTATTTGGCAACTTATGGTTATTCAGACGTTAAACTTTTGTCAATTTCATGATTTTCAGCACTGTATTACGTTCAATTAGATAATACAAAATCCGGAAGTGAAGAGCCCCCAGTTTTGCAAAACAGGTCGAGTCTCGCGAGATTTTCTCTCAAAGCGTCTACTTGATCAGCGGAATAGGATTGGCTAGACGCTTGGTTTGAAATGGTCTATTGTATATTTTTTGTTGAATACTACTGTAACCAATGCAATATCAAAGACAATGTATTTGCAATAAGAAAAACAATTAAAAATATAACTTACAGTACATAGTTGTTTATAAGGTGTTTTTCTTTTAGATCAAAGATACATATATCATGCCATCGCACGAAACAGAATGTTCTCGCAGCTCTCCCAGCCCTACATAATTGAGAGATATTTATAAGTAAAAAATCATTATGGCATGGCAGGTCGAGCAATGCTATGATGGCTAATTAGCACAAGTCTAAACCGCCGTGACTGTTTGCACAGTAAAACCACGTGAACAGTGTTACGTAAGACACTCTGCCCAAGTTTATCGTGTACATGCAAGAGGTGAGGCATAGATCAAAGAAATTAATATTGTGCTTCAGAGCGGATCAGTTATGTTCTTCTCATGTACACATCAGTATGTGTAAACCCTACACAATTGAGAGATTGAGAAAACGTCCTGCATCATATACTAGCTGTCACTTGCTTTAACATGTGCCTAAATATCGATCAGAACCATGCATTGTCCATGTGTATATGCCACCAATCAATAATTTCATGGAGAAATGTAATAGGCAGCTGCTTATAAAACACATCATTCACACCCTCACTGTCAAAGCGCTCCGATCGATTTCACCTTGACAACAACTTATCTTTAAGTCAGGCAACTTGACCTGTGAAATAAGACAAGTCTACACAGAAACACCAAGTAAATTCCAGCTTGGTGTGTCTAGCAGACAAAAGTTGAAAGTTTGTTTCAGCATTTACTAACAGATAATTAGCAGTGTGTTATGCAGAAAAAAGGGAAATGTATGTGAGACTGTTAATCATTGTTTGATTATTTTTTATTAACACATTATTTGAGCCACATTTCAAACTGCGCTGAGAAAAAAAATGTATAAAAAAGTAATAACAAGTTACATAGGCTGTACAAATTACGCTTATATGTTCATACGGCGTATGCATGATATACTGGGGTAGAGTGTCTTACATAACATTACATACATACACATGGTCATATTAGGCAAACAGTCGTGGCGGTTTACAAATACGCCAGTAATATAGCAAATTCACAAATTTTGAATCGGCACCTGCTGAAAATTTCACCCCGTCTTATAAAAGGGTCAATACAGAAAACCTCAGATTTGGGAGGCAAACTAGGGGACCCGTCTTAAAAGAGGGTCACCTTACAGTCGCATATATACAGTAATATTGTTTATATATTGTGAAATAACCATGAAGGAAACTTTCATTTAAAATTTCAGATCCTCTCCAGACAGAAACCAGCCATAGGGCCCGGCTCTACAACCCCAGCTAAAGAAAACAAAAAAAAGAAGTCCCTGCCCAAACTAGAAGAGTTCTTGGACAACCGGGATTACACTGGTGCTATCACTCTGCTCGAGGTTTGCATCATTTTAAAAAAAATGAAATCATTTGTCAAAAAAATGACTGCCAGAAGCATGGTTGATTTCCTATAGGTCTATAAAGTCCATATAGGCCTATTCATAAAAATCTAGAGCTAGAGCCTTGCTATTTTGTTAACATATTTTTTGGTTAGCCCTATCAGGATTGTAAAAAGAGTTTTTGATCTGTCAATGAAACTTTGCCGACAGGAGCATGTTGGTTTTCCGAATATCAGTGATCGCGATTACCATAAAAAATGTTGGGTCCCTGAGGCCCAGTACTCTAAAGATTTTGGGGTCCCAAACAAAATCCATGGAGTCCCTGTAACATTTTATTCAATTTCAATAGAAAGCCACTGTGACTGAAAATTTCGAACATGTTTTCCTTTCTTTGCTGGATCTGGTGATGCCATTTTCTAGCATCTGCTAGGTGCAACTATGCAACCGCGACTGCTTTACTCTATACATTTTGCAAATCATTAATTACTACGACATTCCCCTGATATAAAGAACCAGTCTAGTCTAATCAGCGTTACGTAATAACTGCATCACGATCACGTGGGAGTATTCCCTAGGCTGTTATTAGTTTATTAAGAGCATTTTGTTTTTGAAAAACAGAATGGATTTCTACTGGAAATGAAAGTTTTGATGCATTCTTGGGACGTATCATACCCTACAAAAATGCGTCCCAGGCACATTTGGTGCGTATTTTAACACTGAATATGGCTATAAATTATAACTTTCAAATCTTCTTGTATGAAACATTAATATCTTGACTAAAAGCTTGATAATTGGTTTACATTATTTACATTCTTTAGGTATGTCTCTATCAAGACTCTTTGATGCCAGGGAGTGGCAATTTTCCATGTATGGCTATGTAGAAAAAAGGAGAAATCATACTGAATCTAGATTATAACAAAACTGATTGACAAATGATACTTGTAAACTTTACTTTAACAATACTACAGTTATTTTGGTTTTTAGAACTATTGCTTAATTTCTTCAGCAATTGGATGAGTGTTACAGGGTCATCATGGCACTCTTGTTTGATCTTATCCATAAGCTCTTATGAAATGTAACTGTTACAAACATTCACTTTTCATTATATGGACTAATGATATAATCACCAAACATTGATTTTTCTATTTTACAAAGAAAGTGCTAAAAAAAACAAGTCAAGTATGCTTTTCCTTTTGTAATAAAACAAGTAATGAAATTCTTGGACCAAACTAGAATTAAGCAATGGATTTGACTGATTACAATTTTAGCTCACCTGAGCACAACGTGCACAAGGGGAGTTTTTGTAATACTGCTTTGTCAGGTGTCCGGCGTCAACATTTTAGCTTAAGAACACACAAAAGGCCACAGATTTTATCCAATCTTCATCAAACTTGGTCAGAATGTTTGTCTGCATGAAATCTTGGATGAGTTCATTATTGGGTCATCTGGGGTCAAAAATAGGTCACTAGGTCAAATTTTTTGGAAAAACTTATGAACACACTAGAGGCTATATTTATAGGCCAATCTTCATCAAAACTTGGTCAGAATGTTTGCCTTCATGAAATATTGGATTGGTTTATAACTGCTCACGTGGGATCAATATGTAAGTCATTAGGTCAAATCTAAGAAAAAGCTTGTGAACACACTAGAGACCACATTTATAGCCCAATCTTCACCAAACTTGATCAGATTGTTTGTCTGCATCAAATCTTAGATGAGTTCAATGTTGGGTCATGTGGGGTCAAAACGTGGGTCACTATGCCAAATTTTAGCAAAAGCTTGTGAACTCACTAGAGACCACATTTATAGCCCAATCTTCACCAAACTTGATCAGAATGTTTGCCTTCATGATATCTTGAATGAGTTCATAACTGGGTCACATGGGGTCAAGAAATAGGCCTTTAGGTCAAATCTTAGAAAAAGCTTGTGAACACACTAGAGGCCACATTAGTAGCCTAATCTTCACCAAACTTGAATCAGATTGTTTTTCCGCACCAAATCTTGGATGAGTACATTATTGGGTCACATGGGGTCAAAAAGTAGGTCACTAGGTCACATTTTAGAAATAACTTGTGAAAACACTCAAGAGGCCACATTGATGGCCCAATCTTCACCAAACTTGGCCAGCATGTTTGCCAGTATGAAATCTTACATATGTTTTGAAGTGAGTCATGTGGATTCAGAAGGTTACTTGGTAAAGTTCTAGAAAATGTTATCAACCCAGTGGCCACACTAATGGTCCAATCTTCACCATGGATTTCCAAAGTAAATGACTCTTAATTACTTGATGCCAGATTTGAGCCTTCTAAAAGCATGTGTCATCAGGGGAGCAATTAAGGGCCATTATGGCCCTCTGTTTGTGAGAGTTTGTAGTAACTTTGTGTTTTTATTTTCCAGTTCAACAGAAACAGTGGGAAAGGTGACCAAGACACTGACTTATGGATTGCCTATTGTGCCTTTCACTTAGCAGACTACAAAAGGGCAATGGATGTAAGTTTCTTATCTTATATTCATTATTATGATCAATGACACATACGAAAATAAAAGATTTTACAACATCACATAATTTATTTACCAAACATGTAACAAATTATCACTATATATAATATTCATCAAACAGAACAATTTATCATTTATATCAAATAAAATCAAAGCTGATCCAAGTACTAATAAAATTGTCCACTTACATGCTGAAAGTCCAAATTTCATTCTAAATCGAAATAAACTGTCCGAGGTGGTGACATTATCAGCAAAAGTTACAAAAATAAAAAAAGTTGTAAACCAAAGTTATATTCCCACACTGCTGTTATATTAAAACATTTGTTGTAAGTCTTAACAGTCTTGAAGGTCTAATCAGGTCTCTCATAAAAGAAGAAAATACCCCCATTTATAATAGCTAAAATTTTTCGAGACTACCAGTTCCATCACCCATTAAAACATGCTGGAAATTACTGTGAGCTCTTCAAATCAATATCCCATGACAGGGAACAGTCAACATTTTATCAATTAGTGACATTACAGTAACATAAGCAGTGCCCTAAAATGCGACCATCACAAGGTTAAATAAAACACAATGGAAAACTCTTATGTAACATCATTTGCTGAAGTAAACCAGAACATGGTTGGTTTTAGATGCATCCTTCATTCTCTCATAGCATCTGAACATTCTACCATTTTAAATTATCTGTTTTGTCGATTTTAAACAAGTACAGCAACCTGTACCATTTACTGTTTGTAAATATTTTTTAAGTTCAAAATGATTAAGTGTGGAGAATATTCACAGATCTTTTGCTTACACCTGTCTTCATTTTCACCTGTAGGAGTACCAGCGAATTGTCTCGAAGGCCAACTGTCACCCTGATGTGTATGTCAACCTGGGCTGCACCTATTTCTTCCTAGGGATGTATCCAGAGGCTGACGAGGCCGTACAGAAAGGTAGGTCCGATGTACTTCATCAGGTATTCATCAGTACAAAAAATTCATAGAATATCTGTTTCCTTATCAACAATTGTTCTTGTAATATATAGTCTGTATTAAAAGACCACCTAAAGGACAGGACTATAATGGTCTCCTTAGACAGGTGATCGTACTTGTAATTTTATTTTTATTGTGATTGTTGTTACTTGCTGCTGTTATTATGTAATATGATGACTTTAGTTCACTAGTTCCCTAGCCGGCTATGTCCTTAAAATATAATGCACACTTCTATTTGAGGGCTAAAATTAAAAAAGTACTTCAAACATTGTGTAAACACAAGCAGTTTAATTCTTACAATTGTACATATATTGGTATGCAAGTAAATATTGTGAAATGCTACTTAAACAGAAAGTAGGCAGATGAGTAAAATATGAACTTAAAGAGTAACAATGCTCCAGTTATTTTAATGTATTGTAACTCACCTCAGATTAATTCAACTCAGGAACACAGGAAATCAATGCAGAAAGAGTATAATATTTTACATCTCAGTGATGTGTGTAATTTCCATGAACTATGCATCATATGATTCATGACTTCAGTCAGGTCTATAGTGTCTGCAAAGATATCATTGATATATATAATAATGTGTACAAAGTAAACAATAATATATTTATTCATAGGCAAAACTATTTACTTTATGGAAGCACAAATTCTCAAATCCCTTGATTGTGATGTGTTATAGTATGAAGATGGCTAAAACCCAGTGACATCACTGGCTATAGATAACTATGACCTATCAAGTGTCGTGTGCCATAACCATGCCCCCTCCCCTCCCAAATGTATGACCTAATACCTGTGGCATTAGGAATTATCAGAAAAAAACCCACCTGATTTGGGGCATTTTTTCATGGCTATAAAATTAACCACTAAAAATCCCTGTACTATGCTTAAATGTATGATATAAACACAGGCTCACTTCTCTGATTCATAAAAGCACAAAACCTGGTCTCTTATTCATTGCCTCTTTGATATCTTTCCCGCTATACCACTGTTGTATTTTCATAAGGTTAAATAATGTACTGTTTTACTTATTAACACCATGTACACCTTTTTAACTTAACCTTTTATTTCAGCATAAAATTGTAAAGAAGAAGTAAGGTCTCAGAAATGGAGACAATTTTTTATATTGCTTTAAAAAGTTAAACCATGTTTGTATTAATTAAAAACTAATTTATATCTGTCACTTAATATAAATTATAATAAAAATGACATTCCCTTAGTTGCTTTATATAAAAAACACAAAAAACAGGCTTTTTACAAAAAATGTAAACTTGCATCAACAATGATTTTAAAGTTATTTAAAATATAAATTACATCACTAGATTTTAAATTTCAGACATTTCAGCTGGACATTGACCTTAATGATTAATCATTCATTTTTCTTCTCCCTTACAAGTGCCTCATTTATTTTTATCGTAAATCAAAACCCTAATTAGGCTTTCAGCATATTATTGCAAAAAATGCATACATTATTTATTACAATTTATAAAACATTTTTCCTCTTTGCATATTTGGAGATCATAACACATGTATGTTTGTTATGATCTGTATGTGTTTACCATGCCAATCAACTTTTGTAGGTATGCAAGCTGAGGGATTGTCATTTTCATCTCTTCAAAAGTCGAATAGTAAGACAATTTTACCACTCTCAACACTTTATTTCACTGTTACATTAGTGCAGGAGTCTGTTGCTGATAGATCCCCTTTTCATTGTCATTAATTTAAATTTTTTTCTAGCACTACATTCTTGGTACCGTTTTTCTAGATACATGTAGATATTTTAATGGTGTAATTTGATCATTATCAAGTATAATTATAATAGGTTTGGGTATATTTCTTTGTATAATTAGTGTGTATAAATGCTGTGGTTGGAATCTTTAGATGACTCTTCATGTTATATCTCATTAATATACTTAGAGAATATTGGTTTACTAACAATGTTTCAATTAAAAAAATAATGAAGTTTTTTGGCAATTTACTACGTTTGCAGTTTTAGATAAAGAACTAGAGGCTAGCAAACCACTCATTATACAAAATAGACAATAGGGAATAATTCTTGTACAATGTTTAGAAAATGTTTTATCAGTTTTAATTATTGTAAAATTTTCCAGTGGTAAAAAAAGTTGGCGGTATTAAAAAGAATTACATCATTCCAGTGAGATTTTTTTCTCAATTATTTTTTGTTTCACAATAATGGAAAATAGTTCTTTAAATAGACATTTTTATCTATGAAGGTATCACAATGACCAGACCACTTTGGAACAATGACAATGTTTCAGCGTTTGCATTTAATATAGATGTTAATCTTCTTGTCAAAGGCCCTTTTATCAAACAGCGACATGATGAATGTATCTATATCCTGTATCACCTTGGTTGTGTTTGTTGGAGTTCTAGATGTCCATTTAGAGTCATGGCAGTCCCCTGGCTTATGTGAACATGGCTGACTTAGATCATATAACAGTTTTACAATGATTTATCCATTTCATTAATAATTTGCTAAAATCAACTTACAATGAGCTTAACACATGTTTTTCAGACATCTTGCATATTTGTGATGGCTGTAATGCTTAATGAACAGTTTCCAATTAGAAAGCAATATGGAAAACCCCATTCATTTATTTTTGAATGAATGCATTCAGTTCAGTCCATATGACCTATCAAGTGTCGGTGTGTCCTTAAATCCATTATACAGAAAAGAAAAAAAATAATACATTCTGATTCAAATGTAATAATTAATTTTGTTAAAAAGTGATGTCTGCCTGCACACATATGCCAGACCCCTCATTGTCCCATTATCTGCCTCATCTTGTCATTAATCACCCATCCTTTGTAACCACCAGCCATGCAGACTTGCCAACTGCCACCTATAGCTTTCACCTCATCCTAATTGTTAAAGCAAGTTTTTATTTGTGAGAAAATGTTCAACATTTTTAGGAGTATTGTTTTAATCTTGCAAAAATTGTACTTTCTTTAAATTGCTCTTTTTCCTTCTATTAGTTCTTCCTGTCTTTAAATGGTAAAGCTTGTATGGATGTTCAGAAGCCTGTTTTTACTACTTTCAATAAATATTCTTACACATATCTGTATCTCTAACTGCCTGTTTACTCTGGAATGTTTGTGACTTTTTTTACTGATACATAATTATGTCAAATGTCTCTTGCTGACCCTAGGCATAGGGTGCCTATGACTGAGGGGTAGAGCCATCAGCTTGTTAGTTGTCTGACTCCTTGACCTCTTGATTAAGTGGGTTTGATTCCTGGTTGGGGCATATGACTTAATGGGACTAGTTTTCTTTCTGACCCGCTCATTGTCAGTAATTCTACCCATACATTTGTCTGGTGGTCCTGTAGCTGACCTGAGGTGCTTCAGTGATTCTACCCAGACATGTTTGTGGTCTTTCTCCACCAATAAGTAGCTTGACACCACCACTGTGCGTATATATATGTTGTTATGATAAAATAACAACAACATGAAAAAACACACCAGCAAATCTTTAATATGCACTTGTAACTGCTTCTTGTTTTTGGCATAGAGTTTGGTGTATATTAAAGCTGCATCTCAGTCATATTTCTATAATGGTGTTCATAATTTTATGAGTAGATGTTGAGATTTAAATTATCAATGTTCTACTGTGGGAAGGTCATCCAGCTGGACATCACTATAATGATAATAATTGGTCACTGTGATGTAATAAAAAAACAAATACCAAAAAAAAATAAAAAAAATATTGTTATTGGTGGATGATTTAATTAGGTTCAATTTAAAAGAAAAAAAAAAGCCTGTTGTACTTTTCCTGTCTTGGAAAGGGGTTCACATTTATGCCAAGTTCAGTATATAAATGTACTTTATTGTGATTATCATACATTATTTACTGTATATATATATTCTCACAAAGTTTTTTCATTAACAATTTACCGGTATATTGCTTATTATGTTTTATATTAAACATTGTGTTATATACATATATCTTGTTTGACTCTTTTTTTGGTATTGGGATTGTGTATGAAAACATTTATAATAACTATCCTCATTAATAGATGTTTATTTGCACAATCACCCCTGTCTTATGCTTTTAAACTTTTTAATATAAAGCAATGTAATAATATATATGATTAAAATTTTCATTTAAATCAGTTACTTCAAAGATTGCATAGACCATAATTTTGTGTCCCACACATTGCAAGACAACTGTGAATTTTTCTTTATCCCTTTGATACAGGGAGAAGTGAGTCTTAAACAAGGCATTGCCTATCAAATGTAACAGGTTGCAGAGACACCCATGGCATTGTGGTAGTCAGATAGCAACTCCTCTGACTGTTTGCCTTTTAACACTTGCTTTGAGTCAGAGCCAAGGACTTTTTGTAGGAAAGTCTTCCAGCTGACCTTCGGTGCACCTGAGGTCCTACCCAGACATTCATCTAGAGTTGTCCTCCAACAATATTGTTGGAAGTTGCTATATTGTCCTTAATTGGTTGGTGCCATGTATTTAAACAAAGAAGAAGGGAAATTATTGTGTTATTAAAAACGAGATTAGGTTAAGATAGTAAATTAATGAATTGTAGCAGAACACATACAGAATGTCAGTTAATTATTATTGTCTGTGAACTAATTAATTAACATACAGCAACAAAATCATTATTTCTTAACAAATTAAGCAGAGTACAAAATAAAATCACTAATCACTAAAAGTATTGTTCATTAACAAATTAGGCAGATCACAGGTAGAAAACCACTAAAAATTTTATTGTTTGTTGACAAATTAATAAATAAAATCTTTTAAACAATTATTGGTATTGGCTTTTATAGACAGACTTGACTGACGGTTTATTGACTGTCCATTAAACATATAATACACTAATCATAGATCTGCAAAGTCAAATATATTCACAGTCATGGGTACAACATGAAGACAGCACTTTCCTTCAACGTAGATATCATTTCTGTAACTGAAACAATACACACTATGGAAAATAAACAAAAAAACAATTATAGATCTGCTATGTCAGCATACTGGACTATCTGTGGTTGCGTGTTTGCTATTCTGCAAGTGGATTTATAAGGTGTAGATATTGTCTAGCTAGTTGTTCACATCCTGGAAGATTATTAGGTACAGTCTTATCATTGGTAGCAAGGTCTAGGGCTTTGGGTCTGACTTCATTCATTTAGTTTGTTTGCTACTTTACACATGTAATGTTGTTTATTAGGCAATGATTGCTTAAAAGCAAGAAAACAGCTGGCCAGACAATGAATTGTTCACAGTTAATAAGTATAGTCCCCTGTCTTGCCATTGTTTAGGTGTTTCTTTAAGCATGGCAATGAGGAATCAATATGGATGTATAACTTTATTTTATTTATAATAGAAAGTATTGCATTTTTTAATGTAACCAAATTTAAATAAAGTATAATACTCCAATTTCATGATGAAGTTTGTTAATCTGTGGTAATAGGGTAATCTGTTGTTTGCACTCACAGAAAATCCCACTATGTTTATTGCCATCTTGCCATGTTTTGAATAACTACCAGCAGTGTAAATTTTAAGAAGGAAAACATATCATGGGAAATGATATCCTTGTCCATTGTCTTGCTTTCTACTAAATACTTGACTAGTGTACATAACAATCCTGTTTTTCTGCTGTACTAAATAAACCTGTATTAATTTTTGCCTGCTAAGAACAAAGTGAACAGGCCAGCTCTTGCTGGAGGTTGATTAAACTGGATCTACACTTTTTGCTACTTAGTCTATTAGTTCTTCTAACACATCTGGCAAATCTGCACTTTTAAGAATTATGTATAAGTTAAGAATTGTAGCAACAGAAAGATTAACTGTATTGACCACATTATATAGGTCCAAGAGGAGCACTACAGAACCGTGTGCTGTTCCACCTGTCCCACAAGTTCAATGATGAGAAGCGGCTGATGGGTTACCATGGTCAGCTACAGGACATCATAGAGGACCAGCTGTCCCTGGCATCCATACATTACCTGCGCAGTCATTACCAGGAAGCTATAGACATATACAAGAGAATACTCCTTGATAACAGGTATGGTTGACTTTAGTATTTGATTAAACATAGTTGAAACTTCTGTGTTTAACTTAAAGGTGGTAACCGACAGTTTGGTCCAAAAATAATTTCTCAAAAAACCCAAACAAGTCATTGGTACCTGAAAAGGTCCTGAAAAATGCTGTTTATTGATTCCAAAGACCTTTGTGAACAGTCATGGATAAATCCTCAATTGTCCTTGCAAACATATGTTTTCTATCCGAGTCATGCTGCAGAGATAGCTATTTTTAAACTTAGAGAGCAACATGACCACTTAATTTTATAAAGTCGTCTTGGTTGTCAGCTCTGACATCGATATCTTTTTTTTAGTAGGGACCGCTTTTAGTACAGTCTAACAAATAAAGTTAGTGTTCAAAAGTAAATATAAAGTATGGGTTTATGTAAAGTATATGACTAAATTCCCCAAAGCAGTGGTCAGATATTGGTACATGTTTTATCAATGGCAAACCATCAGATACCACCTTTAATATTCAGTTCATGTTTTGTGTACAGATACTATCAAGTTTACATCATACTAACAATCGCTTGAAAAGTCTATTGCTCGCTCCTATAACAGTGTTTGTTTAAAGTTTCATATGCAATAATGATATATTCTATGATCACTTGATTTTGCGAACTTGTAGCTTTACAATTACTATGTTGTTGATTTTTTAAATTGGAGCAAATTATACACAAGTATAATAAAGGCCTTTGATGGTAGTATGTGTTTTTGTTTTGTTCTTTGCGTCCAACTCTATATTGAATTCTTTATAGAAGAGTAAGTAAATAATCATTTGAACTGCTTGTCTTCACAGAGATCTTTTTTGTTTGCAGAGATTTTCTGGCACTCAATGTCTATGTGGCCTTGTGTTACTATAAGCTAGACTACTATGATGTCTCCCAGGTAAGGATATCCTGATATAATGCCTTTAATTTTCTTTTATTCTTTTAACACTATAGCTAACCTTTTAGTTAATAAACCATGATAATTGTTAGATATATGCTACCATATGCAGTAAAATAGGCATAATGCTAGAGACTGCAGAAAATAATAGTCAACTTGACTATACCATAATTAAGGAGGGCTGTCTAAGTCACCATATTGCCTGCATCGCTATAAGATGCCTGTTCAAGTTTTGCTGGCACAACTACTTGGTTTATATTTAAATTGTTAGTGTATAAATTGGAACAACAAACTATATATTTTATATTCTTAATATGCATAAGATAATGTGTATAATTGAAGTCACAGGACCTGGAAGCACAATCGGTAGAGCGTCGGAGCCAGGTACGGGAGGCCCTGGGTTCAATCCTGGGCCCTGACATACCAAAGTCGTAAAAAATGGTAGGAATATAGCTCCCTTGCTAACGGTCATGACTGTTTGGCCCAGTGACAGGATAATGTGACTGGGTGTGGTATCATGCCAGGTGTTCACGGCATGCTGTACACAATGAAGGCAGCACTATATCTGCTTCAAATGGACACCGTCTCCAGATAACTGAAATACTGTTGGTGGGACGATAAACCTAATAAACAAATAATTTAAGTCTTTGGCTACCAATATCATGCATCCATCATATCGGTACTATGAAGATCTTATAAAATCCAGTGTGCTGTCATGTGATGGCTCCTGTCTCAGGATTATGGTCATAATCAGAAACTACTGTAGTGTAGATCCAGGTCAGTCATCTCCTGCTTGAAGCAGTCACTGGAAGTTGTCTGATCTGAAGCTGCACCCCCTTTTTGCTATATTTTGGACAATTCTACTTTCTGTACTTAAAGCCTAATGTTTAACTTACTCCTCTGGCTCCTTAGCCCCTCAGCATGTTGGTTAAGAGTCCTGTATGAGGCGAGAGATATAATGTAGGTAAGGTCTTCCGGCTGACCTTCGGTGCGCCGAGGTTCTTCCAAGCTCCTACCCAGATATTTGTCTGGGGTTTTCCCCCATTAAAATATTGAAAGTTTTATAATGACCATAATTGGTCGCTGACTTGTATTTTGAAAAAAAAAAAAAGAACTTTAATACTTGTGTAATAAACAAACGGATCAGGTTAAGAATAGTAATTTACTGAATTGTAGCAGAGCACATATAGGAAATCAATCAATCATTATTGGTTGTTAACAAATTTAGCAGTATACAGCAAGTAAATCCTTGATAATTAACATGTTAAAGCTGGAAACAGCAAGAAAATCATTGTTTATTAACATTTTGAAAAAATATTAAAAAGGAATGAATAAAGAAAATCCTTGTTTCTCAACAAATTAAGCAAAATTCAAAATGAACACTAAATAGTATTGTTCATTAACAAATAAGCAGAGTACAGATAGAAAACCACTAAAGTTATTATTTTTATTGACAAATTAATAAAGAAAATCATATAAACAATTATTATGTAATTAACAAACAAAGCAGAATAAAGTTCAAGTTCAAAAATGAGTGCCTACTGAACACCTTCCTGAATTTCTATTATTTCTTTTAGTTTTCCTCTGCTTGAACAGCATTATTCCAATATCCTAGGTTTTCTCTAGACGCTAAGCTGTTCTATGCAATTAGTATACAAGTGCATCTGTCTTACCTAATTAAGCACTCCTCAGTGAGACTGATGAATGTGAAGATTGGCTATGTAATAATTTAATGAAAATGGTGATAACTCCTAGCCTGCTTAGCTTAACTGTTAAGATTTATATAAATATTGTAGGTCTAGATCTCCTCTGGGAGCTGTCTGATCTGGATATGCACTATTTGCAGCTGAGTTTCAATCAATGTAGATTTGGTTGCATGGCATCTTCTTGATAAGAATACAAATTTTTTGTTATATTACTAAATGTTGCAGCAAAAGGGTGTGCAAGTCTGCATAATGATAAAAATATAAATTGAGTCAGGAGCCCAATGACAGAATGGTTATAATCACTGACTGGTAACTCCTCTGTCACTTACCGCATGGGTTCAAGTTTCAATGAGGGAAGGACTACTATGTAGGAATGTTTTCCAGTTGCTCTGCAGTGTACCTGTGGTTCTACCCTAACATTTGACTGGGTTCATTCTCTATCAGGTTATTTCGACCTCACTAATTGACTAACATAATTCTGATGGTGCCATATAACAAAAACTTATAAGAGAATATAAAGAAGGAGGCAGATGTAGGTCATTATGGCTGTTGTACATTTACTTATGTTCTTACCTTGTTCTTATATTATTTAAGCGCTTAATCAGACCACTAGTTAGTAATTGAAGGGCTCTAATTTAAAGTCTGTCAGCTACATGAAAAAAGCCATTTTTCACCAGTATAAATTGAAACTGTATGTCTGATTTGATGAATGCCAGATCTCAAATTCTAAAGCTTTTGCAGGTATTGAAAAATTGTTTAATTGCATATATTTGTAATTTGTTGGGTTTGTGCCACCATAGTTTAGTATGTTTTCAAGCTTTTCAGTTGTGACATACTAAAAAACATGCTTGATTTATTATGATTATTTATGATGCCTTTTGTACTGTAGATATGTATGGCTAAAAATCTTCATATATAGATGCAGTTCTTAATTTAACTGCATTTAATTTATTATCCATGTATGCAAGTTATTGTACCATGTAGTTTGTCTCTTGAATTTAAAAAAAAAAACACTATAATTTTTGTTCTGAACCTCATTATCATATTGTGCACTTCAGTTACATCATTTATGTAACTTAATTTAAAAAATAAATAAAAAAAGAATCAGATATGGGGCTCCAGCAGCTATGTGGGTAGAGGTGCTGACATATAACTTATTTGACTCCATGGCCCCTCAAAGCATGGATTCCAGGTCCAGTTCATTCCCAGGTTTTTAACATGACTGTCATTTATTTCATCAGTAATTTCTTCCCATAACAGCCTTGATAATATTATTATTTTTGTAAGAATAAAAATAAAAAGTATGTCTCCAGATTTTTCAAATAACCTGTGTTAATTGTATTAATCTATATGTGTAGTGTCTTCATAAAGTTTTCTTAACATCAAGGTAGACAATATTATTAGTTGATTGAAGTTCATAGAAGAGTTGGAAGAAAGCTTACAGTTTAAGTTACCTAGGTATTGGTGTCAAAATATTGATACAATATAATGGTGTATGTTTTTGTCAACTTTCATTACTTTACTTACTACTGGTATGATTTGAAACTTATTAAAAAAATTACCCTGTTCAAAACCCCAAGTGAGAAAGGACCTATCCTGGTGACAAATAAAACAGAAGTGATAAATTATTTTCACTCTGCACCTAATTTATAAAGAACTATCACAGAAACTAAACAAACAGTGAGTATGCTTGAGGAGTCTGTCTGAATGACCTCCAGTTCATCATGCCAGCAATATCTATTATATTGTTCACAATTTACTGAATGGACAGAAATTTTAGTGGACTTTGGCTATGGTCAACTACCCTTTGTTGAAAACATGGTGCAGCTGTATGTTTTGCTGTATTGCATTGTCTTTGGACAAAAACTGTTTGTCAATGACTGGCCTCCTTGAATGTAAGCCCCCCATGTAAGTACTAGAGACCTGAATCAGGTTACTGGTTGTTACCCTCAAATGGTGTGAAAAGTCATTACTGTTTCATTCATTATTAACTCCAAGCCTGCTTGTCCTGCTTAGAAGGTATTTATTAGGTTTATGCAACTAGTGTAGATCCTGATCTGCCAGCTTACTCTGGGAGTTGTCCAGTCAGGATTTTCCCTGTTTTCAGCAGTATATTTATTAAAATGTATTAGAAATGACAGAGTTGTAAGCAAAGGGTCGATATTTTATATTTGGGTTGATAAGGAATGTGGCAGGCTATGGACTAAGTGGTATTCATGTAGTTCTAGTGGCAGGAGAAGACAGTATGCTATCACAAAGACTGATGTCTACAACCTTCACAGACATACAAATACATAGAGGCAAGTCACCATCCCATTCCCCACCTAACAAGCACCTGCTGGATAGGTACAGATGCACTTTTGTGCAAAATTGCATAATTGATTTTCCTCAAGACCACCTGTTAGCATTCAAAACTTCATTAAGTATTTCAATAGTTTTGCTTCAGCAGCAAAAAACCTACAAACACTACATCAAAATTTTCTCTGAATTTAAATAAATCTTAATAAAAGTTAGTGTTCTAAAAATGTACATATGTGACCTGTACGTTGTATATTGGATTTTCAAATGGTGGGCCATAGTTTATTCTTTCAGTATATTTTCTTAAAGTACTGACAAACATGCATGTTTTAGAGATTTCTATTGCCTACAATAAACATGTTAAAGAATTGAATTAAAAAGTGACAAGATTAAACAATTTACAAATTCCACAATTCATAAATTCTGCTGATAAAACCCAAAACTATCCATAGAAAACTACTAGCACAACTTTGAAAATTACAATTGACAGATGAATGTTGTAACTTCAAGAAACTCAATGTGTGTTTAATTTGCAGAATAAAGAATGTACATTTGACACCACCATGTATTAATTGAAACTATAAAATGAATTAGCTTGCTTTAATTGGCAGTAGCGAGTGCAGGAAAATTTGTTAATATGTCCATGATTTGTGTAGATTGATTAGTTTCATCCTACTGATTGTGTTCAGTATTCACTTAAGTTTCATTAGTCAGTTCCAGTGCCTTCTTTCTTTATCACTGATTTTCACTTAATTCTTAATTCAACGGGCCAA
Organism: Sinonovacula constricta; assembly: GCA_007844125.1. Taxonomy (NCBI): domain Eukaryota; kingdom Metazoa; phylum Mollusca; class Bivalvia; order Cardiida; family Solecurtidae; genus Sinonovacula; species Sinonovacula constricta. Next base: position 83,933,533 of record CM017555.1, read on the forward strand.
GGTCTCAAGGGCTGGACTAATCAAAAGTCTTTTCCAGGGTGCTAATTAGTTGTAGTTCTAATTTAAAAGCTGTTTTGTAATAGCCTTTTGTTTGAAGCTCCTGGCCTAAGAACACTTTAAATTGCCATTACTTATATCATTGACTGGTGGGGTACTTTAGGAACCCACTAAGTGGCTTATGCTGATAGTGAATCTCTTAATGAGAAGGTGTGATCCAATCAAAATCTACACTATTTTAGCAATATGAACAGTTCTGTTTTTGTATATTTTATAGCAAATAACTAATACTAAATTTTGGTTGTGTGGATATTCAGGGTAATAAGGGAGAGAGTGGGTGTATTTGTCAAAGTTAATTGCAGGTACTGGTGCTTGCTGAAAGAAGGCAGGTTCAAACTCTTGCTATGCTATTACTGTATGTTGGTCATTGATGAATAGTAAGGAATTGTCCAGTAGGTTAGTGGCAATGATATTAAGACTGTGCATACATTTCTGCTATCAAGGGTTAGGGTTGTACAACCTTGAAGCTTTCGCATAATACAATTTTCCAGCATTTGATTGGTTACATTTCTTCTGTCTTAATTCATCTTTCACACTGTGTTCTGTAATTGTTTAAGCCATATTCCATAACCATTCTTCATTGTTGTATCTAACAGTACTTAATACATGAAACAATACCTTACCTCTGTTTTGTGTAATTTCGGCATCACTTTCTGCATCAACTCATACTTTGGCCAAAGTAAGGATGATTATGAACTCTACATCAATTGTAATAAAATACAAATCAGTAAATATTTTCTTACAGTTTATTTTAATGAAACCTACTGATAAGCACCATTGGGCTTTCTGTTAAAAATAGTTACCAGCGTCAGAGCAAATTACGCATTGTTAACATAATCTCAAAAGTAATTGGTCACATGGTTTTCTTTGTTTAGAAATGGCCTACAGTGCAGCATGCCTCTGATATGAAATGCATGTTTGTAATGACTAGTGGGGTTATGCTATAAATTTCACAATGATGTAGGACATCAGTAAACAGCACATTATCTGTATAATTTAACATAGCAATAATCTCTTCAGGCAACTAGAATTTGTTTGGTTGTTTGAAAATTGTCCAAACTGACCCATACATCCCTAAGCCCAAGTTATGACTTTAAGTTGCAAGTCAAAATTTTCATGCCAACAAATGAAGCCTTTCTTCTTCTAAATGTGAGTTTTACCTCAGAATAGTTTGATTAACCCTTAGCTTGTTGAGAAAATATTTGTACATCTGTGGCAAATAGTGTAGATCTAGATTAGCCACCTTCCTGCAGGGAGCTGTCTGATCAGGATTTCCACTACTTACTCATAAGTCTCTAGAATTATGTCTAGACGAACTTGCATGTCCGTGTTAAAAGGTGACTAAGATCATCCTGTACTATTCCAGACAGTTGTTTTCAAATGCTTGATTGTGCCTTAAAATTCATTACTTAAGCAGTTCTAACTGTTTTGTGAATATGGGCTTAAGACTCCAGATCAAGGATAAATAACCTCATGCTTTTGTGGACTTGTTTTTGCACTTAGAGCTGGAATTATTCAATAATTATTGCTGGATTCTGGAATTTTCAATCAAACATTCTCCCTAAAAAAAACCCAAAAGATTTAGTGTTGTGTTTGTCTTAATATTCACAAACTTGAATATACCTAAGGATTTATTGATTATATTTTTAACCAAATCATTTAAAAGTGGTATCTGTCAGTTTACCTATGTCCAACTCATGTAACAATACTTTCCCATTGTTTTAGTGAAATTTAGGCATAATTTCTGTATACATTTTTACATAGGCCTGAGTAAAGACAAATTTGAGCACTACCTATATTGTTAAACATACAAATTACGAAAATAATCACTCTAAATGTACATTTTTTGCCAATCTATAAATAAGCACGATAGTGATCTCTGCTAAAAATAGATATCAACTTCAGAGCAGACAACCCAGATGGCAATATAATCTGAGATCAGAAGTAAGATGTCACATGGTTTTCTTCATTTAAAAATAGCTATCTCTGCAGCGTGGCATGGATAGGAAATGCCTGTATGCAATGGGGAGTGAAGATTTTTGCTTCATTGTTGACACTGATTTAGGGCATCAATTAACATCATTTTGCAGGATCTTTTCAGGTAACAAGGTTGTTTTTAGTTATTGGTCCAAACTGTTAGATACCATCCTTAAATGGTCACTTATTCTTACCATTACAGGAGGTCTTGGCAGTGTATCTACAACAGTTCCCTGACAGTGCTATAGCCCTGAACCTCAAGGCCTGTAACCACTTCCGACTCTACAATGGCAAGGCTGCTGAGGTCAGTCTGGCAAACTTTTGTATTTTTGTTACCATCAAACTAGCTCAGAAGTTTCTTATGCATCTGCTTTATAACTGTTTGACTATTTATACTTGACTATTTGAAAAGTGGTTTGTGAATTACTCAGTTTGTCAATGAATCAATAACAAAGTGGCCTGACTTGAGAAATAATGGTTTGCATTTTTCATCTAATGACTCAAATTGAGTATGAATTATTAGTTACTTGTAATTTTATAGATTCCCTTAAAAAAGAATATTTATGAATTAATAGTTATTTGTAAATTTATAGATTTCCCTTCAAAAGAATTCTTCATTTTTAATCAGTGAAAAATAAGCTGCATACTTTGTGCATTCAGAAGTTTATTAAATTCTAAATGAATTTTTTTTTTGAAGTTGTTAGTTATAGTTTAATGCTTGAAATCATTTTGTTTTATCATTTATTTAGAGTACATGTCCATAATTTTGAAAATTCAATTTATTTTGTTGCTCTTCCATCAATTAATTGTAATTTTAATATATTTAAGTTCAGAATAGTTTTAGAGATCCAAAGCTACATCATTCTACAAATAAACCATTAGTTGTGTAGATTTCTTCTGAAGATAAGAGTGACTCTTTTGTATGCATGCTTGGCAAAGGCCTTAAATGGCATGTGTATGGTTAAACTTGGTAAATAGCTATAATTATTGAAACTTTCATCTTTATGGTAAATATTTATAATAAATGAACTTTTTTTTGCCATTAAGTTTCTGATTGACATCTAAGTAAACATCTTCAAAAAGCTTTTAATTTTAATTAAAAAAAATACAAAAGAAAACTGTTGATTGTGACCTATGAGGACTTTACTTACAGGCTGAGTTAAAGAGTCTGCAAGACATGGCATCTCCATCCTTCATATTTGCCCGGGATCTCATCAAACATAATCTGGTAAGAATATCTTGCTTCACATTATTCCTAATACTTGCTGATAAATGGTTTTTACATTTTTGCACAACTAAGTTTAGACAGATATGCAGACTTAGCCTTAGATTCACTTCCTTTCTCCATTGATTATGTATTTGAAGGTAGCTTTAAAATTCAGTGTGCTTATCCAATTATCTGTTATAATCACAGACCAAGTGTTTAATTTAGGTGTGTAGTAGGTCAGAAACCAGAATATTTAATTGCAGTTTGTCTTATATTGCTATAATGATATAAAACAAATAATATAAAACATAAAATAAAACAAATTTGATAGAAATCGTATTACTGCAAAAACCTATCACTTTTATTAACTTATTAAATTATGTATTATGTATTGTACAATCCTTCTATGTTTAAAAAAAAATATTTTGTGATCATGTTGAAATTATTTTTAAACATCAATATATTCACAAAAGCATTCAAATGATCTTTTCTCTGTAGGTGGTGTTCAGAGGAGGGGAAGGGTCACTACAGTGTTTACCTCCCCTTATAGATGTGATAGCTGAGGCCAGGCTCAACCTAGTCATATATTACTTGAAACAAGGTAAACATTTACTGCATGGATTCATATAAAGAATTGAATTTTTTAGCTCTAAAAAATCACTGTTTTATGGAGATTTTATGGGAAACAAACAGCTTCTCACTTTATATGCTTTTAAGAAAACATCTTATACTGGCCTGACACTAGGGACCAAATAATATAGTTGTGTGTTGTTGTTTTTTCAAATAGATTCAAAAGAAATGAAACTCATTTCCATGCATGCTGTGAATTTTCACAAGTTGGTTCCAAATGAACTCTGATCCTTAGAAATTGTAACTTCTATCAATAATCATGAAATGTTCTTGGAAAAAAGCCAACTCCAACTTCAAACCTTTCTAACTATTTATTCAATCAACACATTCATTTATTATTTAATTTGTTGGCAAAAGTGAGACTTACAAATGAAGTCATGTGTAAGGAACCTTTTTAATAAAAAAAAGTTTCAAATCACCCACTGTAAATACACAAATATTTGAAACTGTCAAGATGACATTGCTAAGCTATGACAAGACTTAGCAAACATGCGTGCTTATTAATGTTTGTATTTCTTAGCAGTACAATCTAGCTTGGATCATACTATCAGCACCTTTGGTATAGTGATACTGTTGTCGACTCCTCCAACTGCCTAGCTTCACATCAGATGGGCATGAGTCAGAGAACTTAATGTGGGAAGGTCTTCCAGCTGACCTGCAGTGTGTGGGTGCTTCTTACATTTATCTGGTGTCTTCCTTCACCAAAATAGCTGGACATCACAATAGTGACCATACATGTAATACCTTGTTGCAACATATTTCAAAAACATACTATGAAGCCCTGGAATAGTTGAGCAGAATTTCCTGTGACAGCTCTTGATGATTAAAATTTCTGTTTTCTTTTTCTGTAACTGACATGTATGTTCACTCTTTACTTGTCCAGATGACATTGGTGAGGCATATAACCTGATCAAGGACTTGGAGCCTACCACCCCACAAGAGTACATACTAAAGGGTGTGGTCAATGCTGCCCTGGGGCAGGAACAGGGCTCAGTAAGTACATCCACCTTCTTGTACATCCTTACTCAACCTAGCTGCACAGTAGTAGCATCATACTATAATGATTCATAATATTGGGGCTACAAAAATAATCTGGATAGATAAGCTGTCCCTTGTTAATCTAGATTTGACAAAAACTATTTATAATTTTGAAAATTACATCCTAAAAATTGATGTTCATTTTAACTGGTAATTATTCTAAATCTTTTTATGTACAAATACTTTTAATTTATTAGCAAGAAACTCTTGGTAAAATATTGTTGTCTTTATTGTCTGCAAACAAACTTATGCCCAGTCAACTAAACATGTACTCATAAAAATTAAAAACAACACTTTGATTAAGATTTACCTGTGACTAGTTCACTGGTCAAATTTTGTGCTTAATGGTTTAAACACTTCCAGAAGGTTGTGGTGGTATTAGGTTGGAAGGGCTAAGACCTTGCCACATCTTTTCAGTTATTTCTAGCTGTTTTTAGACCAACCATCTAGTTGATTTCAAACTTCACATGGAAAAATACACTTTATAGGTATACTTTAGTCACGAGCATTACAGTTAAATAGTTACTGAAATACAAGGTGAAGTGCAGTTGTGTGGTCCTATGTGTCATGTAACACACTTCAATTTTCTTTACAATTTCATAAGGATCGTAGAAATTTTTTTGCTGATATGTAGTTTTTTTGTGTGCAGTTTACTCAATATTTCACAGAGTATTTCTTCAATTTTCAAAATAACACTAGACTTTGCAGAAAAGCTTGCCACTGTCAGACATGTCTGATAGATTACTTCACTGTCTGGTAAAAAAAAATACTGATAATAGAACTAGTTGGTCCAGTGGTCCTGTCACTTCAAAAGTTAGGTAAACATTTTTTGTACAAGTGAGGTACTTGTAGTTTGCACGTTACCATGCTTTACATAGCAAGCAGTCTGATTGAGCAGGTGTGAGTCATCTAGTCAGTCATAATTGATTTTTTTCCCTTTTATTTAACAGTGGAAATCACAATATTTCTTTTATCTAATTTATTATTTAAAATGGGAGATGCTTAAAAATTTGCTATGTTTTTGTTTAATAAAATTAATTATTAAATATTTCATGACAATGTACCTGGAATTGACAAATCAAAGTCAATTGGATCCATAATTTTGTATTTTTTTCGAACCAGATGTCTGACAGATATTTTAGCCTTTCGCAAAGTCTGGAACTCATATTCCGGTTTTATCTAAAATATATTGTTATAATTTATTTCACTTGTCTAAAATATTGTTTCATTAGATTGCTTTTCAGATATTTTTCAGCTTTATGTATATATATTAGCAAAAAATGTACAATTATCAGATGTAGGATTCACTTGCTAGAGCAGTAAGTTTTGGTCATGAATCTCCACAAGTCCACAAAGCATAGGTGCATATGCCAGTCCTGCCTTAAACTGGTGGGTGTCTTCCAGCTGATATTTGGTGCTCTGCAGATTCTATCCAAACATCTAAAATGTTACACAACCATTAACAGCTGTTTGACACTATAATGGCAGTAATTGTGTCTGTGTGATATATGACAAACAACAAAGCAGAACAAATTGTAATTAGTAGTTGGTCATAATTACTTAATTACATAATAACAATGTTATCCCATATGTGGACATAATTCAATTGGCTTATGCATACTTATATTGTGTGGACTCTTGAGTTATGTGTCAATTTATAAGACCTGTCCTAATAAAAAAAATGCTGCTTAGAGGATGTATGTTATTTTGCAAATGTTCAAGGCTATACCTTTACACTACAAAAAGCTAAAATGAAATTCTACGACTACCCCACATTAACATGTGGTTGGTTTTTTCCTCCGTCCACAGAGAGAGCACCTGAAGATAGCTCAGCAGTATTTCCAGCTCGTCGGTGGGTCAGCGAGCGAGTGTGGTAGGTAGATGTACATTTATATGGGTCCATACCAGGCATATGCTGACTGACACAATGCTTTACATATGGTGCAGCTATTTGTACCAGACCTAAAGAACACCAGTCTAAAGTACACTGTAAAGATTCACAGATTGTCAGTGGGATTTTAATAGATTTTATTCATTTTAGTATCAAAATGGTTTTAAACTGCTATAGGCATACTATAAATGTATCTTTTGTCTCTGTCTATAAGAGATACTGACATTGTTTAAAGTGAACTGGCATTTTGAGTATGTGAATATGAAGCAATGGGTTTTAAGTAAAATTTCTTTTCTCTGATCACATATGGCAAATTTGGAGTAAATTTAACTAAACTTTAGATCTTATGTAAGACTAAGCAATTGATTTGGATTTGTTGAAGAATGAATGTACGAGTTAAACCTTCTGACAGACATTTTGAGTCTTTTGCAGTGTTGATGGCTGGTGTTTCTTTCCTAGGCTTTTAGGATTTTTAGGCCTTATTGGTTAGGGACAGGGCATAAAACTATCCTATCTATTTATACAGAGAGAGAACTTAAAGACTGCACAACAATATTTCCAGTTGGTTGGAGGATCTGCGAGTGAGAGTGGTATGTAGCTAGCTCATCCGGCCTTGTTCCTTTTCTCACACAGCATTCTCATACTTGGGAAGGGTTATCAGCAGATTGAAATTTTTTATTTTTGTTCCTTATGTTTGCTTTTCTTATTTTGTACGGTGATTTTTTAAAATGAGTAAACACAATCTTTCCTATGTAGCCTACCTTATAAGAGAAACCATTTCAAAGTCGAAATAAAAACTGGAAATACACTGTATGTTTTCCAACAACACATTAGTTGTGACTTAAACTAGTTAAAAGTAGGATGTTTAATGTAAAATGTGTAGAACTGTTTTGTTTCTGTTTGTTGTGGTGCATTTTGTTTTATTTACATCTTGTCGTACAATTTTATATTCATTGAAAGATACACTGTATTCTTTTTCTGAGTACTCTGAAAATGAAGATGTGTTGATGATTTTTCAGCTCATTTAGGAATGCCAAACTTTAACTATTCTAAAGGACTGGGATGATGATGGTAGTCAAATATGAGCTGCAAAAATGTTTGAATCAAATTTCTCAAAACACTATTTTTGGCTTACCATTATTTGTTCAATTCTATTGTTGCACTGTTTTCCAATTTATGTTTTAATATTCATTGTGTGACTTTAACTTACTTTGTTATGAAGTGAAGGAATAGATCAATGATAATAAACATTGTATTTTTCAAGTCCACCCTTCCTCCAAAGATAACTCCATGGTGATCATAAACCACTTAGTTTGTGTATTGAGAGAAAAACAATAAACAGTAAACTGCAAACATTAAATCACACTTGATGAGTTTGGATTACTGCACTACCATTGGTCAGCAAGACTAATTTCCACCCTTTTCCATGATACCACTACAGTCTTAGGCTGTGTCCAGCTGCATAGACCCAACCCACCCAACTATCACCCATCTGGGGTCCCATCATCTAAAACTTCTTAATTCATTAAAATATTGCTTTCATAATGACAGAACATGGAAATCCCTTAACTTAAAATACTATTTAAAAGCCAGTAACTTAATACAATATTAACTAGATATGTCTTTAGACATGACTGCAAAATAGTGCAGATCCTGATTGTACCACTGGAGCTGTCTGATCTGGATCTTCACTATTTGTCTATGCCTGATCAATTCATGCTTTGCTGGCTGTTTTCAGACACTATCCCAGGACGCCAATGTATGGCTTCGTGTTTTTTCATTCTCAAGCAATTTGAGGATGTACTGGTCTATCTTAACTCAGTCAAGGTACATGTACCTAGAGTGGCTCCCCTTGCTTTGTCTTGTTGCCATAGCAACATTACTGCTGCTGTTGTGTCAGTTGAGTTTGATCGTCTTTATGACAGCCATGGTATTTGGTTATGTTATGCATATTTTGCATATTACAGCTTCTATTAACATTGACACCAATATGTGTTGGCTAAACTATGTAGACAGTGTCTGTGTCACTTTGTTCGCCATTATTTGCCGTTTCTCCTGTGGTTATGTGGTAATCTGATATCATTGTTGGTAATTAAATAATATAAAACTTCACACTGTAGCACTTCTGTTATTTATAACTATTAATTCAGATGTTATAGTGAAATGCTGTATAGCTTTACAGCGCTTTTATTGGTAAGTGTGCAGGCGGGAGGATCTTGTGAATCTAATGCTTAAAGTATTGAAAATTAACATATCATAAGTACTGTAGTATATACAATAATTGTATACACTAATTGAGCAATTAGAAGATAAGTTGTTTTTATCACTTATTAAGATAACCTCAATCCCAGACAGAATCATTAAATGGGCCCTAGCAAAGTGTTAGCATGGTTAGTCACTGAAGTGTTTTCACTGTAATATTAAACAAATCATTGACCAGACTGATGTGTTGTGGTCAGATTCAGTTTAGACAGAAGTGTGGCAAATTGGCCAAGGATGTGAGAATTGGTCTGAGTGATAATGCCATTGGCAGATTAATGCTTAGCACGCTAGGGTGAAATATATCTTCACTAGACAAAACATGTAGATTCAGATTGGTCACATCATGCTTGAAAATGCCCCATCAGGATCTGTTCTTTTCGTTCCACTATTTGTTTCTCAAATTGTCGGTACTTCTTAGTAAAGTAAAACTGAATTCAATCTGTTTTAATAAAGAATTCTTAGGTGCTAGTGATCAACTTCCATCAAACATCCCTTGAAACAGTGCTGCCTTTCTTGTGATAGCAGGCTGTAAAAACTTACCTGGCCCAATCGTGGTGGTGCCTGTGGCATTGTGGTAGAGTCACAACTTGTATTCTCTCTGACCTTTTAGCCCCTCACCATGTTGGTGTGCTATTTGTGGTGGTGGTTCTACCCAGATATTTGTCTGGGGTCATCTGCCATCAAATTAGCTTGATGTTCGTATGATGAGCCTAGTTGGTTACTGCAATAAGAATATCTTGCAAATGACCAACCTGTCCTTTCATAATAATGCATATTTATATATTAAGGGTTAGCATGGGAGCTATTGAAGTCAGACTTTAAAATTATTGTGTATGCCACAGCTGTGGACTTAACTAAAGGTCTTTTGTACATAGAAGGAAAGTACTATCATCTTAACTATCTCAATGGAGAATCTGCAAATAATAATTGATGCTTGCTTTCTTTGTAAATGTGTATCTGTTTATGTGTATGTGAATTGTGAAGTGTGTGTGACCTGTGTCTCCTGTTTCAGACACAATACCTGGCCGACAGTGCATGGCCTCTTGTTTCTTTCTGCTCAAACAGTTTGAGGATGCTCTCATCTACCTTAACTCCATCAAGGTAAACTATACCAGGAATAACAACACACAGTACTTTTATGTTCTATTGTTTCAATTATACCTTATGTTTTGAAAAAGTTACTGGGACAAGCAAGCTAAATATCTTAAAGTTTTATAAAAAAGAGTGGAAAATATGGCATCAATGACACATATCTGTGTTTGTCTCTTCACATTTATAGGATCGGAGAAGTAGGTACATTGAGTGGACAAAATATGTCTCAGCTGAAAGAATTGAACATCTTGTAACAAACATTGTCAAGACAAATAGGCAATACTCTGAAGTGTAACAATACATTATAGCCAACATACTTATGTTGTGCCTGTAGTGTAACAATACATTATAGTCAACATACTTATGTTGTGCCTGTAGTGTAACAATAAATTATAGTCAACAGACTTATGTTGTGCCTGTAGTGTAACAATACATTATAACCAACATACTTATGTTGTGCCTTTAGTGTTACAATACATTATAGTCAACAGACTTACATTGTGCCTGTAGTGTAACAATACATTATAACCAACATACTTATGTTGTGCCTTTAGTGTTACAATACATTATAGTCAACATACTTACATTGTGTCACTCGTGATTATTTAAGTTTTTTGTGTTACAGATAGGGTCTTGCTTAGCATTTGAACATTTCCTTTTTGTCATCTGTTCTGTGATGTTCAGAAATGCTGATTTCCTCAAAAACTAACCAGTTTTGTTGATAACAGTGTTCTATTTTTTGGCTTTGAATTTAACATATTCCCCCTTTTTCTCACTTTTTCTTCAAAATTTGTAAAAGAAGTAAAATAACATTAACATTTTATGTTAAATTGACTACTGCATAATAAGTAATATACAGTTATACAGTCAATTTTCTATCTTTAAACCATTTTAATTGGAATATTTTAAGGCTTCATGTTAAGATTTTTTGATTTTTTCAATGTGTTTAAAATGTAACAAAGATCTGTTGCAAAACATTTGGCCTGGTATGTAAATAATGCTTGTTACAGTCTAAGTTACATGTATCTATGAAATGTGATCCCCAACACCCATAAAAACAATAAACAAACAAAACAAAGAAAAAAATCACAATCACACATATTTTTCATGTACTATAAAACTAGCTAATTTCAATGGTTGTAACAATTTATTGCTCGCTGATTGTAACACTTTATTGCTACTGTTTTAGAGTTACTTCTACAATGATGACACATTCAACTTCAATTATGCCCAAGCAAAGGCAGCTGTGGGCAACTTTAAGGAGGCTGAGGAGGTGAGTTCTTGTGATGTCAAACCCTTAAATATCTACATGTGTATAGGTCTTTTGTTCAGGTCTGTTTTCACTTGATTAAGCCCGGAATCAAGGCTGATAAAATTTCTGTGAGTTCTTTGAAATGAATACATATTAAAGATATTATTTCCTTGTTTAACAAAGAACAGTCCAATAATTCAAATGAAATCATTAGAGTTTGCTAGTATGCACAAAAAAACAACAAAAAAAGTGATGACTTAGGAGCACTTACTTATTATTTTTTATATGTTTTTTATGAACCAGTTCCATCTTGTTATAAAAATGTCAGAATCTCAAGGTTTATAATATGAGGAAATCCAACATTCATTCCTCCTAATGATACATTTTTGTGCTTTTTTCCCCCAGGTATTATTGTTGATACAGAGTGACAAAATTAAGAGCGACTACACATACCTCAGTTGGTTGGCCAGATGCTGTAAGTACTTTAGTCATTGTTAAGTACATTTTTGTAGAACTGTTTACATTCTTTTAAGACTGTTTAACATGAAAGACATCCTCTTTAAAAAATTCTGTTTGCATTAAGCAATATTGTCGTGAAAATAGATAGAATACATGAAAAATAGTATAATAAAATCAAAGACATAACATTCTTAATACTGGTAAAAAGATGTTGATGTGCTCATTAAAACTTGTTTGAGCCACCGTTGAAGTTTAAAATTTGTATGGCACCACTTGTAAAAGCTATTTGTAAATATATGTTATTTCTGAGGAAACTTTTGTAGGTTGTTCCACAAAATGCCCCAAATCTGCTTTTACAGACAATATGAAAAAAAAGGAAATCATTGATTAAAAAATTGGATTTTAACCTCTTAAAGTGAAATAACAAATAAAAATTGAATAAATATCCATCATGACTTGCAATGTTACAAAAGATGCAGTAAAGAAACAGTATTTAGTATTACCATTGCCTTGAACATTTTATGATAATAAATGTTTGCCTTCCTAACAAGAAAATACAAAATCATCCATGTATTTGTTGTTTAGACATCATGAACAGGAAGGCTCGGCTGGCATGGGAGCTGTACCTGAAGATGGAGACATCAGGAGAGTCCTTCAGTCTGCTGCAACTCATCGCCAATGACTGTTACAAGGTACCATTTTCATGGCTCAGATGGCTTTTTGTTTTGTTTTGTATGTTTGCTGGAAACACATCCCACCAATGGTAGTTCAGTTATTTGAACACTGTGTCCAGTTGAAGCAGATATAATGCTGCCTTCACTGTGTATAGTGTGCATTAAAACATATGGCATGATACCATACCCAGTCACATTATCCTGAAACTGGGCCAGCCATTCATAGATATATTATTATATTGAGTGTTAGCAAGGGAGCTAGCTATACCACTACCATATTTAATGAGTTTGGTATATTGTGGGATTGAACCTTGGGCCTCCTGTACCTGGAGTAGACACTACCAGGTTTGATGCTGCCTTTGTATTATTCTAATAGACAATGTTTGAGATTATAGTGACTTCCCCTGATTGTTGTCTTTGTATGTAATAGTTGGTAAGTAAATATACCTCAGATAACAAGAAATTTAGTTTCCCTTGCTTTCTTAAGCCCATGATGCATAATCCCTTACAACAATTCCTCACGCTGACAGTGACTTTATACAATGGTAACGCAAAACTAAGCAGCCAGCTTTGTAACCACTGGATGACATTTGATGCTACTAAAATAACCTTTGATGCTGGAGAGCTCAGAAGTAAAAAAATTATGTATCGATAAATAACTTCAAGGTGAAGATAAGTCTATTAAGAACTTTAAGATTTAAAAAGTGAGGACATGCAAAAGTCTTACTAGTATTGGTGCTTCTACCCAGATATTTCCCAGGGAATCTCTTTCTGAAGAAATAACTAAAATTACACAATATTTGTTCAATGCAATGTTTATAGCAAACTTAGAGTTACTTGATCACAATAATACCTATACAACTGAAAAGTGTTAAAATAATGTATTATTCTATATTCTTTTTAATGACTATTAACCCAATCAATTTATTTTAGTAATCAAACCACTCGGAGTAGAATAATCAATAATTTTTGCTCACTAACCTACAGATGGGCCAGTTCTACTATGCTGCAAAGGCATTTGATGTGTTGGAGAGGCTGGACCCAAATCCTGAGTACTGGGAGGGCAAGAGAGGGGCGTGTGTAGGAGTGTTCCAGATTATCATAGCTGGACATGAACCAAGGTATGACCTCTGTTGTTAATATGATACTTATTGATACATACTGCCCATTATTCAAGGCATTCACAGTCCATTTTATTTAAGGTTTACATTTAGCTAAGTAATTCCTCACCATGTTTCTTTTTTCTCATATTATCAAAAGGATGTAAAAAAAGATCACCATATTTTCATCTAGAAATGTTTCTAAGTATGCTTTCTTATGCATGAAGGTTGTTTTTTAATTCTAAAACAATTCATATAAATGTAGTAAAGAAATACCATAATATGCTTTGTTTAGTTAATAATGAGAATCAACACATATGACATAAAAAACATAAACATAAGGACATATTTGCTGAAACTTCATTGTTTACATACTGTAATAGAAAATACATAAACTAGAAGACAGCATTTTAAATAAATACTTTCATTGACTTACATCTGAGTAAGGGAGGGAGTATGCAGCAAATGGGACTGTGTAATTGTTAGTGACTGACCATGTTGGATTTTAGACACTTTTGCCAGTTCAATCAATATTGATAGGACCATGTAAGATGATTATTTAGAATAGTTTTTGGTTAAAAAACTTACATAATAAGGTTTTGAACTAGATTAATGTTTAAGAAATCAAATGCAAACAGCCTGATGAATAATGATTATGATGAAAATTTGCTGTTTAGTGTACAGAGTAAAACTATTGTAAAACTTGTAAGGTGTTCACTGGTATATGCTCACTATGGACAGGAATGTTTTTGAGGTAAAACAGAAACACCAGCAATAATTTAAAGTACAAACTAAAGAACCTATGATTATCATTGAACCAATTTTTTTTTCAATTTTAATTGTTGTGAGGTACAAAAGTTTTCTTTTTTAAGCAAAACTTCTTATTTAGTATTTCAGCAATTAGTTTTCTGCATAGTTAAGTTTTTACCAATGCTTACATCTTTACGTAATAATAACAATAATAAAAATAATAATAACATTGATGATAAAAATTATAATTGTAATGAAAATATGTTTTATAATGTCAATAATAATGATACATGTTGTAAATAATGATACATGTTGTAACATTGAAGGCTGAAAATTGAATTGATATAGAATATGACTGGCAGTGACAGCAGATTAACCTGGTAATACTGACATTGATGAACAGGCAATGACAGCAGATTAACCTAGTAAGACTGATATTGATGGACAGGCAATGACAGCAGATTAACCTAGTAAGACTGACATTGATGGACAGGCAATGACAGCAGATTAACCTAGTAAGACTGACATTGATGGACTGGCAATGACAGCAGATTAACCTGTTAAGACTGACATTGATGAACAGGCAATGACAGCAGATTAACCTAGTAAGACTGACATTGATGGACAGGCATTGACAGCAGATTAACCTAGTAAGACTGACATTGATGAACAGGCAATTACAGCAGATTAACCTGTTAAGACTGACATTGATGAACAGGCAATGACAGCAGATTAACCTAGTAAGACTGACATTGATGGACAGGCAATGACAGCAGATTAACCTAGTAAGACTGACATTGATGGACAGGCAATGACAGCAGATTAACCTAGTAAGACTGACATTGAGGGACAGGCAATGACAGCAGATTAACCTGTTAAGACTGACATTGATGAACAGGCAATGACAGCAGATTAACCTAGTAAGACTGACATTGATGGACAGGCAATGACAGCAGATTAACCTGTTAAGACTGACATTGATGAACAGGCAATTACAGCAGATTAACCTGTTAAGACTGACATTGATGAACAGGCAATGACAGCAGATAAACCTAGTAAGACTGACATTGATGGACAGGCAATGACAGCAGATTAACCTAGTAAGACTGACATTGATGGACAGGCAATGACAGCAGATTAACCTAGTAAGACTGACATTGAGGGACAGGCAATGACAGCAGATTAACCTAGTAAGACTGACATTGATGGACAGGCAATGACAGCAGATTAACCTGTTAAGACTGACATTGATGAACAGGCAATTACAGCAGATTAACCTAGTAAGACTGACATTGATGGACAGGCAATGACAGCAGATTAACCTAGTAAGACTGACATTGATGGACAGGCAATGACAGCAGATTAACCTAGTAAGACTGACATTGAGGGACAGGCAATGACAGCAGATTAACCTAGTAAGACTGACATTGATGGACAGTCAATGACAGCAGATGAACCTGGAAAGACTGACATTGATGGTTTTATTGTAGGGATCACTTAAAAGAAATTGTACAAATCTTGAGGAACACAAGCAATCCTCAGTGTGAATTGATCTTGCGGACCATGAAAAAATGGGGCAGAGAAAATAAAGTGCAGATGTAGAGCAAAACTCACAAGTAATATCTTGTTACACTGCATGACATTTGTACGAGATATTGTTTTTTTTTGTATACCATATGGACCTAGATGTACATTCACATTGTCTTTTTGATTATATTGTAGTCAGTCAAAAGTCAAGAAAATTTTACACATCACTTTGGCCTAATATATGATACTATGAAAACACATTGTGGAGAGAGTATCATTTGATTGATTTATCCAATTTGAAATCAAAATTAGTTTATTTAGTAGCATTTTTTTCCATGGAATTTTCAGTGATCTTTTTTCAGTGTTGGCCCAGTCAAATTCCTTCTTTAGGTCCTTTTTGGCTTAGTTTTGCATCAAAACTAAAGAATGCAGGTTACAACGTTTAAAGCTACTGAAATTCTGCTCACTTTCAACCCTATCTTCATTAAAAAAAGCATCTAGCGTATCACAATATGAAATTTCTCTCAATATCTATCACATGTACCCATATTCCACCCAGATTCAAATATATATACATTGTCAATTCTTGCAATTCCTGAGTAATTGGTAAGTGGGAATTCATAGCCACAAACTGGTGTGTTAAAAATCATTAAAGCATAACAACCTTTTAGGGGGGAAATTGTAGTGCTGTCTTAGGCATTGCAACTGAACTGTAAGTGTTTGCAGGAGTTTGTTATGTAATCTTGTAAATCATAAATTCTTGCCATATATTTGTGCAGTTCTGTCTATGTGGAGTAGAGGCATTACCAAATATGGGTCAATGTGTTCAGGAGCCATCACTGTTATTTGGTATAATCTCTTTTGATACAGCTTATGCCTTACTGTAAGGGGGACGCATTTCAACAACTGTGAATGTACATGCTTAAATACACTGGCTTATTGCATGAAAAGGGCCATTTTCGTTGGTATTTAGATGTAGTCATTATCTTTTTTTATTTTATTTCTTTAATTAGATATGCACATACTGGTATATCTTTATACATACCTGTAATCATTACCTTGATTTTTATTTTATTATTCCTCTGATCTTAAAATTAATTTCTAATTGAATTTGTATATAAGTACAGGAGTTTGCCACTTACACAAATAAACAAGGCCATCATAATTGTTACCCACAACCTTTTTTATGTCTGGAATTGTGTCAACAACCTTTTAACTGACTTGCGTAATGGGTTATCACAGTGCATGTGTCCACCATCATTTGTATATTGACCACTCTTGTATCTTCATGCCTTCATGTTGTCTGTCTCACTAGTGTTGTTATGTGATGTGTCTCATGAACACTGTTATTATGTGCAGCAAACAATTATAGGTGTTGTGAAGATGAAAGGAATAAACAAAAACATTAAAAAACAGTTTTTATTTCAACATTCATGTCTGTTTTGGTCTAAACAATGGAGACAAGAGTCCATTAAGTACATGATGTCTGTTTTGGTCTATACAATGGAGACAAGAGTCCATTAAGTACATGATGCCCTCCTTTTTTCAATTTTTTATTAATTTTGTGAAGGAAATCTTGTTTAAATTTTGGTCTGTAAAATTGCTTTTCCATAATTATGTAAAGCTAAGATTTTCATCTTTTTTATAAGTTGGGGTCTATATAGCCCAGTTAAAGAAAAACTATATATATAGATAAACTGTTTTGGTTGGTTGTCTAATTTAAGTTCATAGATAAATATTTATTCTAACCATGATGTATTATCTTTTTGCATGGCAGTAAAAACACTTACAACATTTAGGTGGCCTGGTAAATGTTCAGTGTGCATTTTGATAGGCCAGTTAATTGTAACATTAGATGGCTACTGGACCTCTACTACCGTATGCTTGTTGTAGAGTCTGCGGATGAAATTGATAAAAAAAAAAAAAATTATTTTCCAAAATTTATAAAAGTATGATTTTGATTTTTTTTATTAAAAATAGCTGAAAAAGTTCTGATTTCAAGAAACATGTTGAGACTTTTGCAAGTTCTGCATATTTAAATTGAAAATTGTAAAATCCATACTTTTATCCTGTTTATGAATACTTAGAATTTATTCTGTTGACAGAACACTATACTGACATGCAGCATACATCTGTAGACTTGCTAAGTCACACTTTATAAAGGCTCAGTGCAACATTCCAGGGGAAACAATTTAAATGTTTAGTAAAATATTCTTTGCCTAGTTGTCTGTTTTGGGGAATGACTTGTAGTCTCTTAAAATTTACCTTTTTCTTCAATATTTTTATTTTTTATTTTGCTTTTTCATTATGTATTAAATGTTAATGTTGCATTTTTTGTTCTGTAGAAATACAGACATTCATGGTGTTTAGGTTCTTATTTCTACTATCACCCTTTTCCAATTTAAAAAGAAATGTTTAAGGTTTGTTTCATTACTAATTGAACATTGTTTTTTCTCTGTTGTTGTGAACCCTTTACATCATATAATTATAGGTTGCATGACTGCTCACTTTTGTACTGGGGGGGTTTGAGACCCAGTTGGGCTGAAAACTTAATTTAGGAAGCTCTTTCGGCTGACCTGCAGTGCATTCTACTCAGATATTTGTCTGGGATCTTCATCCACAGAAATAGATGGAGCTATAAAAAACATACTCAGGGCCATGTATTTCATAACAGAAAGACTATTGGTAGATAATTAGTAGATATGTTTAAGATTTATTTTTTTAAATAATCTGTTAAACAAAGAAAACATTAGTCTAGACCATTAGACTCTTAGGAATCATATGTACTCCAAACATTGTGTTTTAAGAAACATTTATGGAATTGTTCATTTTTATTATAACAGGGAGACTCTGCGAGATGTGATCAACATGCTACGCAACACCAGCAACCCCCAGGTGGAGTACATGGTACGCTCCATGAAGAAATGGGCCAAGGAAAACCTGGTTGCCCTACCATAGATAAAATGTGATCCAATATGTTCCAAAATGGGAACTCATCTTGACAAAAGCTTGTGTTCTATTGGAAACCATCTTTGTTTATATCGCATGATGTCACATTATGAAAGGTGTACAAGTTATGTTTATCATTAAGCTATTACTAATTTCTTATCTAACTATTTTTGGAACTTAAAAACCCATGAACCTTTTAAAATCTTTCATGTTACAAAAAGGTTATTGTAATTGAGGAATACATTATTAATACAATAATGATAAACAAGTGTGTCATTTTTATGACATGTAACTGATGAAATCTTGTGTCCAATACTTGGACAAAGTATGATTACACAGGGTGTTTACAGCCTAGAGTGATCTGCATATTGAAAGAAAGGCATGCATTTATACTGCTGATCTTTTAACTGCCGATACAATAGAATTACAAAGGTGTACTAAAGAAACAAATTATGCAGCCCTGAACATTATGATAATGTAAAGCCAAGATTTATATAACTTGATGTGCTAATCATTTTTTCATATTTAAAATAATCTCAATTAAATGCTCTTATTGTTATCTCTTTTTTGATGTGCTGGTTTTTATTTTACCTTTCCTGAGTATGTGGTACAAATTGTTAAGAAGTCCCTTTTGATTAAAATAAACTGTTTTCGAGTACATTCAATTACACAACTGCTGTTTAAGCATGTTGAGTAACATTCACCTGTAAGGTGCATTTGTATTTCAAACATAAACTCTGCATGAGGGATATATTTATTAAATGAGAAGAGATGAAACCATATAGGTTTTATATTGTAAATATATTGATTATTAGTATTTATTGTTAAACAAAGAATTTTGTTAGTCCGTCCATATGTTATTGTATGTGGAATTCAACATTCTATATTTGTCCTATGTACATAAAAGTGACATTTTGATGAAAAATAAAACATTGTAAATCTAACGCTGTTTTTATATTTTCACCAACGTTCTGACAGAGGTATAGCTTGATCTGTTTTATTTTGTAAAAGAAATAACTTATTGGAGAGGAACATGCTTATTTCCTTTAAATAGATCACCCAAAGTTGGGATCTTGATCTTGCATTGAATTCTCTGATATATTCTATAAATCATCTAAGAAAATTGGCCACAATAGCGCAACTAGTAGAGCGTTGGCTTTGCCTATCGGGAGGTCATGGGTTCGAACCGCAACCTGGTCAAACCAAAGACTTTAAAGTTGGTAGTGGTGGCTTCCCTCCTAAGCTCGGGATTAAGGGGACAGCATTGTGACTGGCTCGTTGGAGTCAGTATGATGGACTGGCCAGGTTCAGTCCCTGGGCACCTCATAAGTGCCCCTGCCCTATAATGATAGAAATGTAGCTGACAGTATGGGCAAAAATGCTAGCAAATCCCATTCCATCTAAGAAATATTACATATTTTGTTTTTATCGTACTTGTATGCTTATAAAGTCTCCATAATAATTTATTCTATTTAACAAAATATCAAGTAATGAACTTTTTTAAGCGTATGGCTTTTTTTAATAGTTAAATGTGTGAAATTCGATAATAGATAGTTTCCACATCAGTGAAAATCCCTTATCTTGGCAGCCATCTTTGATGGTAACTTCAAGGGATTTTCATATGAATTGTATAGAAAGGTAAATTTTATTTTCTTGTAATTTCTTTATTTGTGGTCCGAAAATTAAAAGCTATACACCATTGAAAAGCTTTTGAAATTCATAATTTTAGAATACAATATTTTTACAATTAATTAATGCACACAGAATTAATAGACAGAAATAAATAAAACTATAGGCTCATACTTAAAACAAAATGAACAGTGTATCATTTTCGGTTGTATTTCTTTAACCTTTTAAACTATCAAAATATAGTTTTGATATTTAAAATACTTTATAAAAGCTGTAAAATTTGATATAAAATTCAGTAAAATAGACTAAAAAATAATAACACAGTGGTGAGTTTAACACAGCACATATTTACCGATTTTGGCCTGCATTAACTTCTGCCCACAAAGATGGCTGCCTTAAACTGTCTTATCAGTGTCAATGACATCACATGGAAACTATATTACTTACCAGCGTCTGGGAACCCAACCCAACAAGGGAGATAATCAACGCAAATGAGACGAGGGTAATTTCCCCAGACCCGCAAAAATGGAAAACGTCCTGCAACATAAATTAACTGGACAAATAATCGTTACGTCAGAGGCCAGGTCACAATAACCTCAGCCATCAAAAAGGAAAAAGGTTTCACGAAGTAGTATTGGACAAAATCATAATATTTTAATGTAGTTCTTTTTACAGCAGTATACTATATTAGTTTTATTCTAAGGTTTCAAGTCTAATGAATGTTTACATTTTTTTAAAGAATAAATTGTTTTGATTTTATTACCTTTAAATCGTACAAAACATTTTTAAATGGACACCGTATCGATGTACATAATCATGATCTCACTATGATGACGACAGCAGCGTTTCAAACTTGTATCCGATATTATGTGACAAAAAAAACAACAAAAAAAAAACAACAAAAAAACAAACTAAAAAGGCAAAACTATCAAGTTTAGTGAATGTTGATGAGATTTATGTGAGAAATGTATCTCACATCTAGTTGTTGAAATCTTTCTTCATTGTATGAACATGAGTAGCATCATAGAGTAAATAACTTCAGAATAAGCTAACATGCCTGGCACCATGTAACCACAAGGGCTTATAACTATGTAAAGTAGTATATTCCACCAGGTTATTTTAATAGAACAAATGTCGTATATAAGTGAATTAACCCCACAAAGAACAACGACAAATGGTCATAATAAAGAATAATGGCTGTATGTCATTTAAGAATGGCTAAAGGTGACATTAAAGAATAATGACTATAGATCGTAATAAATGACAAAGGCCAAAGGTCGTAGCAAAGAACAATGACCAGGTCATGTTCGATATTTATATACGCTTGTACTTGATAAACTTCATATTCCATTTTGGAACCGAAGATGAATCTAATCGGCGTTTTAGGAATTGCACATTGTACATTCGTTGACCATTGAGTAATGATAAAAATCCTCATAAAAATAAAAAAAAACAGAAAAGGCAACAGATCAATCATAATTCCCTAACACCTAAACACACAAGGTATGCTAGCATGTATTCATACATGTAAGAGCAAAGACAAATGATCTTAATTTGTTTCTTAACTAGAACTTAAAGGAACTATTTATTGGTGAAATAGCGGATATGGAATACCAAGACAAAGGATAGGATTTTAATTTCATTTAATAACCTCATTAAGGCACATACAAATAAAATATTTCTTTTAGCATTTATATCTTTAAAAACAAAACAATACCCATTCATTTGTATATAAACATATAATTAGTCTCTTTATAATATTAACAATTAACAACCATACATATGCAGCTTTACATGTCAATGATACATATGAAATGTACATAGGTATAAACAAAATGCAATGCATGGACAAATATTCAACAAATGAACAATTGAATGCTAAACAGTGAGCATATTATATCATAAATGAAGATAGCATATTAACAAGGGGTCGCATGTTCTTGATTGATGGATGGTATATCGTACACATTCATCAATAAAATCGTTTAATTAAACATTATTTATTTAAATGTCGGTAAAAATTGGGAAGCGAATTAATATGATATTTATATGTATCCTGACTGAAATGTATATTTGATAAGTAAATCAGTCAAGATAAATAATTTGTAAAGTTTAAAATGGCCCTAAGATAGCAATGTTTTTAGAGAAATATGAATTTGATATAGCAAACATTAACAATGCATTATTTTAACAAGAAATCCGCTTAAACAATTGTACCATACCAGAAGTACATATATGGGTACACTGTTTTAATTTTCCCATTCTACCCCTCTAACGCGTTCCGTTCAATTTATTTTTAAAAATATTTAAAATAGGTAAAAGAATTACAATGATAGATTAATGCTGTATAGTCAATCAGTGGACAAACTCACCATTACAAAATGCATGTATGTACTTTCATTTGAGCAAACCGAACAGTTTTTTATATAATGATTACATTAAAAAGGAAACTATGAAAAAGACATACATAACGCAAACATGATTTGTCGGTTAAGGACATATTATTACGCTGCGAGATGCTGAAACGAAACATCCCGGAACATAAACTATTAGCAAACGGTTTCAAATAATCCCAACACGTAGTTTCGTTAGTCTTAACAAAATGAATATATATTTATCAGATCCTTTCGCATTCATTTCTACTGACTACATAGAACTTCATAGATCTTTATATCTTAAAATTCATTTAAATGCAAATACAGTAAATTTAAAGACTATCACATTTCTTCAGATTTATAACAAATTTAAATGATATTTAACATAGAATACAATAATACAAATGAAAAGGTTTACAAGTATACCATTATTATTTTCCAAACACCGGCCATTTAGCCATTAACTAATTAGGCAAAACACAGATCGATTGTGTTCTAAACCGCCTTTGGCTTTTTGTACTATATGTAAGGCCTTTACAGTGTTTATATTTATATAAATGTATTAAATATCTGTTTTTACGTTAATATGATTTTTATCTCGCTAGTGTCTTGGTAGGTTCTAATTCATCAATTCCAAATTTAATTTTAAAGTCATTAATTCAAAAGACACACATTTATACTGAGCATTGGCACGTGGATTTTAATTGTTAGTCCAAAATCTCAAATAGGATATATATAATACCAAATTTAAATGCATAGAACAAAGTAAGATGGTACCTTGAGAATAATGTCATCGTAACGTCCGCAAAAATGTACATTTGATATTAAATAATACTTAATGTAAGACACATTATGCATATGCCACGTATGATGATTAAATTAAGTAAAAAAAACCCTGTAATGAAAATAATAGACGAAAACAAAATCTGAAATCTACGTTCATGGATCTACATTTTGATCTTTAAAGCATTACATTTATTTTAAAAAAAATCATATTTATTATATATTTTAAACGTAATGTAACAATAAACATTGCTAGAGACTCAATAACAAAAAGCTCAGCTCCTGGTCAGACAGAACGTGGATCTCCTGGTCTGGATCTACACTATCTTCCTAAGTCTTGTCATTTTTCTCGTAACAAAGTAAATTTCAAAGCGTACTGGGTTTTGTAAAAACAAATTCATTGCCAATTTTGTTTATTCTTAAAAATAAAATGCAAAACCTCTCTCCAAATTGTGTATAGTAAAGAAACATTATCTCGCAAAAGAAATTACAACTGCTTCAATCGGTTTCAAAAAGAAATACTTGATGAGACACCGAACTTAGTCAAGACCGCACAACTAGATACTCTTCCAAAACAACTCTTCAAAACTCTTCGAAAATTTGTATGTACACATCAATTATACATGTGTATAAAATAATAAAAAAGTTCAGATGACTTATCAGCCTAAGTCGATCAATATGATATATATGTAAGACATTTAATTAATTATTCATCCACGTTCTTATTGGTACGAGTGCTATAGCACTTTACTTCTATATCGGTGCAAATAAATATTATATTAGATTTTACCTGTAGACTACAATGGAAGCAAGGTAACAATTTGTCTCAAAGTACACACAAGGACCCACTACTACCTGGTGAAATACTAACCATTAACATGTAATTATCCTTGGGTTTTCCTTCCGTAATGTACTTTTCAACGTTGGCACCATTGTTCTGGAGTTATTTTTAATCTGGTTTGATCTTTTAACCGACTCTAATGACAGCTGACAACTAACAATTTACAAAAGTGCAAGCTAAGTGAAGAACCAACTTGAAAATGCACTTCGCAGACCTACGTATGTAAGCTTTCAACGTGAAACATAGTACCTTCTCGGTTTCTTTTCTACGAAAAATATAGAATTCTTCTTGACAATAACTTAAGAAAAGAATCCGCGGTACATAAATAATTATAAAATAATAATTGACTTTAAACTGTATGAGATTTCGATGCTATATAAACAGGCTGTTGAATCTGTTCTTCTAGACAGAATCTGTGATGTATTGGGTAAGCCTGACCGCTAGTGGCCGGTTGTCAAATATTTATGATGGCCTGATAGCAGACCTTAATCAGATAATCTTATATTCAATTAGTCTTGAACTCTAATGAAGACAATAATTAATACACGTCTTTGCTTACAGTTAAAGAATACATATTCCGCAGCAAGTAAAGCTATATAGCACTTCAGCGGCGACGGCAGCTGAAACTGGACCGACGATTTGAGATGCCGAAACACTATGCCAAAGAGTTCACTTCGTAACACCGTTGTCATGTATTTGTAATGTAACCTAGAGCGCTGAATATTTACGTGTATAAAGGGAATTTGAATGATAATCGTTTCACTACCTTTTTTTCTAAAAAAAAGGACGTCGGTTATAATGATTCGAAGCACTTGTTGTTAATCGATTTTTGTCCCGACGAAAATGTATCTAAGTGCTAACTGACTGAATGTCTTTAAATCCTTACATGATAAATAACATTGTCACTACAAAGCGGAATGGCAACATAACTGATTACACATGCTAACATGTCCAAGATTCATTTTAAGATTCTGTTACCATTTATTTTATACATACGCCACATGACACGTTACCCTATTCAAACCCAACTTCTTAAATCCTTGAGACAAGCTTCCTCCCAACAATTATGATATTTGGCAGTAATAAACACAGTTACAAAATACAACGCAAAAATGATACATTAAGATTTTCATAATCCCTTGTTTTCTTTATCACAATTTTCAGACGTCAACTAACTGATGAGGTCGACTAGCCATTATTTTCGACAATTCATTCATGTTCTTTTTCACTTTATATCGAAACACCCAGGGCACATCTCGTTTAGGTAAGATACGTTTTGGTCTTGGCAATATGCTCAGATCATCACATTCAAATGTTTCCGGATATACCGGTACAGACACTTCTGGTGCAGGTGCCGTTCGGATAGACTCGGGGGTTTTCCTCGTCGGTATGGACATCTTGGACTGACGTGATGCCCGCGACACGGATCGGGTCGTGGATTTAGGCCGAACCTCCGAAAAAGCAGTCGGGATAAGCTGCAATCGATTGGTTGATTGTGTCGGCTGAAAGGGAAGAGAAAATAAATTAGACAATAGTCATTTTCGAAAAAAATCAAAATATTTTGTTTACATAGAGAAGTATAATCTTAAAGTATGACAGCTTTTGACGAGTATTATAAAAATCGTTCATAATGAAGTTAAGAAATTGCAAAAGAAATTAACATAACACTCTTGACTGACAAGTGTGAACATTTACAATATATGTACAATGTAAATTTTAACAAAGGAGAAAAAACTTTGAGGACATTTTCATATCTGTTCTGAAGCGTCGTTTTTTGATAGAATTTGAGGCATTTTGACTTTTTTTAAATTTTATTTTTAAAATTATTTTAAAATTCTTGCTCAACGTTGATTAAAAAGGGTCCTGATCATAGAAACATCCATTTATCTGCCTGTTATCTTCCTACGCCGATAATAACTGATTTTTAAATCTTAATCTAATCAAACAGGGACAAGTTTACAAGTATGAAAACACAGAAGCAGAGAGGCCTATCTGGTTTATTGCTTTAAAAAATAACACAAAACATTTACAATAAAAATAAACAAGTTCAGCTTTTCTTTACAAATTCAATATTCACATTATCACGATAGATGCTAATTCAGTTAATTTAATCTCGCGTATGTAAATACATTTTCAAAAAGATGATTAACTATTGCAAACAACACATTTCTTCTCTGTGTGATTTAGTTAAAATGTAAGAAAATACGTTTATTTTAAGAGCTGCCAAAGTACACGGCATGAGCACACAAAAGACAAAGAAAAGCAAACAGGAATGAAAAACCGCGTTTGATGCTCGCGTGCATTAATTAGAAGGTACATCTGGTATGTTTCAATAGGTGAACACCCAACACCTATTTGAGTTTTCTCACATTCAATCGTCACAAACCAAGTGCAAAGGTTCAGTAATTACAAATATACCCACGGTTTATACTACTATTGATTTTCGGGTGACAGTCACATGATAGTTAATATTTTTTAAACCCAGGTATACATAACATTGTTCAATACATGTATTCAAGCAATACTGCTGATTACCTACAGAGATAGCAAGTATAGGATATGCTCCGTAATACATTATGTTACAAAACAAGATATGATCTAGATACAACATAACTGCTGCAAGACTTCGGACCTAAGTATAAGAGGAACTGTTTTCCACGTTTAGTGGTCTAAAAGAAATTCGAATCTTAGTTCTGGTGATTTGTTATATAAAATATCTTCTGATAAACACTGTTTATTAAACATTCATAAAGATGTCTAAATAATTTTCCTAATTTATAGACTTTCTGGTGGTTCATACTAACTTCTAAAGATTTCTTGCTTATACACTTTCAATATGATAGCCTACATATGTTTCAATATAGTCTGACTACATTGACTACATTGAAGACAGTGGATATTTTTATATCATTATATTATTGTATAAACATTTTCACAATAACTTGTAAGCAAGACTGGATATCTCCTTTTATACGTGTGTGGCCTGAATTTGACAGAGCTTAAAACAGGTGATTTTTAAACTAAAAAAATAACTCCATAAAACATGTATAATAGACGTTTCAATTTTTCCCCACCATTTTATCAAACGAAATAAATGTGCATAAACATATGTTTTTGTTTGGAATTATGCAACCACAGAGCACCACGAGTAAGAGTAAGCCCGGCACGGCGTGTAAACAAAGTGACATTGATGCACGTACGAACTGTTTGCACAAGATCAAATGTGATACAAAGTGTATTTATCATTAGTTACACAGGGTGTCCGCTCGGTGCCATCTTGTGACGTCATCCCACTCGTGATGATAAGACACTCACTGATGAGATGTGTCAATTTATGTGCACACGGTGCATGAAACAATGCAGTATTAAAAACCACACAATGATGTGACATGTTGTACTGTCTCAAACAAAAGAACGACGACAAGAGCATAATTGCAGTAAATATAGGTGTAATATATTAAACGCGGTTGTATTAGTGCCATTTGTTTGTAATAAGAAAAGGGCATTATTTTTCAGCAAACGTATAAGACGGTGTTAATTGTCGTCAGATTGAGACATCAAATATTTGACCCTATCATATATTCTTGGCAGCGCAAATTCTTCGTGTATGGAACACAACTTAAAAATTAAAAAAAAAAATGAGCTGTTTTAATGATTGGTTATTCGGACCAATAGACTAGAAACGCGTACATGTATTACATGTACATATAGTTTGAATGAGGATGTGATGTGCATAATAAATACACAGAGAGGAATTAAATATGCTAGAAGATTAAGCATACAGATATTTACAGCAAAATCTTTATACATGTATATGCGGTAGGTTGTCTACATATGTGCCTCCGTATTGCCTCCGGAAGTGTTAAGAACTTTAAAAGTGCATAAAGCGAATAATTTTTAAAATATATAGGTTTTCTATGTATTAAAATCTAGAAAAAAATACTGTAGACGTTAAGTTCTTAAAACACACAAGAAATTTCTTTTTTTTTAAACTAAGAATGTTCTTATTCTTCTTTTTATTTATGTATGATATTATTTGTATTGTATACTATTTTAATGTTAATATATATTGCCTATTTCACAATGAGCGTTCCCCTGCACCAAAATGTGCATAGTGTGGAGTCACTCGGTGCACTGTGCAATTAACTCACAGGATTTGCTTTCATTTGTTTGATTAGAGAAAGTGTAAAACTCTCTCGTGTCGTGTAGCGGAAACGTCCGACGATTTGCTCGTCATCAATGACGTCACCAGTACTGTCTGACACATTGGGGCAACTGCAAGACATGTCGCGTGCCTTGTTCTTGGTTTCTGAGCTC
The DNA here is from genome assembly GCA_007844125.1 of Sinonovacula constricta. Taxonomy (NCBI): domain Eukaryota; kingdom Metazoa; phylum Mollusca; class Bivalvia; order Cardiida; family Solecurtidae; genus Sinonovacula; species Sinonovacula constricta. Next base: position 83,962,343 of record CM017555.1, read on the forward strand.
TCTGACTTTGATGCAGGAAACATCAGAACAAATGTTAGCTCGCCAGCTGATCGTGGTCGTATACACAGAGAAAAATGGTCCACCTGTGTCTAGTAGAGATCATGAGCAGTGATTGATATGGCGATCAGGTAGGCATATATTGTAAAAGGATCAGGTAAGAAACCTCGTACTAGATTTCTATACTAGAGTATGGTTGGACACCGTGTTTTTGTTCTGAACTATATCTACATCACATTATGTGTTAAGTCACTGATTTCCAGGCTAGAGTTGGAATCTTTTGTAGCAAGTTGTTCAATACAGGAGATTATTGTTGTACATTTGTATACGATGCCTGCAATTCTAATTAAGCATTATTCTGGTTATAAAAACGCGCAGAACATGTTGAGGAAGCTCATGTTATGAGCTAGCAGTAAATAGTCTATATCAATCGATAAAATAGCATATTGCATGCTGATTATGTAGTAATTGCTTAGTGCATTGATTTTGGTGTATCTTACAATATGTTTATCACTATATTTTTCTGATATGTTATTAAATAGTATTGTGCGTAGTAATAGCTGTTATGAACCATATCTGTGAATGCACGTGATGGACAGTGAAATCTCTTTGTCGTGAAAATTACTATCATTTCATATCAAACGCACTCTTATTAATGCATACATTATAAAAGCAAGCTAGTGATTTCACAAACCTATTTAGAGATGTACACATCAGCATGTATCATATTATTAAGTAAACGTAATTAAACGATGTTTTATTATGATTATTATAATACTTATTAAAATACAAAATGATGATAAATATATAAATGATATTAGATATTAATTATAGACGGATGAGTATTACAATGATGTAAGCTATAATTATGAATAGTCTAGTTTGCTAATGATGTATTATTATATGATGACGCTCATTATAGATTAAATGTATAAAGTATGATTTTATTATAGCTCCTTATCTCATGCTACATGACGATGTTTAAAATACTAACATTTATCATGATATTACCAGCATGTGTTATTTGTAATGGTGATAAGCTGTCGTGCTATATTAGTACTATCATGTAATTATTTCATTATAAAGTATACGTTATACGTGTTTAGTAGCATTTACCAGTCGAAGGATCCAGCTAGTGTCCTGTGGGATGGAAAATATACTTTTATAAACAACAGTAAACAAATATTTTTATTCATAACATCTTTCAAGAACTATACGAACCATGCCTCAAGTTCATATTCTTATAAATCTAGTGACCGATTGTCAACCAGCTGACGAAGACTTCGATGAATATTTAAAGTATGATAAAATGTAATTTTTCCTAACAAACTGGACAGTGCAGAGAAAAAAGATTTGAACCTTTATTTCTGCAAGAAAGACAATAAAACAAACAAAATACCTTATCTAAAACAAAGAGAATGCGGTTAAATGAAATCAAGAAAGACGATATAGGGAGACAATAGGAGAACACGACTAGCTACAGCTATAAAGGAGGGAAAGCATTATAATTAAGAATATCACTGTCTCTTGATCATAGCATATTGTGTCGGTTTGTAAAAAGGCATATAGACATATACATGCTTCCTATAAATTCATGTGTACGCCCTTTAATATATTGCGAGATTCACCTTGCAGCTGTCAGTTGCCAAGACAAATGTAATACATGGAGTGTACCTGTAGAGATTGACTAGTTTAGTGATTAATAACTGCCGCAATATTTACACCTGTCGTTGCTAAAAGAAAATCAACAAGATAAACAAGTGCACGTGACATAACACAGAAGTCGAAAACCTTTCTCTTTAATGCTGAAGTTCTTACAACATCGGTAACATAATGAACTATTTTTTTTTAAATATGAAATGTTAATTTCTTCTGTCATTTGACACTCGGCTCCAACAGTAACTTATATACATAATTATAATGATGACTTGGTGTATTCTGCCAGTAAAATATTAAATTAAATTATATACAGCTTTGTGACACATACAGTTTTGGTCATATCTCTTACAGATTGACTATGTCATATCTCTTACAGATTGACTATGTCATATCTCTTACAGATTGACTATGTCATATCTCTTACATATTGACTATGTCATATCTCTTACAGACTGACTATGTCATATCTCTTACAGATGGACTATGTCATATCTCTTACAGATTGACTATGGCATATCTCTTACAGACTGACTATGTCATATCTCTTACAGACTGACTATGTCATATCTCTTACAGACTGACTATGTCATATCTCTTACAGATGGACTATGTCATATCTCTTACAGATTGACTATGGCATATCTCTTACAGATTGACTATGTCATATCTCTTACAGACTGACTATGTCATATCTCTTACAGACTGACTATGTCATATCTCTTACAGATTGACTATGTCATATCTCTTACAGACTGACTATGGCATATCTCTTACAGATGGACTATGTCATATCTCTTACAGATTGACTATGTCATATCTCTTACAGATGGACTATGTCATATCTCTTACAGATTGACTATGTCATATCACTTACAGATTGACTATGGCATATCTCTTACAGATTGACTATGTCATATCTCTTACAGATGGACTATGTCATATCTCTTACAGACTGACTATGGCATATCTTTTACAGATGGACTATGTCATATCTCTTACACATTGACTATGGCATATCTCTTACAGATTGACTATGGCATATCTCTTACAGATTGACTATGTCATATCTCTTACAGACTGACTATGGCATATCTCTTACAGATTGACTATGGCATATCTCTTACAGATGGACTATGTCATATCTCTTACAGATTGACTATGTCATATCTCTTATAGATTGACTATGTCATATCTCTTACAGACATATCTCTTACAGACTGACTATGTCATATCTCTTACAGATTGACTATGTCATATCTCTTACAGATTGACTATGTCATATCTCTTACAGATTGACTATGGCATATCTCTTACAGATTGACTATGTCATATCTCTTACAGATTGACTATGGCATATCTCTTACAGATTGACTATGTCATATCTCTTACAGATGGACTATGTCATATCTCTTACAGACTGACTATGTCATGTCTCTTACAGATGGACTATGTCATATCTCTTACAGACTGACTATGTCATATCTCTTACAGATTGACTATGTCATATATCTTACAGATTGACTATGTCATGTCTCTTACAGATGGACTATGTCATATCTCTTACAGATGGACTATGTCATATCTCTTACAGATTGACTATGTCATATCTCTTACAGATTGACTATGGCATATCTCTTACAGATGGACTATGTCATATCTCTTACAGATTGACTATGTCATATCTCTTACAGATTGACTATGTCATATCTCTTACAGACTGACTATGTCATATCTCTTACAGATGGACTATGTCATATCTCTTACAGACTGACTATGTCATATCTCTTACAGATTGACTATGTCATATCTCTTACAGATTGACTATGTCATATCTCTTACAGATTGACTATGTCATATCTCTTACAGATTGACTATGGCATATCTCTTACAGATTGACTATGTCATATCTCTTACAGATTGACTATGGCATATCTCTTACAGATTGACTATGTCATATCTCTTACAGATGGACTATGTCATATCTCTTACAGACTGACTATGTCATGTCTCTTACAGATGGACTATGTCATATCTCTTACAGACTGACTATGTCATATCTCTTACAGATTGACTATGTCATATCTCTTACAGATTGACTATGTCATGTCTCTTACAGATGGACTATGTCATATCTCTTACAGATGGACTATGTCATATCTCTCACAGATTGACTATGTCATGTCTCTTACAGATTGACTAACAATTAATTCAAAAGTTTCATGTGTGTAACAATGTTATGTCTTTGAATGTGCGAATATTCACAGTTGTGTCATTTGAATAGCAGTCCACAAGAAACAAGACACAGCAAGCGGTAAGAACTCCCTTAGATGGACTCCATTCGGATTGCTTTAAATGTTCAGATTATCGAGGATTCTAGATTGTATTAGGATCACAAAAATGCATTCGAGATTTGTATGATATAGACTTTCCGAAAATATTTAAACGAGGTGACCGGGAGTTGAATCAAAAAGCAAACAAAAAAGTTGATAATGTTTTACTGGTTCTGTCTTCCTAGTTTGAGATACTAGTTAAACAATGGATGCCTCGTGCAGTTACCTGCAGTACATTGTTTGTTATTTCTGCAGTCTTAGTTAAATTGTTTATTTCAAATGCTTTCATAAGATATTAATTATTTTAGGTAAAAAATGTTTCATTCAATAGCTGTGATTGTTGCATGAACCGAACACCATGGAATGCCATATTAGACAACTGCAGACCAAATGCTTACTATTCATTGTTAGTGTGTGACCAGTACGAAAGTTGGCTGTTTACTCTTGTATGACTTATCCTGCGGGACGATTTTTGCCTTTAAAGGTGGTATCCGATGGTTTTCGGACATTCTTTTTCAACAAACAAATAATTTTTTGTCATCTGAAAAGATATCGTGAAATACAGTCTTAAATATATTTGAAGAATAAGGCATGAACACAACTCACCATTACAAACATGCTTTTCCTACTTGAGCCAAGCAGCTATTTTAAATTAAGAAAACAACGTGACCATGCACTTTATCATGTTTTGTAAGTTATACAATATTTATAACGAATCAATTACGATTTCAACTGTCAATCAATTGCGAAATAGTTGGATGTTGTTTTTACGTTGAATACACTATGAGTTTATGCATACATTATGTACAAATTTTTCCAAACTGAGGTAAGGTATATTGCTACATGTATTTGGCAAAAGCAGTTAGTTCAGATTCCACTTTAAATATAATATTAGAATTAATATAAAATGTAACTATCAGTTTAAAACCCGACTTTGGCTGGTATACGCAGTTCTTTATGAGTTTCCATTAACATAAAGCACACAATATACTTGACGATATGTCTACTTTATATGTACAAATATTATAAGAAAGCGAAACATGCTACTTTAAATAATAGTACTTTAATTTCCAACACATACAAATAAGAACACAGAATGTATACAATAAAGAGTATGCATATAATATACAATGTTTATAAGTTTAACTGTTTGGGCTCATTCTATACTATTTTTCATAAGTTTACGCCAACCAGGTAATCTCAACTTTTTTTTGTAGGATCTATAGAAATGTCCCGAACGTTCGAACGTTCGGATCAAAAAGGATCCGAATATTCGAATGCTTCATGGAGTGAATTTTGCCATCAATAATAAAAACATAATAAATTATTATATATACACTTGAAATATTGCTGTAATATATATATATATATATATATATATATATATGCAAATGATACATATATGTAAGTTCTTTAATAAGTAAGGCAATATAACAATATAATGTATTTAATAAAAAATAACATGAGCCGATTAAGGTAAGTCAACGTTTTTGTATAAGGATAATTTCTGTAGGCATGCCAACATGCTATTTAACAGCACAGTGTTAATCCATGACTGCATTTTCTCCCCATAATATTTTTCTGTAGTCAACGGGCGCTTCCATTCAAGGGGAATGTTTACAAGTCCGGGGATTAATTTAATACAGAAATATAATCTCCAGATCTATCAACAGCCTAGCTGTATGACAAATGGCGCGGATATAGTCTATACGCCGATCTGTACATGTTATGTATTAGATATAATCCTTAACTGTAGATATGTGTATAGTTCTACATTGATGTGTTTATTTATTTTATTTCTAGCCTGTTTAAATTAGCCAGGCTAAATTAGCCAGGCTAAGGCAATTAGCGTATATACAGATCTGACAAATCCCACTCTAATCAGGAGCTATACTAATTGCTATTGAAGCCTTCGAAGTGGTGTTGGTAATTGGTATGCACATTTGTTAATATTATAATGCACTACACTCGTTCATTTAAAGTAATTTATTTATAAATGTGGCAGAGAAGGGGTTTATTTTGTCCCGATAACTGGTCAGATTGAGACATATGGATTATAAAGTAGACAGCCGATTATAAAAGAATTCAAATAGCAAAATACCCCTTAAATGATAACATAAAACACGCACATTTGCACGATTAATCAGTGTAAATGAAAGCAAATAAGATTCATACTCAAATGCAAACAGGATATACATAAATTTGCATTATTAATCTTATGGAGAAATGTTCAAACATGGGTTCACTCTCAGTACTAGAATGTAAAAAAAAAAACAATGTCAAAACGTATATTAACACCATTCCACTTAAAATACGTCCATGTCAATAACCAAGTCACAGTTTTCATGACAACAAATATAAACTTATTTATGAAGTTTCAAGGTGATTTTAAGCTCAAAGTAGCAAAGTTAAAGTATCATGCAAAAACACAGACATGCAGCTTCATACATAATGAAGATATTGTGGATTGAAGTCCATGACTTGAGCAATTCTTACTTAAGAATAGTTTGTGAATACTGGCCTAATTCAATTATGTTCATTATTCAATAGACGGAGTGACTGTAAATTAAGATTTGGCTTCCATTTAATAGGCACACATTACAATTGTCTACAAGATATTGATCGTTGTCACTGATCGAAGATTTTTTTCTTTCATAGTATTGAATGTCGCTTGTGTCAGGTCGCTTTGTCTTGATAAAGACCAAACACAGAGCCACACTTCCCTTTCCCTTGGTCTACTCGATGTCCACATTGTCTTCTTGTTTGTTCAGTTTTTTTAGTCTGTCTCATAAGAGACAAAAAGAAGTTTCCAGATTTATTTGAATAGGTGGCTACCAGTTGAAACCTTAAGTAAACTTCGATCCCCACGATCATGTTTGTCCTGTCTTAACAAGCAAGGATAATGAGTACTCTATGAGTTTGCTATCTATCTCCGGGTCAAGCATTTAAGAAACGTGGGCATTGTTGTTGTTTACCTAGATTACAGTGGATTTTAAACAGTATTATATTTATAGGTATAGTGTTTGCACATTTGAGTCACTATTGCTGTTTTTACAATGTCTGTGTATACGCTAATTGTCATTCACACTAGTAAGAAGGTGTCTATATAGACAAACAGCTGACTAACAATCGTATGAGTTCTAGTCCCGGTCGGGAAGAGACCTTTCATGTAGGGAGGTTTTCCAGCTAACCTGTGGTGCACCGGTGCTTCTACTGAGAAATAAGACTAGGGTCTATGACCAAAACTGTGTCGGTTCGATGTAACAAAACCAACAACAACAGAACAACAACAACAACAAAAACTAATACGAATCACATTAAGGTATGTTTTGGCAATCGCCTACACGGCGTTGCCGTTTCTTATGCTCACTTATTCTAATTCTACAGTGTTAGACACTGATATTATGGCAGTGCCTATTTTGACTTTGTAAACAATGTAGATCTGTATACACTACTTTGGAGAACAACAATGCAAGCTAGGAGATGGCATACAACATGACAAAGCAAGATAACCTTGCTGATATACCGGACCTGGAAGCGCCATCGGTAGAGCGTCAGGAAGTACGGGAGGTCCCGGGTCCGATCCCGGGCCGCGATATACCAAATTTATTAAGAATAGTAGTGGTATAGCTCCCTTGCTAACACTCAACCCAACATAAGGGTAGTTCCACGACTGGTTGGTCCGGTGTCAGGATAATGTGACTGGGTGTGGTATCTTGACAGGTGTTCACGGCATGCTATACACAGTGAAGGCGGCATTATATCTTCTTAAAGTGAACACCTTCTCCAGATAACTGAACTACTGTTGGAGGGACGATTAACCCAATAAATAAACAAACCTTGCAGATACATAAAACATGAGTACAAAAACTTCGGTCTTATTGGAGGTTATACATTTTGAAGCATTATTATTTATGCATAGAGTCCACTTTTTAATTGATAATGTAACACAATAAACATTGAACGATTTACCAATCCAGCAAGCTCAAGTGTTATGACGAACTCATTTCTTCGGCTTTCCATTTATCATTTTGTTAACATTAGAGTGTCAAACCAAATGCGTTAAGGTCATGCCCCACTTATATGAAGAGTTCTCCCCAAGTTGTCCCATCGAAAGATATTGTGGGGACGACATTCTGTCAACGCCCCAGTCTCGAGTGTGACTTCTTTAGATCGAGTGTCCCGACAATACCGATCATTTGTTCACTAAACTTTATAGTATATCAAGTGAAATGTCTTTATACAGTCGCAGTAAGGAGTTTAGAAATGTTGGTACAACTGTTTTGAAATTTTCAAACATTAGGGGACGAATTCCTTTAGTTAATAAACTACTGACAAATGCTAATGCAATTAACCGATGACAAAAACCATTGCTTTTTTATTCGCATTTGATAGTTTTATGGTAAAGTCAAGGTATGAATATTTAAAGTCTCATTTGTTGCTAAGTTTTGAACTCTTAACAAAAAACTTATCGGAAAATATTGTTGAGTGTCTCAAACTTAACACAGACAGAACACACGGTGTATTGCTCTTTCATAAATTATTACGTCAATTATCAACGGTTTGAATTGTGACATATATCACATCTGTATTTGGATACCGCTTGATGGCATGTTTAAAATAACACTGGTACATACATGTATAATGGAATCGTAAAATTAAAAGTTGGTTTGTTCTAAATACTAGCAATGATAATCTATTTTTCTAAACTACAAATTACCTTGCATGTAAAATACCGATACTTATCATTTTTGATTAAACACGTCGCCAAATTGCGATATATTATTGCCTATCTATAAAAATAATTATATAAATGTAAACAACAAGTAAAAAAATCATTTACCCTCACCTCATTGCTGACAGTAGGTGTGCTATGATGGCTTTTGGCCGACCCACGAAGTTTCACAGGAGGAAAAAATCCATTTATACCCCTACGACGCTTTTCTGAATTAATCCGTCCAACGCTGAAATCTATCACTTTTGGCTGCGTGGTCGGTCGGGATTTGAACCTCTTTGCAAACTCTGACGGCGAACCACCTGATAAGCCGAGTTGTTTGGTCTTTACTGGGTTCGGCGGGACAATTCCCGACCCCAGCATGTCGGAGAGCGTGTAGTTGTGTGGCTTCGGTGGTATGCTCCTGTAAATAAGGCTCTGTGATGTAGAAGAAGTCGGATTATGTGTGACCATAACGCTATTGTTTACTCCACGGCCACCTATTTGTCGCCCCGTCTCGCTCGCGAATGCTCCATTGATTGCAGGCAACTTTACGCTAGCCTGTGCGCTGACACCCCCTTTGTCTGTGGATGTGTACATAGCTATCCAATATTTAATGCTTTGCTGCCGTTTAACCGATCATTTCAATTGACAGAAACCTTTTTTTGAATCGTCCAAATGATTACCAATGTCAACCCGATCAGCACATTCACGGTATTCAGCGTATTGTCGTCTTGCTTTAGAAGTACGTTCAGATAAATATCAAAGTTTATGGATCCAACTTCGGGCGCCGGTATTTTATCATTGATTTTAAAGTCTGCTTTAATCTTTAATATGTATGTCTATGAATATTTTGTAGGTGGCATTACCACTTCGATAGCTCAGTCGACTTAAACTTAATACATACTCCAACACAGTGTGTATCAAATTAATACCAGCGATCTTCGTGACCTGTATATCAAGCAAACCTTCGAGACTACATATTATTGTAACGGATTGTGACAAGAACTGTACAGTAACAAAACGCGTAACCAAACAAACGTTAATTACTCTCCTAATTTCAAAGAGGTTTTCTGAAGGAAAAGTATACACGAATACTACACAATAGCAATTAGGAACACACAGAAAAATGTGACAATAGTTTGCACAGCGTAAGTCTCCTTAACGTAATTCACTGCCTCTGTTCAAGCACACAAAAGAACACACTTCATGAGCTCATATTTTCGTTGCAATAAACTTTCAATATAGTCTTGTAATGGCTGAAATCGGCGACTTCAACACTTTAAAAGACCCTGAATGGCAATAAGGATTAATATTAAAATGTACATGAAAATTGGCAAGCGTGTGTGTAATGTATACCATACTTTAGTATTAGATTGGGCTCCACATTAAAACGACTACATTTATGAACTTCATTCGACACCAAATTAAGATGAACTTTATTGTGAAATACGACCACTTACACAGCATTCTTAAGTCCTGAATTCAAGTTACCATATAAGTAAACCTTAAAATGTGTAAGGATACATTTTGCACATTGTTAAACTAAACATGCAAATGCACAATTAAAGACGTGCATTTACATATGCTTCTTATTGTGTTCTGAAACCCATATCTTATGCCATTATAACCGAAAATCGATTATTAAATTCAGTTCGAAAGCTATTTTACAAGGTATAACCTTGTTATTTTAGGATTTACTAAATTTTCCGCAATTTTCTTTCAGACAGTTTCAAATTAATGCATACCGTCTTCATTAATTATACACGTGTAGCATTTTAAAAAATGAACTTCAAAAAAGCAGATATTAATCTGCTCAAGTGTCGAAGGGTATAATAATAGTTATATGATTCTATTCATTTCCACTGACATCACAAGTGTCGAAGGTTATAGTAATAGTTATATTATTCTTTTCATTTCCACTGACATCGCAAGTGTCGAAGGTTATAGTAATAGTTATATAATTCTTTTCATTTCCACTGACATCGCAAGTGTCGAAGGTTATAGTAATAGTTATATAATTCTTTTCATTTCCACTGACATCACAAGTGTCGAAGGTTATAGTAATAGTTATATAATTCTTTTCATTTTCACTGACATCACAAGTGTCAAAGGTTATAGTAATAGTTATATAATTCTTTTCATTTCCACTGACATCACAAGTGTCGAAGGTTATAGTAATAGTTATATTATTCTTTTCATTTCCACTGACATCACAAGTGTCGAAGGTTATAGTAATAGTTATATGATTCTTTTCATTTCCACTGACATCACAAGTGTCAAAGGTTATAGTAATAGTTATATAATTCTTTTCATTTTCACTGACATCACAAGTGTCAAAGGTTATAGTAATAGTTATATAATTCTTTTCATTTCCACTGACATCACAAGTGTCGAAGGTTATAGTAATAGTTATATTATTCTTTTCATTTCCACTGACATCTCAAGTGTCGAAGGTTATAGTAATAGTTATATGATTCTTTTCATTTCCACTGACATCACAAGTGTCGAAGGTTATAGTAATAGTTATATAATTCTTTTCATTTCCACTGACATCACAAGTGTCGAAGGTTATAGTAATAGTTATATAATTCTTTTCATTTTCACTGACATCACAAGTGTCAAAGGTTATAGTAATAGTTATATAATTCTTTTCATTTCCACTGACATCACAAGTGTCGAAGGCTATAGTAATAGTTATATGATTCTTTTCATTTCCACTGACATCACAAGTGTCGAAGGTTATAGTAATAGTTATATAATTCTTTTCATTTCCACTGACATCACAAGTGTCGAAGGTTATAGTAATAGTTATATAATTCTTTTCATTTCCACTGACATCACAAGTTTCGAAGGCTATAGTAATAGTTATATTATTCTTTTCATTTCCACTGACATCACGTTTGATCTCCTCTAGGCAATGCATAAGTCATTTATTTAAAGGTGTTATACATCACGTTGAGCCAGATATAACATCAGGAAAATGCAAACAACTTATGGTTAATTTAAAGACTGTTTATTGTCGTCCTAGATCTGCCATGTAACAACACAATCATTATTACAGAGGGTGACTGCTATCTCTGCATATTCAGCATCGCGAATAAAAGATTTTCAATCAAATTCGTAGTCTGTATTGAGCGGCCCACACCCCTCCCTCGTCCATTGTCTCAAATAGTTGATTAAAAAGGGGTGAATATGATGCAACGTCCGATTGATCATTCTCTTTATTATTATTTATATTTTTACTGAAGTTGTCAAATACCTGATCTTTTATTAGTTATCATATTTAGATACTTCAAGAAAATAGTTTGCTGCCGTTTCATGCCCAAAGATATATTTAATATAGGCGAATCACCGGATACTGTTCCACGTGTTGTCTTTTCACACGCCATTAGTTTTCAAATGATTATCAAAATTTACCTGTCGTCATTAATTATAAAGTCATATTTCTCATTCTTGAAAATTATTTTTAATTAAACTCAAACACAGTATTTTTTTTTTGCTTAAAGACACGTAAAGAATAAAATATAAAAATCGCGATTTACTTAGCAATTGAGAAAAGAAAGCATGTAAAATATTAATTTTGGTGTGACAATGCTAATCAGTTTGAGACAAGTGAGGTAAAAGAAACATTTATCTTTGCTCGTTAAATTGTGTCTGTGGTGATAGTCACTACAACCTTAAAACATACATCTCAAACAAAGCAAAGCGACGTGTTGTGGTATTTAATGAATGAATATTAAAGACCGTAATGCGTTAAGTCTTATCTTCCAATTACGTTCACAATCTGTTAATTAAGTCGTCCCCTAATGTCATTAAGTGGTTGTTAAAACGTTATGCATGAAAAACTTGAAAGTGTTGGGATTGTTATCAAGTGACACATAAATCTCTGATAGACACATTTGAGACAAAAGAAGAAGACTCCCGTCGTCACACCTCCATGCACACCTACCCCTCGTGGGGTTGATATTTACCCCGGGTCTCTATACTGAGGGATTATGATTAAAGGTGGTAAGAGGTATTTTAATCCAGACAAAGTGTACAAACAGAAAATATTTATGAGTTAAATAGAATGAATTACTTAAAAATTACGTATTCTGTAGAGGATTTTATGTAAAAGAATAGAGCACGTTAAGCAAGGAATTTTGCCTCGAATACCTGTACCACAGGTACATGTAGGGCCAAAGGTCAAGGGTGAAATAACCTTCATCATTACTTTTAACCTTTTACATTTTTAATTAAATACAATGTGTTCCTTTTAAAATATTATTTCATGATTAGCCTTCAGTTACCGCTGATTTAAAATGTTTGAGTCTTTTATTTAGAACTTGCGTAAAAAGAAAATTGAATACAAATATAGGGTGGCATTGACTTTTAAGTTCAGAACATGTAGCATTTTAATTATTTACGATGAAGTCAAACAAGAACGACCCATTTTTAAAAGACCGATACGTTACTTTGATTTTAAAAAGTCAGTCTCCTATGCCGAATTTCCTTGGAAAAAACTCGACTAGTGAACAGTTGTATCCATAGTCGTCTTTGCTTTAACACCAGTCTACCCTTTGCATTGACTGCTTTTTCGTGTATAGCCTACATATCAGTTTACTATTTCTTCAAAGTCTGCGCATGCAAACACTTCTCGCTTCTATTTCAAGAGTTAAGTTTAGTTTACACACAAAAAAGATGCACTTGTTTCCCATTTCCTTACATTTGATTGATTTTGACACACTTTTATCACCACATGCAGTGTAGGAGCCTTTAAAAAGGACAAAGTTTTTATTGAGTGGTTAAGTCTATCAATGAAACGGATCACATTCAGTGACCGGGTAACCTCCGCAGGTAATCCTAGGTGACTAGTATTAATCCCTTACCATGTTAGTGCATTGAAAGTTCATGAATACAAATATAACATGAACGTGTTGTATATTATGATCAACTTATTTATTTCTACTTATAAAAATAACAACTCTAAGTATCTTTTTAAAACTACAATCATATTTCTAAAACCTGTCTAAGGAGCGCCCATGGCCCAGCGGTTAGATGTTGACTTGTAACACTTCAGTTCCTCTCCGCTAGAGTTCGAGTCCCGAGTGTCGTTTGCGATGTTACAACAACAACAACAACATATCCAACTAAAACAACAAACAAAATAACAACAAAATTATTTTAAAAGCAACAAGAACAACAGCAAAAGAAAAAAGAAAAAAAAGAAAAGACCCACAGAATAAAGCACATTTAAAGAACAACAGTTATCTTTCGATTGACTTCGAAATTATCGCTAATAATCCTGAGTTATATGCTCTATTTAAGTAACTCCTTCAATTGAATAGGTTATTGGAGCAACATTTTAACTTAGTTTTAACTTAGTCCAAGAAAGAAAATACAGTCAACTATATATACAAGTGATTGAAGAGACATACTTGGGACCTGAGCGTCGTTGGTTCGAAACACATGAAGTAAGTCTGAGCAAGACATTTTACATTGCTAAATGTTGATATAACCCGAGTTGACCAGGACCAAAAATAGAAATAGATACATGTGGCATCCTTATAGAAAAATTGGTTGCAAGAGATTTTAAGGGAAGACAGAAGAACGGCTAAGAAACTAAATATTAGTGTAACGCATGTCGGCGCTCTCTAACGATCGTCCATCCATACACCAACCACAGTCACCGTTGATTAACCGTTCAACTTTGGAAGGCGCATACACCGTGGAGCAGAGCAGCGATAGTGGTTCGAAGCAATTATGTCTACCACTGCACATTAGTGAACAAAACAAAGACAAATCAGAACAACTATTATTCCATTTCGACTCTCCGATAGCTACATATATTATCACGACTACATAGAACAGCATGCACATTATTGGTATAAGCCATTAGGAAACAATCGACCGCTTATTTATTATGTTGTTTTTTTTTATAACTAAACAAATCAAACTTAAATATGATATAAAGCATATCAAATGATATATTAAGCCATTGCTTTCAAACACTATCTCAATATCTGCAATGGATGCCTTTAGGTAAAGTAAAAAAAAAACATGTCTGCTCGCTAGCCGGTCCCAAGGCTGGATTATTTACTATCTCCGAACGAAAACCACGTGCATATACCTACGCACCCTATCGGACTAACCGTAACAATGGAAAACAATTTTCGTCTTATTCATCGATTTAAACAACAAAAATATATTTTTGCTATGTAAAATGCCAGTTTTATATTGAACTGTACGTAGGAAAAAGTGCTTACGAATACTGTTTTATTATAAACTTCGCAGATGAAAAAAATGCAAATGCATTGAACCAGCGAGAATTTATTTCCTGTTACGAGCATTTCTATACGGGGTACGTTTGTAATCAATTAAAGCTTTAGAAGTCAACAAATGAAGGCTATTATACACATTTTATGTCCTTCTCAGTGTGCGGTCTTCTCATGTGATGTATAACAGTATATAGCCAATGACTGGATGCTTTAGGAAAAAAAAATACCGTGAACTATGTAAATAGAATACCTGAAAACGGATATATGATAAGGTAGATAACTCTTACAATGAAACAATATTGCATCAACTCAGTTACTTCCCTTAACAGCGGAGACCTATCCCCGTTATCAACCTTTTACACAAAATTAATTAGGATGTCTCATTCATTTCCGGCTTTTTGTATGACCCCCTTCTTGCGGTATATACATGGCGCACTTTAAATCTGATAAAAATCAAAATTACATGAGTTGGTAGGCTATTGGTATCAGGACTACTAGGCTACCACCCCACCACGGTCTAAACAGCTCCTGCCTATTTGTGTCTAGGTGGACGACCCATACACCAAGTTTTTAATAAGTACACCCATGATAAATTAAGAACAAACAAACACACCAAACACATGGACAAAGTATATCTTAAATAGTAATGTTTACTAAGTAAGACATTGATGTATTAGTTGTTTATACGTCAATTTGAAACATTGTAACTAGTCAACAGTTTGATCAATAAATTGGCCAAACAGAGCTATGTGTAAGAGACAATAATAGAACCCTATACTACGGGCAGTGGTGTTTGGTCCATCATTTAATTTATCAGAAACAAATTTCGGGCTTGCTTTGTTTATCTTGTACAATACATGGGAAGTTTCGTACACCTGTTTACAAATATCGGCACGCGAAGTTTAGCCTGTGGGGAATCTTGGTCTATACCCAATTATCTCACCGCGGAGGCGTAAAGGGTTCAAGCCAAAGTGTCTTATCGACTTAAAGTTGGTATCCGACAGTTTGCTTATAACATATAAATTGTAATTATATACAATACCATACAATACAATCTGTTTATTCAGCATGGAAACTTACACCGTTTATAGCTGTAACAAGTGAAATGTGACAGTAATACATGTTATAATAATCATTATGAAGAGTTAACAAAGGGAAACATAAAGTAGATAAAGGCTGCATGAAAACACGAAAGAAGGATTTTTTTTGCGGTTACTAATGCAAACGTATACTTTAGTTCCGCCTTATACACAATCGCTTTTTGCAATACTGAAATAAATATATTTTGCAATGCTAAGTTGAGTACGTTGTTGACATAAGATATTTTATTTTTGTTTATATTGGACCATCTACAAAAATAGTTTCTAAAACATTTCCTTTTTGTTTCTAAAAACACATGGGCGATTTAATTGAAAGTTTCTACAACGCCCATGATGCAAACTGAACACACCTTTTTTATATAAATGTATATATCGCCCTGCTTCGACAGCAAGATCGTGTGAAGACACTCTAAATCTTGAAAGAGCTGTTCTGTATCTGATATCTTGAATATTATCAATGTAAGTCTCTAGAATTAAATCGTTCTTATATTTTCAATATGTTTCTAATCTTCTAGAATTATGCAAATCAACATTCCATGTTTGACAGTAAACATCAACTATCGTCTGCTTGATAAGATAGTATGGTATGTCAATATTGGACTGGTTCAGCCAAATATCTCTTAAGCCATTTTCCTCTAAAATGGTTTTAATAAAAGATGCCCAGTTATTAGTGCTATTAAAATAATCCTGATCGACATCATGTTTAAGCATTAAATAAGCTTTTTTTTATCCGACTATTATTCTCAGAGTTAATATTCTCTATCCAATACTTAATCAATCTTGCTTTTCTTATTACATGCAATGCGAATTTACCACGTTCGCCAAATATGGCTGATATATTAGTAGATTTCATATATCATAAGCATATTTGGTGAATTTTGGCATAATCTGGTCATAAACTTATAACTTTGTCTAAGTAAAGTCGATTCTTACACTACCTTAGTTTGTTATCCAGTACAAATTGTAAAATAAATCGTTCTAAGTGTTTATTCTTTCAAATCTATATATAAGCACGGTGAGGATTTCTGCTAAAATAGATAGAAGTAAGTGGTCACGTGGTTTTCTTAATTGGAAATGGCTACCTGCGCAGCGTGGCTACAATTTAAAATGTATATGTGAGATGACGACTGGGGTGTTATGCTTCAAATTGGACAAAGATGTAGGGGATTAGTAAACAACATTTCTCAGGACATTACCGGGAAACAATAATTGATTTGGTTGTTTGAAAACCACAACGTTAGGCAGAACTATCGGATACCACTTCTACATTAAAATGAAAGCGCTACTAGGTATCCAATGCTTTGGAAAAGTAGTCCCATTTGGAGACAATTAGTACCGGTGTAGATAAATTGTCGTATAATATTTTGGGTACCGTCTTACAATTCATTACTTGGTCTGCCTTCATTGTTGTGGACATAAGCAAAACGCTAGAGTCAGATCACACGAACATCGAAATATGCAGTCGTGCTAGGAATAGCTGAACGTTGTTAGGTCGGCTGCAATGATCTGACTGTGAAACATTTAGGACTTTTGTTCAAGTGAAGCACATGTATTATAATGATACAGGAAAGTGTATTATAATTACACAATATGTTAATACAAATAATACATTTAATAGCTTATTGAATTAAATTAATATAAAGAATGTAATAATGCCATAACAAACGCAATGACAAAGACAAAAACTTACAAAGGCAATTTCTATACGTTTTAAAGATGGTATCCGACAGTCAAAGGTCAAAGGTCGATATCCACTTTTAGCATTACAACAACAGCGTACTCATTGATATATTAAGAAAATAATCATTTAGAACGGCTTTATGACTTTTTACGACGTTTTACGTTTACTATTAAACAAATCGTTAGTGCAAGAATCGTCTTTACTTCGACGAACGATTAAGTTTCTGAAGAGATTATGACAAAATTCACCAAACAGGGCTAAAATAGTGTTACATGTACTTGATATATGCAAATTGTCAATTATCACCTCTGAGTGTATCAGTATGTGCAGTGGAAATATTTTCTGTATGTGTTTTAATTTTAATTATAATTTCATGATTGACCGTGAACTCGTTTCACACGTGACTGGCTGTACATTTACATCTTCAAATGTTTGTTAATGATATTTGAATTAATATTTGTACCGACATTTGTACATATCTGTACATATTTTTCCGGGAAAAATATTTAAAAAAATACACATTCATATCATGTACGGCTATTAAAAGTAAATATGGTATTTGCAGGATATTTATTGATAAATTATTGGTTTTGTTTAACATAAAATATTCCTTTCTCTATACGACTTGCCATTAATATTGTGAAATTCAATTCCACAGTTAAAAAATTAATTGGAAATTCAATATTTATTCGTTAAATTGTCCTTTAAATAGATTGGGAAGGAATGAAGGTTTAGAGACTTTTTTCTATGATTTGTATTGTCTAACAATTAAGGTAGTGTTCGTTCACACTTGACTAAGACTTAAGTATGAGGTTCTGACAAAAATGTCACAAAACTCCACACCACAAACACAAAAAAGAAGAAAAGAAGCTTATCCCTGTCATGTTAGATTTGCATCTTATCTCGAACCACAAGCTGCAAAGCTCATGATAGATGTGTTTGTTAACCTTACCTGACAAGGAAGTTGACTTTCAGCGTGTACATACATATAGCTTGTTTATAATCTTCTGAATAACCATCCACACGTATTCAATTGAGGTATTCCCCTCTTAAACACCGGACCTGGAAGCGCAATCTGTATAGCGTCGGCTCCGGCTACGGGAGGCCCAGGGCTCGAGAGTAAAAATGGTATTGGTATAGCTACCTTATTTACGCTCAAGAAAATATAAAGGTAGTTCCACGTCTGGTTGGCCAGTCAGGATAATGTGGTTGTGGTATCATATGAGGCGGTCGCGGCATGCTATACACAGAAAAGGCAGCACTATATGGGCTTCAAGTGAACACTGTCTCCAGAATACCGAAATATTGCCGGTGGGATGACAAACCTAATGAGCAAATTGCATCTTAATTATTTTTCTTTCAAATTAAAATGTAAAATGAAATTAAAATGTACGTGATATTTTGATGTTGGAATATTTCAACTTGAAATTTGTGTTTCGTTCCGACATTTCAAAATGTTAATGTGATGCCTATTCCATCACTACAGCAATAACAGCGAATATTTCACTATGCCATAAGGCTATTCAGATTGACAAAAGGTAAATATAAAATTTTACCTGGACTACCGTTTTTTAACTTCCGTAAAAAGATGAAAACTAGAGTATTATGATAGAGACAACCCTAGGCACCTTTATAAAGTCATGATTTCATTTATTATATGGTAGCTCAATTACGGCACATATTCCATGTTCCAATGCCTTTCAGTTGACCATGTGACATTTCTATTTATAAATCAATACTTGTTGACTTCTTATCAATAATGATAATTACTTAAGCAATTACACCGACTAGATCTATAAATAAACTTTTTATAAATTAAATCTGAAATATATCTTAAGTATTCTAGATCAAATCTTGACATAGAAATAGATTTGTACATGTATGTACACCCAAGATTACGTGTACACGTTCAGCGCAAACTGTGGGGCTCCAGTAGAAGAGGGCTGGAGTCACCAAATTATAACTATTCTGACAGCTTAGCCTCCCACGGCCTGGTTTTAAATTCGTAGTGGCGTGTATTTTGAATATCATATTGTAAAAAAATGTGAACATTATTTTTAAAAAAGTAAAATGTAGAAAACATTTTAATTTAATTTTTCCCCACTTAACCTGCACTTTTCTGATATCCTGGCAAAATATTCACCGTTTTATATTCCGGTTGCACATGCGCTACCATACCCAGAGGCGAATAGGCCTATATTGAGTGTACATGCAACAAGGGCAAACAGGAGAAAAACTGAGAAGTAGTTTGAGTCAAATGGCAAAACAAAGGGCTCTTGTTCCCAATGCGTATAAAGATGACGTGTTTTGTGACCGTGCTCTCGTAAAATTGTTGTAGTGTCCGGTGACTACCAATGTGTCAGAACGCACATCCTCGTCACCATAAACCATTACTATGTCATTTGACTCGAACAGTCTTAACCTTTGACTTGTAACTAATACATGTATATACTAAATATATAAGTAGAACTTTGCCAGCTCCCACATATTAAGGTATTACGACATATTGTATGAACTTAACAATAAACTGCACAACATAATTGGACAAAGGTAAAATGGACTGGCTGATTAGGATCTACACTAGTATTTATTAAAGCTGGTTTCTGACAGTTTGGACTAGAATTTTTCTCAACTTATACATTAACAATTTTCTGAAAAGCTCCCCGCAATAGTGTTTATTGATGTTCTACATCTATCTGAAATGTAAAAAATAATCCCCCAATCGTCACTACACTCTTTAAAAAAGCCCAGTCACACTTAAGCACATAGAACCAAATAACCCGCCTTCCATATTTTTAATAATAGCTCATGCCAGTAAGTGCACACTGCAGGATGGTGTGTGGTGTATTACTAATGTATACCCATAAAGTACATTCCAGTTTGCATAGATTGTTGAGATTCAAATGTTAAGATAGTTGAAAACCGTTGCAACGTCGATTCATGTACAGTTACGTCATCTTGAGGAAATGCTTATACAAACTTGTAAGATTAGATTTTATTGTTTTATTTATTGTAGATTGAAAAAGTTTTGTTGTTGGTGTTTTTTTTTATTTCTTTGTTTTTGTTTGTTTTGTTTGTTTTTGTTTGTTTTATAACTGTTTTTGTTGTTGTTGTTGTAGTTGTTGTTTAAGCAGACAGTACAATAAAATGCAAATGTGCCTTGCATTACGATAATATTCGATCAAATTTTACAAACAAAAGAGGGTTTTATTTATTTATTTTTTTAATTTGAATTTTTCATTTTAATCTATGTATCTCTTATTGTTTGTCTATAAGTAAAAAGTTTTTTATTGACTATTAAAAATAACTGTTTTAATTCCAAAGTGACGTTTCATCATGTTTTTATGTTCTTTAAAACTAATGTAGATAACTTTGTTAAACGCTTTTGATATAATATATTAAATATTATGATAAGAGCGCTATATAAATGAGGTATTTATTTATTCATTTATTTTATATGTATTCCAAAGAAAATCGTTGTGATTTGTTTGTTCTTTTCATTTCTAATTAGAAAGCCAGTCGTTAAGTAAACGACATAGTTTGACGCATAAGTGAATTTGATAACGTTATTTTTGGCTTTTAAAAATAAAATATTTTATATTTGTTAATTTATAAATGATTAGCAAATTGCTGTTTGAAACAAAACCTAATAAAAACGTGTATGAAAATGATGCGGGAATGAGCATGCAAATGTATTCTGTGTAGTTCAGACAAACATCTAGAACAGGAACTACATGTCTCCACACACACATGGGTAGTGGTTTGAGCCTGATGCTGACGTCATCTGGTACTTGTTTAAATGATTGTGTATTAAGTTACTAATTAAGGTCACAGGCTCACATTTTATATTGTCCAAATGTATATCCAGTGTCTAGTCATCAACACGGGTAATGGCGCGGGTCGGATGCTGACCGGTAACCTCTGACACATGACACATACAATTCACCTTCTATGGAATGTCATTCGTGTCAGAAGACCAAGGTAGCAAATGAAGAAATTACTTGATTTAATGGAGTGAATGCCGTGTTGTCGTAATGAACTGTGTCTTAGTAATCTGGAGACAATACTGTTCTAAAAGATGTATACAGATATATACAGGTAGAGCTGCATTTAATGTGGTAGCATAAGGCGAGTTAAAAAAGTATCAACAAAAATACCTTTACTTTATTTCTAACACACACAGATTAAAGTAGAACTGAGAACTTGGATACTGTTCCCAACTTCATATTCAGATGTAAATGCACAGATTGATATATTTTCCTGGGATAATGAATAAATAAAGAAAACATCCTTTCAATGTTAGCGTAATGTTTAAAACCTGTTACCTTTCAAACATATACAGCTAGCTAAAATAATGTTCCTTATGCTCCTCCGTCGAATTCTTTGTCCTCCCTAAATCTACTATGTCAACCTCTTTCTTCCCGTACCATGAATCAGACACTCGCTGTTTCGGTTTAGGGAAGTTGAACCTTCGGGCCGTTCATAATTTGTTTATGTGGCGCATTCAACTTCGTTATCATGCACTTAACATCGAGAGAGAAGGAAAGAGGGTGTCTTAGTAAAATTCTGACTGTATGAGCGACAGTCATAAGAAAGTTGAATATCCAGATTGGTTTTAAAAGTGACAAGGCAGTTGCGAATGTGTGACATTCTACCTAATTAATTCATCATTTATATAATTGGATATGCTGAAATATATGTAATTGGATACAGTGTGGCATATGTGATACATTGTGGAAATTATACCGTCTTGTTTTGTGTGTCAGGCTACGTTTAGTGTACGGATGCAAAGTGGAAGTTTCTATTTTATATATTTGTATTCAATGTGTGCTTAAGATAATGGGGTCACTTCATAAAAAGTGCGTTGTAGTTGGAGACGGGTAAGTACTTTTTGTGATTCTATAATACTAACTAAACATGATAAGAATGATAAGAAAATATGTACAGAAAAGTTTAAAAAAAGTGAAAGGCCTAGTCACAAATAAATATCTGTATTCGAAGTCATGTGGTTGGTGTTAAACTTTTGATTAAGTAACTACATGGCATTTTTAATACACCTGAGTGGTCAACTTTATTTTTTTTTGGTGTAGGAATACCCCAGACAGATGTCTGGATAGAACCCCGGCGCACCAAGGGTCAGCTGGAAGGTAAACACACATTACATCCTTCGACACGAAACGCCTCATGTCGCATCTTAGCGTACCATTGTCGTCTTGTTTATTTCGTACCACGCAGCTCCTTAAATGCTGTTTAAATAAGTTGTTGAGTACCAATTCACTCAAAACTTTATCATTTGTCAACGCAATGCAGAATTTAAAATTTGCGAAAGAAAATTTACGCGAAATTGACAATTTCTGCTTACTTCATTTTTATACGCCCTTTTTAGAGTTATGATATGACATAGACCAGTTAGGTGTACCCGTACTGTGAATATAATGCCAGCTAAAGATTCAGTCAGGCATCCACGACATGTGTTCGAGTCCTGTCAACACTGACTAGCTGGCCCACGGTGCGCTGGTGGTTCTACCAAGACATTTTCTTGGGTCTTCCTCCACCAAAATAACCGGACGTCGCTGGCCCACGGTGCGCTGGTGGTTCTACCCAGACATTTTCTTGGGTATTCCTCCACCAAAATAACCGGACGTCGCTGGCCCACGGTGCGCTGGTGGTTCTACCCAGACATTTTCTTGGGTCTTCCTCCACCAAAATAACCGGACGTCGCTGGCCCACGGTGCGCTGGTGGTTCTACCCAGACATTTTCTTGGGTCTTCCTCCACCAAAATAACCGGACGTCGCTGGCCCACGGTGCGCTGGTGGTTCTACCCAGACATTTTCTTGGGTCTTCCTCCACCAAAATAACCGGACGTCGCTGGCCCACGGTGCGCTGGTGGTTCTACCCAGACATTTTCTTGGGTCTTCCTCCACCAAAATAACCGGACGTCGCTGGCCCATGATGCGCTGGTGGTTCTACCCAGACATTTTCTTGGGTCTTCCTCCACCAAAATAACCGGACGTCGCTTTCATGACCATAATAAGTCGCTGCAAACTATTTAAAAGACAAAACACACAATGACAACACTCAAACAAAAGACGTTTGCACAAGAATAATTGAAACAAAACAATTTACATGTACTTCTTAGATCCGGCTTCTAATGGCTAAATAGGCTGAGACCCATCCAATGAATTTGATTTTCCCAAACTAACGACAGTAACCATGTTATGCTAACTCATACTAATAATTACTGTATTTACAAGTTGTCAAAGGCGAAATCAGTCTTGCAGTAAGTGTATTATTCACTAAGTGTATTATTTCTTGTTGTGCAAATAATTATTGTATACACACAAGGCCTGAAGTGTCCAGACGGTTTTTAAATTCATACAAAAAGCAACAACAACGTTGATGCAGTGCATCAAGGTCGCTGGAAACAATGTATATGTATAAGAAAACTAACCATATTTAGTGTAGCAGAATTTTTATTTACAACACAACACAGGAAATATGTACCTGTATTTATGGAAAAAAAATGTTTTCGCAATATGTCTCTTAAAAACAATGTTCATAAAAAGCAACATAATATAGTTTGAATCCTAGCAAAACGTGAAAACCGGAGACATATTACATATTTATTAGCGACACGCTTGAGCGCCGTGCTTTTATATGGAATGCTCAATGAAATTTGCACGTGGGAAAAGTTTATTTTGCGGATTTTCTAGGTTACACGACACTAAATGAATTTTTTCTTTACTCCATGGTTAATGTAACAACTTTTGGAAGCAATTTAACAGCAAACCGTTTCTTTGGGAACCCCAAAATTATACATTGTGAGAAAGACCAATGTATTATCAAATAACAGGGCCTCTGCGAATAAAAGTTATGTGTCGCAAAGACGGTTATCCTCCCCTGAAAACATGCACCGATATATTTGCATAGTATAGCCGCATATGTTCAATGCGATGATCAGTAGCGATCTAAATGGATCAGTCCACTATTGAGCATAGGAGTGCAGTTATTATGCATTTTTATAATTCTAAAATGCCTAAGCTTTGTTTCACACCAAATTGAATGAGATTTTTAATTATAGCAAACACAGTCACTAAACAAAAATATCTACATTAAATTATCAACAACAACAGAAAATTGTCCGGGGTACTACTTCCGGTGCACATTTACCTCCCCTTTTAACCCTGATAAAATACGGGTCATAATTCGGTAAACGGCGTACTATTTATTTATTTATTTTTTAATTTGTATATCTGTAACTTAAAAAAACACACGGTAAAACGAGATTTTGGCTTATTTTTTTTTTTTTATATAACACATGTTAACGTAAATGTTCATAGACACTCCCTACGCTCTTCCTTACGAAAGTAGATAGGAATGCTTGCCGGTACATCCTTCTATGTTCGGACTACATGAATACAAATTGAGGTTACCTATTAGCGACGAAACATTCCATAGCTAGAAAAAGTTTGTTCTGAACGGTCTATTGATTATGCATGTTAAACTCTGACTTAAATGCAATGTAAAGAAACATTAACGATTTCTGTAAGGTCCTGCAAATCTAAATAATAGCTTTTCCAGTGCTTCCAGTGTGCATGAATGCTTTTATAGCATCTCTGAAGTGTTTGTGGTCAAGAGTTTAAGACTTTGGATAGGAGGGTTTCAAATTCAATTCCTTGTCCCGCCATGATAAGTTTTCGAAAGGATCTTTTTAAAGATTCGGATATTTTAGGGCCTATACGTTATACATATCTTTTTTCTCGAGATTGTTTTATATTATACTGAAATTCAAAACATTTAAATAAAAACTTTCCAAATATGTCTTCATTACTTGCTCCCATATTGCTTTAACGTGTTTACCTTTCAGTTAACCTTCCAGTTTTTGCGTCGCTTTTAATGCTTCGCATCAACGACTTTTCTTGTCTATAAGTGGGACGCAGCGATTGATAAATAGTGCGCTGTGTTCAAATTAAACACAACACACCACTAATTGTTGTTATACTCGCTTGAGTTTTCATCATTCAATAGACCTCCTCTTGTCGTTTTTGTTAAATTGTGAAAAGGACCAAAATCTGCAGTAACTTTTATTAAAAAAAAACACAAAGAAAAGAATATATCTTTCATCCGAGAAATGTTTACCCATCAAAATGACCTTGAAAAGATTACGGACGAGTTAGTGCAGTCATGCAACGTGAAAATAAGAAACAGCAATTGATCTGTGTAAGAGGTAAAGGAAAGCACGCAGAATGTTACAGGATCCTCAACACGTGCGAATTGAAATAAGGATAAAAAAGTAACACAGGTAGTTAAAATAAAGATCTGTTCCTGGTTACTTATTTATCTTGAAATTGAAATGGATTTAATCCCTCTTTTTAAACGACATGATACTTGTACCATTTGCCATTGTTAATCAAAGATAACGTTTTACACATCTTTTTAAACAGGGGTGTGGTGGGGTGTGGTTTGATGTTGTTCTTACGGCGGTTCAAACAAGGCGCACACCCTTACACCTACAATTTTCAATTTATGTTAAGTATGATTTGATAAACATGTAGATCACAAAATTTGTATTTGCTTATTATCATTTTTTGTTGTGTTAGTTGTATGGGTTAGAAACGCAAATTTCAGATCGCCAAGCCGTTCAAGATACTCCTTTCTCAACAAAAGTTTGAAACACAATCCACGCTCGCCTTTAAAGTAAAATCGTTGATCCGCACCTGTTAAAACGTGTCCCCTCTGCATCATATTTACATAGTATTAAGATAAAGGATAGGATGAAACCAAATGGTATCATTTATGCCCATTGTAGGAAACATTCGTGAGATAATCACATTCAATCTCATGTTCAAGTTGCACGAAATGCACATCATTGGTTGCAAAAACGTGACATTGTAAAATAACTCCACCTACATGTATATACGTTCGGTCCTAGTACATGTAGCATGCGTCCGGAAAAAAGGGACACTTTTGACTTTCTTTCTATAATTTCAAAAATATGGCGCGGGCTTTTCTGAAGTCTTCACATCAAACTCGATTTAAAATAAAATACAAAGTAGATAATCCAATGCCATCTGCAAAGTCCATTGACAAATGCAAAATTACTTTATAGATATTCGGATTCTCATTGGATCCTAATTCCGCCAATTGTCAAAAGTCATAAATTTCGCTTTCATTAATTTACGTTTGGGTAAGAGGGGACTTGCGCGGGTGGTGGGTGGTGGTGAATATGTTCATTTTATTAGACAGTACATAACGAGAAACGTGGTACAATTCAACTCTACTCTTTGTGAGCATTCTTAATCATATACACGTACTTCTGCACCGTAATATATTATACATATATACATATACCACACTTTGCTAAAATTACCAAAAAGAGTTGATGTTGCATTAAAAATGATCCGATTGGATGGGGAAACAAATCAATTCTATTTTGAATTAAGGTCCCATATACACAATATATCACAAACGGAAGTAATATTGTTTACAATTACCAGCTGATAACTTCCGGGACATTTTGGTGGCATTCCACCATCATGTGTCTGTACAGAAGGTTAACCAGGTTGTTAACTTGACTATAATCCAGCTAGACCCGACTTTACCAGGCTTGGACAAATAGCACATATCACGATCAGTTAGCTAGACACGACATTATTAGGCCTGGACAAAAAGTATATATCACGATCAGCCAGCTAGACACGACATTATTAGGCCTGGACAAAAAGTATATATCACGATCAGCCAGCTAGACACGACATTATCAGGCCTGGACAAATAGTATATATCACGATCAGCCAGCTAGACACGACATTATCAGGCCTGGACAAATAGTATATATCACGATCAGCCAGCTAGACACGACATTATCAGGCCTGGGCAAATAGTATATATCACGATCAGCCAGCTAGACACGACATTTTCAGGCCTGGACAAATAGTATATATCACGATCAGCCAGCTAGACACGACATTATCAGGCCTGGACAAATAGTATATATCACGATCAGCCAGCTAGACACGACATTTTCAGGATTGGACAAATAGTATGTATCACGATCAGCCAGCTATACACGACATTATCAGACTTGGACAAATAGTATATGTCACGAGCAGCCAGTTAAACACAACTTTATCAGGCTTGGACAAATAGCACATATCACGATCAGTTAGCTAGACACGACATTATTAGGCCTGGACAAAAAGTATATATCACGATCAGCCAGCTAGACACGACATTATTATGCCTGGACAAAAAGTATATATCACGATCAGCCAGCTAGACACGACATTATCAGGCCTGGACAAATAGTATATATCACGATCAGCCAGCTAGACACGACATTATCAGGCCTAGACAAATAGTATATATCACGATCAGCCAGCTAGACACGACATTATCAGGCCTGGACAAATAGTATATATCACGATCAGCCAGCTAGACACGACATTATCAGGCCTAGACAAATAGTATATATCACAATCAGCCAGCTAGACACGACATTATCAGGCCTGGACAAATAGTATATATCACGATCAGCCAGCTAGACACGACATTTTCAGGCTTGGACAAATAGTATGTATCACGATCAGCCAGCTATACACGACATTATCAGACTTGGACAAATAGTATATGTCACGAGCAGCCAGTTAAACACAACTTTATCAGGCTTGGACAAATAGTATATATCACGATCAGCCAGCTAGACACGACTTTATCAGGCATGGACAAATAGTTTATATCACGATCAGCCAGGTAGACACGATATTATCAGGCCTGGACAAAAAGTATATATCACGATCAGCCAGCTAGACACGACATAATCAGGCCTGGACAAATAGTATATATCACGATCAGCCAGCTAGACACGACATAATCAGGCCTGGACAAATAGTATATATCACGATCAGCCAGGTAGACACGATATTATCAGGCCTGGACAAAAAGTATATATCACGATCAGCCAGCTAGACACGACATAATCAGGCCTGGACAAATAGTATATATCACGATCAGCCAGGTAGACACGACTTTATCAGGCATGGACAAATAGTATATATCACGATCAGCCAGCTAGACACGACATAATCAGGCCTGGACAAATAGTATATATCACGATCAGCCAGCTATACACGACTTTATCAAGCTTGGACAAATAGTATATATCACGATCAGCCAGGTAGACACGATATTATCAGGCCTGGACAAAAAGTATATATCACGATCAGCCAGCTAGACACGACATAATCAGGCCTGGACAAATAGTATATATCACGATCAGCCAGGTAGACACGACTTTATCAGGCATGGACAAATAGTATATATCACGATCAGCCAGCTAGACACGACATAATCAGGCCTGGACAAATAGTATATATCACGATCAGCCAGCTATACACGACTTTATCAGGCTTGGACAAATAGTATATATCACGATCAGCCAGCTAGACACGACATAATCAGGCCTGGACAAAAAGTATATATCACGATCAGCCTGGTAGACACGACATAATCAGGCCTGGACAAATAGTATATATCAAGATCAGCCAGCTAGACACGACATAATCAGGCCTGGACAAATAGTATATATCAAGATCAGCCAGCTAGACACGACTTTATCAGGCTTGGACAAATAGTATATATCACGATCAGCCAGCTAGACACGACATAATCAGGCCTGGACAAATAGTATATATCACGATCAGCCTGGTAGACACGACATAATCAGGCCTGGACAAATAGTATATATCAAGATCAGCCAGCTAGACACGACATAATCAGGCCTGGACAAATAGTATATATCACGATCAGCCTGGTAGACACGACATAATCAGGCCTGGACAAATAGTATATATCACGATCAGCCAGCTAGACACGACATTATCAGGTCTGGACAAATAG
Source organism: Sinonovacula constricta (assembly GCA_007844125.1). NCBI lineage: Eukaryota > Metazoa > Mollusca > Bivalvia > Cardiida > Solecurtidae > Sinonovacula > Sinonovacula constricta. Next base: position 83,991,983 of record CM017555.1, read on the forward strand.
TATATATCACGATCAGCCAGCTAGACACGACATAATCAGGCTTGGACAAATAGTATATATCACGATCAGCCAGCTAGACACGACATTATCAGGTTTGGACAAATAGTATATGTCACGATCAGCCTGGTAGACACGACTTTATCAGGCTTGGACAAATAGTATATATCACGATCAGCCAGTTAGACACGACATTATCAGGCTTGGACAAATAGTATACATGTATATATTACGATCAGCCAGCTGGACACGACATTTTAAGGCCTAGACAAATAGTATATATCACGATCAGCCAGCAAGACACGACTTTATCAGGCTTGGACAAATAGTATATATCACGATCAGCCAGCTAGACACGACATTATAAGGCCTGAACAAATAGTATATATCACAATCAGTCAGCTAGTCACGACATTATAAGGCCTAGACAAATAGTATATATCACGATCAGCCAGCTAGACACGACTTTATAAGGCCTGGACAAATAGTATATATCACGATCAGCAAGCTAGACACGACTTTATCAGGTCTGGACAAATAGTATATATCACGATCAACCGGCTAGGCACGACATTATCAGGCCTGGACAAATAGTATATATCACGATCAGTCAGCTAAACACGACATTATCAGGCTTGGACAAATAGTATATATCACGATCAGCCAGTTAGACACGACATTATCAGGCTTGGACAAATAGTATATATCACGATCAGCCAGTTAGACACGACATTATCAGGCTTGGACAAATAGTATACATGCATATATTACGATCAGCCAGCTAGACACGACATTTTAAGGCCTAGACAAATAGTATATATCACGATCATCTAGCTAGACACGACATTATCAGGCCTGGACAAATAGTATATATCACGATCAGCCAGTTAGACACGACATTATCAGGCTTGGACAAATAGTATACATGTATATATTACGATCAGCCAGCTAGACACGACATTTTAAGGCCTAGACAAATAGTATATATCACGATCAGCCAGCAAGACACGACTTTATCAGGCTTGGACAAATAGTATATATCACGATCAGCCAGCTAGACACGACATTATAAGGCCTGAACAAATAGTATATATCACAATCAGTCAGCTAGTCACGACTTTATAAGGCCTAGACAAATAGTATATATCACGATCAGCCAGCTAGACACGACTTTATAAGGCCTGGACAAATAGTATATATCACGATCAGCAAGCTAGACACGACTTTATCAGGTCTGGACAAATAGTATATATCACGATCAACCGGCTAGGCACGACATTATCAGGCCTGGACAAATAGTATATATCACGATCAGTCAGCTAAACACGACATTATCAGGCTTGGACAAATAGTATATATCACGATCAGCCAGTTAGACACGACATTATCAGGCTTGGACAAATAGTATATATCACGATCAGCCAGTTAGACACGACATTATAAGGCTTGGACAAATAGTATACATGTATATATTACGATCAGCCAGCTAGACACGACATTTTAAGGCCTAGACAAATAGTATATATCACGATCATCTAGCTAGACACGACTTTATCAGGCTTGGACAAATAGTATATATCACGATCATCTAGCTAGACACGACTTTATCAGGCTTGGACAAATAATATATTTTACAATCAGCCAGCTAGACACGACATTATAAGGCCTGGACAAATAGTATATATCACAATCAGCCAGCTAGTCACGACATTATAAGGCCTAGACAAATAGTACATATCACGATCAGCCAGCTAAACACGACATTATCAGGCTTGGACAAATAGTATATATCACAATCAGCCAGCTAGACACGACATTATAAGGCCTAGACAAATAGTATATATCACGATCAGCCAGCTAGACACGACTTTATAAGGCCTGGACAAATAGTATATATCACAATCAGCCAGCTAGACACGACATTATAAGGCCTAGACAAATAGTATATATCACGATCAGCCAGCTAGACACGACTTTATAAGGCCTGGACAAATAGTATATATCACGATCAGCCTGGTAGACATGACTTTATAAGGCCTGGACAAATAGTATATATCACGATCAGCCAGCTAGACACGACATTATCAGGTCTGGACAAATAGTTTATATCACGATCAACCGGCTAGGCACGACATTATCAGGCTTGGACAAATAGTATATATCACGATCAGCAAGCTAGACACGACATTATCAGGCTTGGACAAATAGTATATGTCACGATCAGCAAGCTAGACACGATATTATCAGGCTTGGACAAATAGTATATGTCACGATCAGCAAGCTAGACACGATATTATCAGGCCTGGGCAAATAGTATATATCACGATCAGCCAGCAAGACACGACATTATCAGGCTTGGACAAATAGTAAATATCACGATCAGCCAGCTAGACACGACATTATCAGGCTTGGACAAATAGTATATATCACGATCAACCGGCTAGGCACGACATTATCAGGCCTGGACAAATAGCATATATCACGATCAGCCAGCTAGACATGACATTATCAGGCTTGGACAAATAGTATATATCACGATCAGCCAGCTAGACACGACATTATCAGGCTTGGACAAATAGTATATATCACGATCAACCGGCTAGACACGGCATTATCAGGCTTGGACAAATAGTATATATCACGATCAGCCAGTAGACACGACATTAAAAGGCCCGGACAAATATTATATATCACGATCAGCCAGTAGACACGACATTAAAAGGCCTGGACAAATAGTATATATCACAATCAGCCAGTAGACACGACATTAAAAGGCCTGGACAAATAGTATATATCACGATCAGCCAGTAGACACGACATTAAAAGGCCTGGACAAATAGTATATACCACAATCAGCCAGCTAGACACGATATTATCAGGCCTAGACAAATAGTATATATCACGACCAGCCAGCTAGACACGACATTATCAGTCTTGGACAAATAGTATATGTCACGAGCAGCCAGCTAGACACGACATTTTAAGGCCTAGACAAATAGTATATATCACGATCAGCCAGCTAGACACGACATTTTAAGGCCTAGACAAATAGTATATATCACGATCAGCCAGCAAGACACGACTTTATCAGGCTTGGACAAATAGTATATATCACGATCAGCCAGCTAGACACGACTTTATAAGGCCTGGACAAATAGTATATATCACAATCAGCCAGCTAGACACGACATTATAAGGCCTAGACAAATAGTATATATCACGATCAGCCAGCTAGACACGACTTTATAAGGCCTGGACAAATAGTATATATCACGATCAGCCTGGTAGACACGACTTTATAAGGCCTGGACAAATAGTATATATCACGATCAGCCAGCTAGACACGACATTATCAGGTCTGGACAAATAGTTTATATCACGATCAACCGGCTAGGCACGACATTATCAGGCCTGAACAAATAGTATATATCACGATCAGCAAGCTAGACACGACATTATCAGGCTTGGACAAATAGTATATGTCACGATCAGCAAGCTAGACACGATATTATCAGGCCTGGGCAAATAGTATATATCACGATCAGCCAGCAAGACACGACATTATCAGGCTTGGACAAATAGTAAATATCACGATCAGCCAGCTAGACACGACATTATCAGGCTTGGACAAATAGTATATATCACGATCAACCGGCTAGGCACGACATTATCAGGCCTGGACAAATAGTATATATCACGATCAGCCAGCTAGACATGACATTATCAGGCTTGGACAAATAGTATATATCACGATCAGCCAGCTAGACACGACATTATCAGGCTTGGACAAATAGTATATATCACGATCAACCGGCTAGACACGGCATTATCAGGCTTGGACAAATAGTATATATCACGATCAGCCAGTAGACACGACATTAAAAGGCCTGGACAAATATTATATATCACGATCAGCCAGCTAGACACGACATTAAAAGGCCTGGACAAATAGTATATATCACGATCAGCCAGTAGACACGACATTAAAAGGCCTGGACAAATAGTATATACCACAATCAGCCAGCTAGACACGATATTATCAGGCCTAGACAAATAGTATATATCACGACCAGCCAGCTAGACACGACATTATCAGGCTTGGACAAATAGTAAATATCACGATCAGCCAGCTAGACACGACATTATCAGGCTTGGACAAATAGTATATATCACGATCAACCGGCTAGGCACGACATTATCAGGCCTGGACAAATAGCATATATCACGATCAGCCAGCTAGACATGACATTATCAGGCTTGGACAAATAGTATATATCACGATCAGCCAGCTAGACACGACATTATCAGGCTTGGACAAATAGTATATATCACGATCAACCGGCTAGACACGGCATTATCAGGCTTGGACAAATAGTATATATCACGATCAGCCAGTAGACACGACATTAAAAGGCCCGGACAAATATTATATATCACGATCAGCCAGTAGACACGACATTAAAAGGCCTGGACAAATAGTATATATCACGATCAGCCAGTAGACACGACATTAAAAGGCCTGGACAAATAGTATATATCACGATCAGCCAGTAGACACGACATTAAAAGGCCTGGACAAATAGTATATACCACAATCAGCCAGCTAGACACGATATTATCAGGCCTAGACAAATAGTATATATCACGACCAGCCAGCTAGACACGACATTATCAGTCTTGGACAAATAGTATATGTCACGAGCAGCCAGCTAGACACGACATTTTAAGGCCTAGACAAATAGTATATATCACGATCAGCCAGCTAGACACGACATTTTAAGGCCTAGACAAATAGTATATATCACGATCAGCCAGCAAGACACGACTTTATCAGGCTTGGACAAATAGTATATATCACGATCAGCCAGCTAGACACGACTTTATAAGGCCTGGACAAATAGTATATATCACAATCAGCCAGCTAGACACGACATTATAAGGCCTAGACAAATAGTATATATCACGATCAGCCAGCTAGACACGACTTTATAAGGCCTGGACAAATAGTATATATCACGATCAGCCTGGTAGACACGACTTTATAAGGCCTGGACCAATAGTATATATCACGATCAGCCAGCTAGACACGACATTATCAGGTCTGGACAAATAGTTTATATCACGATCAACCGGCTAGGCACGACATTATCAGGCCTGAACAAATAGTATATATCACGATCAGGAAGCTAGACACGACATTATCAGGCTTGGACAAATAGTATATGTCACGATCAGCAAGCTAGACACGATATTATCAGGCCTGGGCAAATAGTATATATCACGATCAGCCAGCAAGACACGACATTATCAGGCTTGGACAAATAGTAAATATCACGATCAGCCAGCTAGACACGACATTATCAGGCTTGGACAAATAGTATATATCACGATCAACCGGCTAGGCACGACATTATCAGGCCTGGACAAATAGTATATATCACGATCAGCCAGCTAGACATGACATTATCAGGCTTGGACAAATAGTATATATCACGATCAGCCAGCTAGACACGACATTATCAGGCTTGGACAAATAGTATATATCACGATCAACCGGCTAGACACGGCATTATCAGGCTTGGACAAATAGTATATATCACGATCAGCCAGTAGACACGACATTAAAAGGCCTGGACAAATATTATATATCACGATCAGCCAGCTAGACACGACATTAAAAGGCCTGGACAAATAGTATATATCACGATCAGCCAGTAGACACGACATTAAAAGGCCTGGACAAATAGTATATACCACAATCAGCCAGCTAGACACGATATTATCAGGCCTAGACAAATAGTATATATCACGACCAGCCAGCTAGACACGACATTATCAGGCTTGGACAAATAGTATATGTCACGAGCAGCCAGCTAGACACGACATTATCAGGCCTGGACAAATAGTTTATATCACGATCAGCCAGCTAGACACGACATTATCAAGCTTGGACAAATAGTATATATCACGATCAGCCAGCTAGACACGATATTATCAGGCCTGGACAAATAGTATATATCACGATCAGCCAGGTAGACACGACATTATCAGGCCGGGACAAATAATATATATCACGATCAGCCAGGTAGACACGACTTTATCTGGCTTGGACAAATAGTATATATCACGATCAGCCAGGTAGACACGATTTTATCTGGCGTGGACAAATAGTACATATCACAATCAGCCAGCTAGACACGACATTATAAGGCCTGGACAAATAGTATACATCACTATCAGCCAGGTAGACACGACATTATCAGGCCTGGACAAATAGTATATATCACAATTAGCCAGCTAGACATGACATTGTTGTATGATGAAGATGAACACTATTTGATTCATAGTCTCAAGAACTATTTCTATTAACTGAAAGTTATTGTAGCATATAACTGAGACTTTCAGTTTGTTACCGACATAATCATCTTATCGTCATAGGTACCTTTCAGATCACAGTAACAGGACAAATAGGTCCTGACGAATGAGAATTTAATATAATTGATGATATTTTAAACAATGTTCATGTCATAATAGTATCCAACGATAAATCTGCGGAATGTTTAAATTGTTGACTTACTCAAGAGACTAAATAAATCATTAATCTTATTAATCTTGCAATTGTATTTTAGGATACGATACAAGTTAAAGTGTTATGATTTATTGACATAGAATTTGTTTATATGACATATATATATATATATATATATATTAAAATGGTTGTGTATGGCCCCCTTGAGGAAAATATAACGGTAGTTATACGTCTGGTGTTAGAACAACGTGATCTTATTGTAGTATTATGTCAGGTGTTTACGGCATGCTAAATACAGTAAAAGGCAGCTCCACAAGTATATCTGCTTTAAGTCGACACCGTCTCTAATAACTGAAATACTGCTAGTGAGACAATAATCCAATTAACACACAAATTTCCTTTACACCTTTATGGTAAATTTATTTTTATACTCTTAAATGGATCACCGTTTTCTTGTCCTCTTGATGTCTCTTAAATACCCTTTATTCCAACCTCATCTATATGTTCCTGTTGGGTGACCCATGAGGCTAAAGTTGCTAACACCTTTCTTGCTATCAAGTTAAATTTATCATTTGGAAGTTTTATAGTACTGTTCTATTGTTGTTACCTCTTTTAATCCACTTTCTCAACATTTATCGACTCTGTAACTTTTGAATTTAACAACAATAGTCTTTCAGTCTTCACAAAAATGTGTTTAAACAAAACAGATGTGAAGCTGATTTTACTGTCATAGTGAGCTCACGTCATACTAGCTAAAACAGTCATGAAATATTGACCCCTAGTGAGTCTGTTCTGGACCTCTTTTTAATGAATTGCCTCGACCCAATAATGATCAGTGACGTCCTGTTTTCAATGGTTAAGAAAGACCCCAGACCTATGCCTGCATAGAACCACTAGCTCATCTCAGATCTGGGAGATCTCCCTATGTAAAAGTTTTCACCCCAATCGACACTCGAACCCAAGCGGTGGACCCAGCTGAATTGGTTTGATCTGTCGTTGCCTTTACCACTTTGTTAATGGCGAGGACAACGCGGAGAGGGGCCATGGCGTCAGATCAGTAAGTTAACCTAATAGGCCAAAGGCGCTCCGCTCACACCCCAAGGTACTGGAGCCAAGTATACGCCTATCAGCTGGTCTACAGTTACTGGAGCAACATATACGCTTATCAGCTGGTCTACAGGGTGCTAGAGCAACTTATACGCTCATCAGCTGGTCTACAGGGTGCTAGAGCAACATATACGCTTATCTGCTGGTCTACCAGTTGCTGGAGCAACATATACGCTGATCAGCTGGTCTACATGGTACTGGAGCAACATATACGTGTATCAGCTAGTCTACATGGAACTGAAGCAAACATATACACCTATCAGCTGTTCAACAGGGTACTAGACCAACATATACACTTATCAGCTGGTCAACAAGGTATCGGAGCAAGATATACGCTTATCAGCTGGTCTACAAGGTAATGCAGCAACATATACGCTTTACAGCTGGTCAACATCGTCTGCAGCAACATATACGCGGCTTCTCAGCTGGTGAACAAGGTATTGGAGCAAGATATACGCTTATCAGCTGGTCAACAAGATACTGCAGCAACATGTACGCTTATCAGCTGGTCAACAAGATATTGGAGCAAGATATACGCTTATCAGCTGGTCAACAAGATACTTCAGCAACATATACGCTTATCAGCTGTTCAACAAGATACTTCAGCAACATATACGCTTATCAGCTGGTTAACATGGCACTGAGGCAACATATACGCTTATCAGCTGGTCAACAAGATACTTCAGCAACATATACGCTTATCAGCTGGTCAACAAGGCACTAAGGCAACATATACGCCTATCAGCTGGTCAACAAGGCACTAAGGCAACATATACGCTTATCAGCTGGTCAACAAGGTATCGGAGCAACATATAAGCTTATCAGCTGGTCAACAAGGCACTAAGGCAACATATACGCTTATCAGCTGGTCAACAAGATACTTCAGCAACATATACGCTTATCAGCTGGTCAACAAGATACTTCAGCAACATATACGCTTATCAGCTGGTCAACAAGGAACTGCAGCAACATATAAGCTTATCAGCTGGTCAACAAGATACTTCAGCAACATATACGCTTATCAGCTGGTCAACAAGGTATCGGAGCAACATATACGCTTATCAGCTGGTCAACAAGGTAATAAGGCAACATATACGCTTATCAGCTGGTCAACAAGATACTCCAGCAACATATACGCTTATCAGCTGGTCAACAAGGTATCGGAGCAACATATAAGCTTATCAGCTGGTCAACAAGGTAATGAGGCAACATATACGCTTATCAGCTGGTCAACAAGGTACTGCAGCAACATATACGCTTATCAGCTGGTCAACAAGATACTCCAGTAAAATATACGCTTATCAGCTGGTCAACAAGGTATCGGAGCAACATATAAGCTTATCAGCTGGTCAACAAGGTAATGAGGCAACATATCCGCTTATCAGCTGGTCAACAAGGTACTGCAGCAACATATACGCCTATCAGCTGGTCAACAAGGTACTGCAGCAACATATACGCCTATCAGCTGGTCAACAAGGTACTGCAGCAACATATACGCTTATCAGCTGGTCAACAAGGTACTGCAGCAACATATACGCTTATCAGCTGGTCAACAAGGTACTGCAGCAACATATGCGCTTATCAGCTGGTCAACAAGGTAATGAGGCAACATATACGCTTATCAGCTGGTCAACAAGGTAATGAGGCAACATATACGCTTATCAGCTGGTCAACAAGGTACTGCAGCAACATATACGCCTATCAGCTGGTCAACAAGGTACTGCAGCAACATATACGCTTATCAGCTGGTCAACAAGATATCCCAGCAACATATACGCTTATAAGCTGGTCAACATCCTAACTGATGAATCTGTAGACTATTACCTTTTTGAGACTTTTTATTTTTGTACCTTGACTGAACCTGTTACCAACAGTATAGCGAGCATGCGCTTTGCCTGCTTCACCCCTAAAGTCGGGGATATTTTGCCACAATTCACAAAACCATTTTGATCTTGATATTACAACGTCGAGGATGCCACATTTTCAACCTCAGTTAACTACCACACCGGATACGTGGCCTCTTGATTAATGGCAAACCTCTTGAACCGGTGGTTATAAAATGTAAATGTGAACAAATATATAAAGCTAGCCATACCATGAACAGTGACCCACTGCTACTTATCTTATACTTATATACACTCACACGGATAATCTTGCTTCTAATTAGGATGTGTGAACACATGCTGTTCTGTTACTTATTGTGCACAAACGTGAAAGGCAGAAACCTCCATTATTATATAGCTATGCGCCACAATATTTGCATACACAAATAGTGTGCAGTCTAACCAGGAATTTACTCCAATAGAAGCCCACTGTAGCATCTACTTCACTGTTGGTTTTTACTGTTTCCTTACCAGTCCCCCACTTCTTACATAATAAGCTATAGTATACATTTACTGACCTTAACTATGCTAATAATAAAATTTACAGGCAAACATGTTCTGTTAAGTTTCTTGATTGTAAGTGTCTAAGACACATTGACGCACATTGTTTTGGAGCGATTTCTATTACTTGACATTACAGGTTTTGCTCTTTAAATGAAACCAAATTAAATTCTGCTGACGTGACTAACTTACTATACTAAAAATGTAATCTGTTAAAAATCAAAAGTCCGTGTCGAGCACCTGGTTCCTGATGACTTGTATAAACTAAATCAAGCGTCAGAACTGAAAGCCGGAAGTAGCTTTTCAACTTTAGTGTGCTTATGGCGCATGTGAACAATTAGTCACTCATCCCTTTAAGTGAGGCGAAACGACCTTCAGTCATCGTTTGCTGAAAAAACTCTGTCCCATCTTATTAAGATAATAAAATGGAAGATATAAGTCAATAGGTTTACCGTAAATGCCGTAGATTAACCAAAAGAAATTATAGTGGAGTTTTGTCTTGTTTTAAACACAAGCTACCAGAGAAATTATATGAAATCCATGAGGAATACAACGATGATAATCTATACAATAATCAGGGTATGCGGCTACAATTTCCAGAATAAAGTCAACCGACGTTCCTTCATTCGTTTATTGGCTGTTAGACATGTTTTAATAATTCGACCGTAATGATATACTTTTTTAAAACAAAGAAAAGATTTTGAATAAGCATCAGTTGCGTGTCTATTTAAATGGCTCCTCAACTACGCCATCAGTGAATGTGCGAAGTTAATAACTGAGCACCCCCTGATATTGTCAGTTACACCATTTCAAATATATAAATATTCAAACGTAATTTTCTATGTGACTGTTGAGAGAAGACAATGCAACAGGATTAAAGACAAAAAGACATAGGATCTGATAAAGAGGTATCCTAAATTAACTACATATACATATCACACTTCGAGAAATCGTCGTTTACTTATCAACATGTATCAAATGTCATAATGCGAATAGTTGCTTATTGTATGTGTATCACATGACATATTGCGAATCGTAAAACATACGCCCTTTTGTGAATATTTATGTGTTGTTTTTATTTCAGCAACGTTGGGAAAACATGCCTAATGAAGACTTTTGTAGACAACGCCTTTCCGGAAACTTATATACCAACAGTGTAAGTAAGGGACAAAATAACACTTCTGAAGGTGGTACACGACAGTTTGCAAACATAACATGTATTAATGTATTAACCCTGTTAGAGAATATGGTCAATATATCTGCATAAACACGTACTTTTGTCTCTATATTAGTGAAGACAATTTTGAACTCCACCTCAATTGTAAGACAAGACAAAATCGTTAAAATATCGCTCTAAAGCTTCTTTTTTCCCCTGAACCTATAAAATATCATGATGGACATTTCTGCCAAAAAAATAACCAGACTGATGATCTCACGAGTAAGTGGTCACATTGTTTTAATAGTTAAATATAGCTAATTGTGCAGCGGGCCTAAGATAGGAAACCCATGTTTGTTTTAACGATGTGGGTTTTATTCACTTTTTGCAAAGATTTAGGGTATGAGGAAACAGTATGTCGCGTTTTTCTTTTCAGGATATTATATCTTTGGTTGTTTGAGAAAAAAGTAAGCACTTACTGTCGGACACCACCTTTAAGTTGTTGCTAGTTATTAATAATTTCCACAGTTTCCTATGTGTTTTATCAATATTATTGTGTTAAAAGACATATATGTTCTGTTTATACAATACATGCTTATGCTTAAATTAACATATATTTGCTAGAACATTGCAATGATTCTTTTATATACGTAACATTTTAATCATAAACTTGATGGACTTTTTGGTAGGCTTTTGATATCATCTTCTTGTTCTCCCTTTATACTGACATCATCAAAAACAACAACTAATGTATAAACTTCTGGTTGACCTTTGGTTCATAACATAGCAAACATAAGTACCAAGACATTTCATTGTGGCCGACAGCTGTGTTTGCTCTTATCATAAGTACATCCTGTTCAGGAATAAGGCATACGAGTATATTAATTCAAACATTTGACCCTTAAAAGCACCGAAGACGCACTATGGCAGTTACAGTTATAAAAGTCATTTTTCATATTTGTTTCTTTGTTGGTAACGTCCTTACTCATAAGGACAAGTCTTGGGCTAATAATTAAGATGAAAAATGTAAATAGCTTAGAGAAATATAAATTATAAATTATACTGGAATCGAGCATATTCAATAACGACCGGTTTCATTTCATCGGTCGGGCTTCAACATTATTTGAAATCTTGCCACGTTGAACAGTGACCAATAGATTTCCAGTCATTGGGTTAAAACCTAATATTGACTTTGCCCTGGGCTCAAGATGTTTTTCCCATGTGTGTCATTTTTCCTAAAAAACATATTACTATTGCATATAATTCTAATTAAGAACTACTTTTTGTTCAACTTCTATAAGGGCGTTCTTTGTCTTTGTATCGAAAATCGCTTGCGACTCTGGTATAGCCGTCTGCTTTATTTACCAAGCAAGTATTGTTTTTTGTTATGCTTTAACGCAATGTGCTTTAAATCTATAATCATATAATAGAACGAGGTTCATTTAAAGGAGTTGTTCGTGTACTGTACATAGCTAAAGCATCGTCCTGGATAGGAATGTACGTCCTCCTTTCTTCCTTATACACTGCAGGGATAATGCTGTCTGTAGTTTTTGTCACATGTCTTTTTTTTGTAAACTGATCTCGAACAGGATGTAAAATAACCAGTAGGAAATAATTCATACATTTAGTAAAGAGTATAAGTGTAAGGTAAGTGCAACGGTAGCCTTTTAGAACTTGAACATTCGACAAATGGAAAGAGCTATTTATTAGTATTCAATTTAATAAAATATGTTGTTTTAGCGCTAGATTGCAATAAAATAACAACAAGTTGCACGTCATCTTAATTTTGGTCTCGTTCACTGAAGGATGTATTTGGAAGTCCTTAAAGTGACCTGCGATGCGCCGGTGGTTCTACCTAGTCCATCGTTTGCGTCTTCCTCTACGGACCACTGTCGCCAGTATGACCATAATTGTGTCAACACAATACACACAAAAATGAAATGTGTTCAACTGTACAATTTTTTTTATTAACATCAAAGGCTGAAAAATGCAAGCAAAATAATGTAGAAAAACAGTAGTAGTTTGGGCCTCCACAACTAAAGTCTTGGCCGACTTTACTTGACAGTTAGATATAATATATTCAAAGTTAATGCTGTCAAACAGAGATGGTACACGTCCAAGCCATTCATGATAAAAACAGGATGTTACAAGTCCAAACCAGAGAGGATACACTCCCAAACCATACTTGACAACCAGAGATGATACACTCCCAAACCATACTTGACAACCAGAGATGATACACTCCCAAACCATACTTGACAACCAGAGAGGATACACTCCCAAACCATTCTTGACAACCAGAGATGATACACCTCAAACCATACTTGACAACCAGAGATGATACACCTTAAACCATACTTGACAACCAGAGATGATACTCTCCAAACCATACTTGACAACCAGAGAGGATACACTCCCAAACCATACTTGACAACCAGAGATGATACACTCCCAAACCATACTTGACAACCAGAGATGATACACTCCCAAACCATACTTGACAACCAGAGATGATACTCTCCAAACCATACTTGATAACCAGAGACGATACACTCTCAAACCATACTTGACGACCAGAGATGATACACTCCCAAACCATACTTGACAACCAGAGATGATACACTCCCAAACCATACTTGACAACCATAGATGATACACTCCCAAACCATACTTGACAACCAGAGATGATACACTCCCAAACCATACTTGACAACCAGAGATGATACACTCCCAAACCATACTTGACGACCAGAGATGATACTCTCTAAACCATATTTGACAACCAGAGATGATACTCTCTAAACCATACCTGACGACCAGAGATGATACTTTCTTAACCATACTTGACGACCAGAGACGATACTCTCTAAACCATATTTGACAACCAGAGATGATACTCTCTAAACCATATTTGACGACCAGAGATGATACTCTCTAAACCATACTTGACGACCAGAGATGATACTCTCTAAACCATACTTGACGACCAGAGATGATACTCTCTAAACCATACTTGACGACCAGAGATGATACTCTCTAAACCATATTTGACGACCAGAGATAATACTCTCTAAACCATACTTGACGACCAGAGATGATACTCTCTAAACCATATTTGACAACCAGAGAGGATACACTCCCAACCCATACTTGACAACCAGAGATGATACACTCCCAAACCATACTTGACAACCAGAGTTGATACATCTCAAACGATTTTGGCGACCAGAGATTAAACACACCGAACCATACTTGACAACCAGAGATGATACACCACAAACTATAATTGACACCCAGACATGATACACGTCAAATCCCTGCGTCCAAAAAGTATCATTAGTATCATTAAGTCTACATAACTCTCTTATCGAGTGTTCCAAGACCCCATCCATGTTACCGAAACAACATCTTGGTATCATAATAGTAAACCACTTTGTGGGGTAGGGGACCCTCTTATTGACCATACAATACGAGATCACTGCCCCATTTACTGTATTTTGAATTTTAAGAAACCAGTTATGAATAAAAAAAGTGAGTGATATATGGTTTTACAAGAAAAATCGTTGATAATTCGCATCAAAGGCGGCGCAAAGGGTTGAAGATGTAAAGAGATTAAAGCAATATGGGATCAAGTACCAAAGACACTTAAAAATTATGATTAAAATTATGATTATTATTTGAAAGTTTTCAATATACTATAAATCTCGAAAAATGTCTATAACACCTATAGTCATGAGATCATAGAATGGGTTAAAACAAAATAAATAGCAAAACCCGAGATGTTACATATGCAAAAAAAATGCAAAATTATAATAATTAACAACTAATGTACATGCAGAAAATGCACATGTGCAGCAGCCTGATATTACACAAATAAGTATTCATATAGTATTATCTCGAATAATGTATGTTTTTTTTCTCAGAAATTTATTGTGTGTTTTTTTTTCAAAGTTATTTTGGAAGTTACAGATACGCAAACATAAATATTAAAAACACAAAATTTACCGAATCAAGACCCTTATTTATCAAGTTTAGAAAGTCCACAAAACAAACTTTCCTCATGTGCAAATTTCCCTGAGTATTCCATATTTAGGCGTCGCTCCAGCGAGTCGCCAATAATAAAGGGGATTACAACAAATGAAGGGATTTGGCTCGTAATTTTGCTTTAGAAAATGAGGATAAACATACTAAAAACTATTGAACATATTCGTAAAATTTCGATGGATTGCATCCTTAAAAGAAGTAAGTTGGGGAAAAAAGTAAATGTATACGCCGTTTTCAAGTCCGTCGATAGTTCACTAATCTCTTACTATCGCCCTGCTTCCTTACTTTTCTCATACGATAAGGTTCTCGAAAAATGTACATTTAACAAATTTACAATTACTTCTTCTCTTGTAATACAATATGGTCTTTTCAGACAGGCTTTACCCCAGATGACTCAACCGTAATTCAACTGACTCACTTATATAATTGTATAGGTAAACAAGAAAAAGTCCTATCACAATTTTCACAGATATTTAAATTTGATCTACTTGTAGACAAAGGCAAGCAAGGTTAATGTAAATGTGACAAAAACACAGAGACAGTTGTCCCACCTATATAGGGCACGACTGGAGAGATGAAAAGACAAGAAATCCAACAGTGACTGTCCAATTATGGCTTTAAGTCACTGATTTTATTTAGTCTCAACGACCTGTCCGGTCATCGTGTAATTTAAAAGCAATGCAAGTTCTTGACTGTAAAATGGTCAGTTGAAAGCAATGCAGTACGACAAAGGGTTCCAAGGTTGTAACCGTCTGCAATTCATTTTCCGATAAGTTTTGTAAAGTGGTCAGAAAATTTATTGAGATCTGTTGGTTTGAAGATCACATAACAAATCGTTTTCAATGTGTTGTCTTACCAGGTGCTATATCTGACCCAGTATTAATTAGAGCAGCGTTCCACAAGGTTCTGTATAAGGCCCACTTTTATTCTTACTTTGCATAAATGACATAGCTGTTGATATTAATTCAAATATAAGGCTTTTTGCCGACAACATGGCATTATTTATAGATGTTGAGACTACTCTCAGTGCGGCAGTTACACCTTACAATGATTTAGCTAAAATCTTAAAATGTGCAAAAAAATGGTTGGTTAGCTTCAATTCTAATAAATCATATAGAATACGTAAAAGTTATAGCATCGAGTCGACTTAATCTTATGAAAAAGCTAAAATATCAGCTACATGTAGGCCGTTCAACATTAGAAACAATTTACTTTACATTTATCAGACCACTTTTAGAATATTATATTTGATAATTGCTCACTGCAGGACAAAGTTGAATTAGATGACAAACAAAACAAAGCTGCAAGAGTAGTTACCGGTGCCACGAAATAAGTCCATTTAGCTCATTAAACTGGACCTCCCTACAAACCAGAAGGCCTAAAAATAAATTACTATTATTTTACAAAATGTTGCATGGATTAACCCCCCTTATCTTGACAGATAAGGTTAGCCAAGGATCTCGTTATAATCTTTGTAATTCTGATAACATACAAAGCATCCACAGCAATTCAAACTAATATTATTACTCTTTTTAGCCATCTGTAATCAGAGAATAGAATAATCTTCCTGATAATATGAAAATGTTACTTCACTATCAACTTTTAAAAGATTATTAGACCTCGACTGTTGTAATGTACATCCTCATTTCTTGCGTGGAAATAAAAATGAACAAATACTACATGCAAGATTAAGATTTAACTGTATTTTCCTCAATCATACCCTTGATATGAAAAATAGTCTAGCTTCTACTTTATGTGTATGTGGGTTAATGTAAATTGCTGAACATTTCTTTCTACTATGTCCTAAATATCGTGACGAAAGAAATCATTTTATTGATCGCCTTATTTTTTACCCAAAAGTCGATATTTATATTCTGTTGTTTGGAGATAGCTGCTTACGTTTTGATACAAACACACAGATAGATGTTGTACATGCGTATATAAAATCATCTAAACATTTTAATAATATTTAAGATGGATCCTGCCTCTTTCTCTATCCTCTGCGACTGTCACGTCTGGCCATATGCCCTTGTGTTTTCGTTTTGTATTTTAGTTTCCCAAACTGCACATTCCTTTTCTTTTGCTTTAAATTTATAGGTTTTTTTATAAATAAATACACTATTTAATTTTAGTTAGTTTCTACATAGCTTGCTTTTTCTACCTACTTTATAAAATGTAACTTTAGTCTATTGCCATAACATAGATTTTTGTGTTGGGAGAGAAACACAATAAGCTTTAGCTTTCGTTTAGTTTGAATCCTTTTTCCTTTGTATTGTCTATTGTATGTAATATTATTTAAGACATTCGACATGAAATATGTTTAAATTTAAATTAAATACAACCATAATTGACAACCAAGGCGCTAAAATTTACCAATTTACAGCAAACAATTGACGTTCCTATGAGTTTCCTCGTCTAACTAATAACTTCCTACTGGAAAGTGGTAAATAATCAAGGTTCATGAAGTTTATCTGTCTTTATCTTGAACGGCGCATGTTCTAACATTTTGTGACAAGCGTTTTATTTTTTAGCACTTGCCGGTAACAATATTTCTAGACTTAATGGTGATGTTTGAAAATTGTACACGGTGGCAAAAAAAGAAAGTCTTCATGGAAAATTTGGTTAGTTGAAAAATTACCTCCTGCAGATTATTGCATTGTGATATTCCGAAACTATCTTAATACTATTTATTTTACCCATTATTTGGACTTGACCTGTGAATTCGGTAAAACGGCAGTAAGAATAGATCTTATGTTCTTTTGTGGTTTACAACACAATAGTAATGGGGGAAGAGGACCGCCTGAAAGAAGAACAACACAGAAAGGCGCTTCAGAAGTGTGACCTAAATAGTCAGCGGACAGAGTAAAGAAACAAATAGAACGAAAGAAATATAACAAGAAGGCACAAAAAAGTGAAGAAAGATTCGGTTGAGAATAATTCTAAAGGACTAGTTATTCTACCTTACGTCAGAGGAGTGTTTGAAGGCGTAAGCCGGATCTTTAAGAAACATAAGATTTCATCCGCTGTGAAACCACTCTGGACCATAAGATTTATTCTAGTTCACCCCAAGGACAAAGTAAACATGGAAAACAAATGTGAGGTAGTATAGTCGATCCCATGCAAACAATAACTTGGTGTTAACATAAGAGAAAACAATCAGAAGATTTAAAATATAGATTGGAAGATCACACAAAGGACAAAACACGCTAAAGAATTTTACAAGGCCGTAAATTACGGTGTCTTAAGAGTGCCATAACATACCACTCAGTACAAGCAAACCACATCGTAGACTGGGACGGGACCAAAATACTGGGAAGGAAACCGTTAGCGCACTTGCTGACGGAAATAGTCGATAATTCCCAACCACAGTAGAATCTTTAACGATGGCGTCAGAAGTCGTCGAAACTGTAGATGTACATTAATTTATTCTTAGTGTTAAAAGAACTTACTATTCATAGTCATATCGGTTTGGAATTTGCAATATTATCACCCTGCACCAGATGAAAATTGACATTAAATATACTTGCATATAAATACACACTTATGTACTTATAAATATATACTTGAATGAGTGATAACAAACACACATACAGTGTCCTTTTATGCCATGGGAACATAGCATTGTGACGCCCTTAAGCATCTTACCGCATTTGCAACTATGGGAAAGACAAACAATCACATGAATACATGGATCAAAGTAATACGGCATAATGAGCGCATAAACATTATATGGACATAACAGAAAGCATACACGACTGATGCAGTACCAAGGGTTTCGTTGACTTGGAGCCAACCATCCTGGCACAGTCTCTCATCACGTGGGTTTGAGCACCTTTCAGGCCGAACTCTTTCATATAAGACCATACTTGCATAGCATACCTTCTGCTCGATACGGATGAAACAGCGTCTTTAATGAAAATGATGCCTTTCTCAAATATTTCTCATGTAACGCAGTAGATAGTATATTAGCCAAATGTCAAGAGGTTTCGAATGTTATTCACGACATGTTTAGACAGCCAAAACTAAGTACATGGTACATTAGTACTTACGGCTGGTATATGTTTCATGACCCATAAGTACTTGAACCTGTTCAAATGAATCGTGACCATTTCAGGAGAGGTTGATGTCAAACAACCGCCGGAGACCCATACGATTGGTCATATTTTATCTTATAAAAATAGTAAAAACTCCAACATCTCCCCCTCTTCTCCTTCTTCACCACGATTCCCTTCTTCTTTTTCCTGCTGATTCCTCTGTTATTCTTTTTCTTCCTCTTCCGTGTACTATTCGTCACCTCATTTTCGTCTGTTACTTTTTCCTTCATCTTTTTCATGGTGAAACAAAATTTTTATCCCAATAATGTATTTGTTTTGAGACACGAGAATAAGGCGAGATTAAAATGAAACGGTTACCTCTTGGCATACGCACGTTACATCAAGATCGCGTTTGTTTTTATAAACACTCTCAATCAATTATATTTCTTACATATATAACTGATGTGTGAGTCTCTACAAATATATATTTCACTTTTAAGCATCCATTATATATCTATGTAACAAACTTACTATATACCAATAAATACCTTTCTACTAAGGCTCTAATTCCGGTAACACTCATACATTAAAAATCCATATACATGTATGCACATATGTCCTTATGAAAACATAAGCAATCTCACCAGACAAACTAAATATTTGTTATCTACATTTTTGGGAGACACTGGCAAAATGCTATGTTGTAAACAAGATGTTAAGCCAGTTGTTCAATCTTTGGGGATTTATTGTTTTAGTAACCCCGACTGAATGGCGCTTAAAGCTATTTAGAGGCTTATGAACACCCTCACCCTTATTGTGAAACAAGCATAGCTGCTGATGTATGTTTCTGGGTTGGACGTTTTCTAGTGGACGATTGACTGTGACGTTTACTCCGAACGTGATTATTTCGCTTGTCACGCGGCAACAATTTTCAGAAATAAACCACGTAAATGCTGATCACGGGATAATACGAAAGTCTTTGTAACTTATTTAGTTTTATTTGTATGTTTAAGAAATTCCTTGTAATAAAAGCGAGGAATTTCTGTATTGTTTAACATGCTACAATTTTGCGTCGCTCGCTAGTTATGTATTACGCTGTACATTAGACATTTTCTGTATTGTTATTGTAGATATAACAGATTTATATTAAACATTTGTTTACCTGTATATGTGAATACTTTAGTTTAGAACAAATGTACAGTGGTCATAAAGTGAATATCTGCAATTTAACTGGTTTGTTTACGGATGATACATGCTTCCCTTTTAGGCCTCTAATGCATACTAAGCGTTTAAATATGGACTTTCTGTACCATATATTATACATATATATTGTTGCAATATTTCAGATACGACTACTATATACGGTGCTGGTGTAATTGTTTTATTGTTTTGAAATTCATTGTTTTATGTACAACTACGGGCGAGTATCAACCATATAGATTACTTCGATGATTTCGACAGAAATGCGTGGCAGTGATGAACCATTTTTGTTGTTCCAAGGTTTCAAATTCGACTTCTAAAGGGCGATGACAAACATTATTTAATGGTTTAAGATTTCAGATACGACAACTACACGGAGATGATGAACTATATTTGTTATTTTAATGTTTAAGATACGACAACTACACGGAGATGATGAACTGTATTTGTTATTTTAATGTTTTAGATACGACAACTACACGGAGATGATGAACTATATTTGTTATTTTAATGTTTAAGATACGACAACTACACGGAGATGATGAACTATATTTGTTATTTTAATGTTTTAGATACGACAACTACACGGAGATGATGAACTATATTTGTTATTTTAATGTTTTAGATACGACAACTACACGGAGATGATGAACTATATTTGTTGTTTTAATGTTTCAGATACGACAATTACACAGCGATGATGAAGTTTGAGGACCGTGTGGTCAATCTTGGCCTGTGGGACACAGCTGGTCAAGCGGACTACGATCGTCTACGGCCATTGTCTTATCCGCAGACTGTACGTATTGTATATTAAAAGATTATTATAACATTCGAAACCTCTCGACATTTAGCTAAGAAGAGTATTAGTGATTACCTGCTAAGAATCATAAAGAATGTTCCACCACTGTCGTAGTTTTAAAACGTTAGGATAACAACTTTGAAATACTTGCACTAACCCTACACGGTATCACAATACGACATGTTTACAACATCAACTTCAACTTCAACATTGTACTGCCAAAAGTCAATACTGACTACATAAGGCAGGCGCAAGTTCTGAACATTGACAATTTAAGACTAATAATTTACGTGTGAAATTTTAATGAAAACATAAAATAACTAAACTAAAATATCAATTAAAAAGCATAAAACTTGTTTAGGCCACTTGCAAATGCAGGTACAGTTGGGGCAACCTTAATCTCAGTCGGTAGTTCGTTCCAAAGTCGTATAGCCCGCGGAAAGAATGAGTTCATGTGGTGTTTTGTTTTTGAGTGGGGAATAAGGAATGTGTTGTTTCGTGTAGTTGTGAGATCATCCAAATGTTTAACACGGTTATCGTGTACAAGAAAAGACTGACAATGTCTTTTTTACAATTAAATCTTATATAACATTAACAAAACACTGCAAAAAGAATACTTAAACAACAATTATGTTTAAAGACATGTGCTATACATGTAAGTCTTAGTTATAAGGAGCTTAGTTTGTTAACCTACTTACAGGTCAAACATATGTCTTTGAAAGACATATTGCGGTCATACATGTCCTATTATTAATTGTGGTTGGTAGTTTGGGTGAGTTAAGTTATTATTATTTACCGTCCATCTTAATACATCTTATACATGTATGTTCGAGGAACTCGGACTGAGGACAGCAAGATACCAACGTTATAAAAGCAATAGTGGCATTGCTTCCTTGCTTTTATGCCGAATATTAGGACATATTAATACCATGTTGTATCTCGCCTTGTTTCTGAATAATGTGACTCAGTTTTATTATGACCAGACTTCATGGCATGCTATCACAGTGATAACGGCATTTTATCTTTAAATGATAAATTATATAATCAGGTAAATCATTTAACGCAAACAAAACATATTAATCATGCATTTAAACTTTGTCATATAAATAGTTGAAATTAGTCCCCAATGTTGCCTAACTCCAGGCTTGTGAGCTAATTTAACAAAACCATATGTTTATTGCTTTAGGCGGATATCAGAACAAAAAAGCCCACTTATAACAAGAACGCCGTAGACTCCAGCTACATGTATTTAGTAAGAGGGTCTCAAGCGTATTAGTCATTTTAAGAACTTTATTGACATCAGTTGAAGTTGACCATTTAAGTATGTTTCATATACGTTCCACCTGTATCATGTTATTTCTATATTCCTTAATATATTCCTCCATTTACGTATTTTCTACATTCTAAAAAGCTGATACAAAATGAAACAACTAATTTATTATCAACGCGTAACAAGGCATAATGTTTTCAGTTCAATGCCACATAAATGCGCGTGCAAGGTTGAGTTAATGTGGTACATGTATTATGTACATGATTAATGAAGATGATACGTGATCTGCATGTCTTCTTGCAGTAAATTCGCGTAAATATTGGGGTTTCTCATATTACTCCTGGAAAACCACGGAAATTAAATGCACGTTCATCTCCATGTAATATATAACCATCACATGTCTATAGTATACATATTTTGATGATGAAATCGTTAAGTCAAGCGAGTGTTTGTACAGCGTAAAGTGCAAAGTTCTTACAGTACGCTAACAATCAAACATAAGAACAGTGCATATTATGACACGTATTTCTACAAAATGTACGCATTAAACATAAAGTATTTATTAAATTGTATAAATTCCGTATCATACGTGTTCATATTGACGCAGGTCTCATATGCGTAAATATCTCATACCTATACAAAGGGGTGTTAACACTTTGCCATTCTTATATATTTTGGGGAAACAAGATAATTGGCAATGTGAGACTTTCCGGTCCCTTAGTGGGGCAAATATCCAGTTAAATTGCCTGGTGTTAATGTAAAACTTGCCTATGTTTTTTTTTTCATTTTGAAACTTGCATCATTTTAAAGCTGAGTAGGAAATGAGATATTAAACATTACTTATTGAATGTCAAAGTAGCTATCGGGTAATACTAAATGGTTTTTATTGAACTGAAACGACAGGAAGGGATTTATTTGCTTGTGTTGTGTTAGAGAAACTCAATTGCTGATTTTTAATAATAATATCTCTGAGGCAATTCTATGTGCCTTTAATCGTTACTGCTTTCAGGTAAGACCGACTCAAAAATTTAAAAGTTGGAATAAAAAAAGTGATTTGGCAAAGCCAAAACAACCCGTTAAGCATTGAATTTCAAACAAACATATCATGTTCTATAAACAGATACAGCTGTTTTAATTATTTTATTTTCAGGATGTGTTTCTCATATGTTTTTCATTGAATAATTCGGACACATATGAACATGTGAAAGTCAAGGTGAGTAGACAGTATTCTAGTTCTAAGTAATATAATGTCCCTGTATATAATTGGATTAATGTAACTGTTACTGTAAAATTAAACATAATGTTAACGCTTGATCAGTTAAAGTGTTCTCCCAAATTAATCATACTGCGTTGATTAAATTGTGTAAGTATGTAAATACAACACTTGCTATACAGCGTATGCAATACAACAATCGAAATACAGTGATTGCCACTACAACAACTGTAATACAACACGTACACTTACAAGTCCGACAATAAACATTGTTAAATTTATACCAATTTCAATGTGCCATTATCTTTTTAAGAACCTTACTTAAACAGATGTTAGTAGTCGTGATTAATAGTACCGTCTAACTAAAACAAAGACACACCTTAATAATCTTCCATTACACCCTCCCCACCTGTCGTCACCAATTTAAGCAATGGACAAGCACCAGAAAACATAATGTAACTGTTGAATTAATACTTAAATCTTTCGCACCATAACTTATATAAGTTTAAATAATTATAAAAAAATCTTATGACTGACATATTTAAAAAAAGTAAGTTAAAAGATACCGTTACAATAGATAGTGAAACGCATGAATAATTATTGATATGTTTGCTTAATTTACAATTCATACGTATTCCAATATCATATACGTAGGAAAGGTTGCTTCACAAACATCCTCGATGATTTAATGTAAGCAATTAATAAACACCAAATTATATGAAGTATAAGTCATTATACCAACCTAAGAATGGGTATGTAAACAGTGGCGTACCTTTAATTATTTTAATGCATAGTGCGACATAGATATAATGATGTGTACCTAACATTTATAGAGAAAAAATCAAGACAAATGCCCGTAGTAGAACCAGCGACTCATCTCGAGTCAGTTCAAAGTCGTATTCCTTTGAAAGTCCTGGCACCGTTCGGTATTCGAAATAACGAGCTGAGGTTAAAAGAAAACAATTTTGGTGTATTTGCTGTTTTCATGTGTTCTTCTACCCATTTTAGTGGTTTCCGGAGGTACATCATCACTGCCCCAGTGTGCCGATTGTATTGGTAGGAACCAAGTCAGATCTCAGGGACAACAACAACCCCGTGTCACAAACCACGCCAATAAACCCTAACAGAAACAGCATTGTGTCCACAGACCAAGTAAGTAGCATCTATATGTATGTTTCTGTTTGTTTGGTTTTAATTATAATAATCCTACGACTAATTTTTAATTTATTTCTTGTATTTTCCTAATAACTTCATGGATTGTTACAATATATCTTGCTAAAACTGTGATGCAAGTGGTATATATCCTGAGTAGACTAGAAGCAAGCGTTATGTATATGACGCGAAATGACATTAAATACTAATGCTTATTAAAGGATTCGTACTTAGCTGTCTGTTTAATCAGACAGCCGTAGTCAGAGCAACGATATATACATGCAATATATAAACAGACGATGACATGTCACTAGATTATAGTCATTTATACTATACTGGCTCTTCCCACGTGGATGATTTGGAAGAGTTATGCTTCTACATTGTAAAATATTTGGGTGGTTTATCAGGAATGAAGTGATATTTTAAAACAAACGTGACGTTTAAAATTAGCGTGAAAAGTGTTAAATTGCACAAACGCAGCATCACCGTTTATGTTTAAAACGTCATAATGTCAGCAATTGTTTAAATAAAGTCCTTGCCAAAATCCGAGGAGTGCTTTACACAGAGCTATAAAATACCTTTGTCTCCATTTGTATACCGGTGATAGTTTGTATGATTTATCATTTGTACATTTTATTTGAAGGTCACAACAAAGAGGCGTGCAGGATGAAATTTAAAGCTAAACTGAATTTTGCACAGAAACGAGATAACCACAATCATTTACTAATTTATTTTTCAATTGTTTATAACATTACCTGTATCAGAAAGCCATATTTGGCGCTGCGGAAATCCCGCTAATAATCAGCGTAACCATCCGACATTCTGGATTTATTGCATAGATACGGTTTGACTGTAGCAATGTTATGGTGACACTTTAATGCGTTTACATACAACAATTAAATCAAAGATTACATGATTATTTAAATTTAACCTGTCATATTGTAACATAGGGAGAAAAATGTTCAGCCAGTCCGGGACTCGAACCTGGGACCCTTCGCTAACAAGGCGAATGCTCTTCCGACTAAGCTTACCGGACCGCTTACACATTCTCTCCCTATCACCCGACTACAACACCCCGGCCAACTTGAAATTCGTCCTCGAATTTCCACAGACCGTATGCTTTACATACAACTCATAGGCAACTCAAACACTTGAATACCGTAACGACCGCGAGTCATTTACGTTGGGCGCCAATGTAACATAGGGAGAAAAATGTGCAGCCAGTCCGGGACTCGAACCCGGGACCCTTCGCTAACATGGCGAATGCTCTTCCGACTGAGTTAACCGGACCGCTTACACATTCTCTCCCTATCACCCGGCTACACTATTATTATCGCAATAGAATCATTTCAAAACATTGCTTAATTTAGAGCGATATTTACGTGATGAGATTGATCAAAATGTTTAAGAATACAATAAGCAAGTTCAGACTTTTTAATTACAAGCTAACTACGAAACAAGACAGACTTGTCAATTTTCCAAGAAAACAAATAATACGTTATTTCTGTGTGCTGTATGATAAAATACGTGCTTTTAGAATCGCCCAACTTTGCATAATTGTACCCAAAACATGTGCTTGTGTACTTGGTAGGCAATGGAAATTTGGGAATTAACCGTTCAAAACGATGTAATAATTAAAAGGATGTCAATATGCATGTAACATCCTTTGAAAGGACTTTGGAAACATACTAAGTAATATTGTTTAATCTTATGCATCCGCCGTAACTGTCACACTAGTCAGGGTCGGATCCAGAATTGTTTTCAACGTTGGGGGAGGGGTCCCAAATGAGCGAGCACCAAAGGTGCTAGCAGTGCTAAGGGGAGGATATGGGGCGGGTAGTCTGGTATGCTCACCCATAAAACTTCTTAAATGTAACAGCCAAATGGAGCCATTTCCTACATTTCAGAAGCTGCTAAAACTTTTTCGT
Source organism: Sinonovacula constricta (assembly GCA_007844125.1). Classification (NCBI taxonomy): domain Eukaryota; kingdom Metazoa; phylum Mollusca; class Bivalvia; order Cardiida; family Solecurtidae; genus Sinonovacula; species Sinonovacula constricta. The sequence continues at coordinate 84,018,796 of CM017555.1, forward strand.
AAATCCAAACTGTTTGTATTCTGGGCGACGAATATAATACACAATCATATTTTTCATGGGGTGAGGGCAGGGGTAAAATGGACCGAGAACCATAGGTAGTGGTAGTGTCCGGCGGAATGCTCTCACAGGAAGAGTGTTGACACGTACTAAGAAAAACAGCATAGGCGTTATTTATAGCACTGAAAACCGATGTGACTTCTAGTGCCATAAATGACAATATGTGACATACCCTAGATATTATGATTAAACTGTTTTTATTTGATTTGTTTGAATCTACTGAGACTCGAACGCACGCGGCGGGAACTAATGAGTTACATGTACAAGTCGGTAAATCTAACCACACGAATTCGGGCGCCTTATTAAAATAATTTATATCCACTTTAAATTGTCACATATCATACGTACTCGTCATTTTATTTAATTCAAGTTTCACTTAATGTTTTAGGGACAACAGTTGAAGAAGTTAATTGGAGCCAGGTATTACATTGAGTGCTCATCTAGAACCCAGCTTGGAATTAAAGAAGTATTTGATGCCGCCTTGAAAGCTGTGTTCGAACCGCCGCCGAAGAAACAACGAAATTGCCCTATCTTGTGATGTATTAGGTGCCGGATTTAGTATAGACAATCGAAACAAATGACAAAGATATTACAGAGATTACACGCCAAATTTACAATGCAAATTCAGTCTAAACGGTGAGAAAATAAGCTGACAGGACTGTAAAGAATGCTTGAACAAGGATCGTAGATACTTAAAAACTTAAAATCGTGGACAACTATAATCAAAGCGATTATTAAAAAACAACACTGTTTTGAGGTCTGATATTGACAGTATACTAAAATATATGTATTTGGTACATCCTTATTGTCAAATATAATATTTGGTACAAAAGTCTGAAACGAACGATAAACAACCAAATTAGTTTGATGTTCACGGAAAGTTTAATTTAATTTTTTAATGTAGTTAATTCAGAACCGCCAAGTACTCTATGTGGATATTGTACGCTCCACTGTTTAAGTATAGCGGTTTTGCTTGTAGATAAAACTGTTATAACACAATCAAAAAACAAAACAACAACAAAAAAACAACACCCCAGTAACATTGTATTATCAAAATTAACTTTGAGACAAATTCCACTTGTATATAATGGGCGGTCATTAGCAACATATTTTTGGCAATAGTGATATGATGTTTCATTATAAAGAGAAACATTTGAAATTTAAATTTTGACACTGTTTGTGCCAGTTAATTCAGTTTTGGTAACCGTTGTTTATCAACGTCATACTCATAAATCACGTAAAGCAATGTAAGCAGATCAACACAATACAAAATGTAGTATATGGCAAACTAGACAGGTAAAATGAATAATCACTAGAAAATATCTGTGTTCAATTTCAATCTACATAAATCGATAAGTTCCGATCGAAGTCCGTCATAATCCTAACCTTTGTTAAAGGCTGCATATAAACATTGGTCCACATGTAATGTATAGAAACGATATGAAACGTACATGTCCCAAGATATGGTCGCTAGACCATTGGACTGTCATACAAGACGTCAAAGTTTCCGAGCCACACAACTTGTATGATATGTCTTTCTTTTTTCTTTTTGCAATGTTCCATTTTTTCACTCGTTTACATTGCCAAGCATATTTAAAGTTTATCGATAAATTCGTTTTCTGTTTTATTGTAATTAAACCAAAGACCGTTTAAAACTGTGGAGAATGCCCAACAATTTGTCTGACAGCCTTATTTGGCTTTAAGATTATGTTTTGATAAGTTGTTTGTATAAATCACAAACCTATGCTCGGTTATGTCTCCTTATGTCTTTATATTGATGTTGTCATCTGATCACTATCATCTTGTGATAGTCAGCAGCCAACTGTTGGAAGTGTTATGTGGCTATAGAATGTTATTAAAATATTATTAGGCAGTTACTAAAAAGGTGTTTCAATATATAAGAAACGGTGTCAATCTATGTCTAATGTGGCACAACTCAAAGCACAATACAAACCAATTTGAAAATTGTAGCATTTATGTCTAAATACTTGTGATAAACAAGGCATGTAATGAATTTATCTAATGACTCTTTATGTAGCGTGCATTCTTCTTCTTCACACAACGGGTCACTCGTTAAGCTGTGCCGAAGGTACAGAGTGATATTTGGGACAAACACATAATATTCATATGTTCCCATGCTGTGATGCATACAATTAATGGGAATTGTTCGTGTGTTACATACAATGGGAATTGTTGATGCGATGCATACAATGGTTGTTGTTGATTTGTTGCATACAAGTAATGGGAATTGTTGATGTATTTCATACACGTAAAGAGAATAGTTTCTGTGATCCATACAAGTAAGGGAATTGTTAATGTGTTGCATATTAGTAAAGAAACAAATTGCCGCCAGACTTGGCCTTTATATGCTTCTATACTGACCAAGCAGTCCTTATTAATAATATGTTTGTTAACAAATAGTGTGTCTCATACCTTTCGGGTAGCTTGATATCGTGACCAGCCCGTGCGAACTACATTTTGCCTCTGTTTTTGGACTTTTGGTCGAGTATTTTTTGTAAACAAATCTAACATGATTTTGATAATCCAAGGTGAAATATATAAATTATGTTTACGCAGAATTTCATTTAAGAGGAATAACAAAACGAAACATCAATTTAATTTTTTATAAATACAAGCTTGAAAGGTTGAGTTTTATATATTTATGTATAATATGATACAAGTGTGAAGCGTTAAATGATGTATTGCAAGGGAATAAGGTACTGTTCATCCGTGTCTATGATTTAATTGTTTTTAACCTCAAAGTTTGTTTGCAAGGACAGTCATATTCCCTTGTCCTCAATCTGACTAAAGCACACGATCCGATACGCTAGGATCTGATACCGATGCATTACGGGTCATCTTACAGTGACCTTTCATTCAATCACAGCTTTGCTTACTACTCGCTAAACACTTGTAACCCAGTGTGCTTTAGTCAGACTGATCTTGTACATTACTGTAAAAATGACATGCCGCTAAAATGAGAGAACTTGTAAGTGTGAATGTGTATATATGTTTTACATGTTTCGATTTTTTTCAAACTTTACAGAAATAAATATGACTAAAAATGGCTTCACAAATACTTGTTGAGTTAAATCCGATAAGATATTGCCAAGAAATTGCTCCGATTTCTAAACTTGTGGCCTAACCCAAATCGTAGCATTTCTAACAACAACAAAAAACTTTTTTAAACTTTACAGAAATAAATATGACTAAAATGGCTTTACAAATAGGGTGGGAGGGAGAGAGAGAGAGAGAGAGAGAGAGAGAGAGAGAGAGAGAGAGAGAACGAGAGAGAGAAAGAAAGAGAGAGGAGAGAGAAAGAGAGAGAGAGAGAGAAAGAGAGAGAGAGAGAAAGAGAGAAAGAGAGAGAAAGAGAGAGAGAGAGAAAAAGAGAGAGAGAAAGAGAGAGAGAAAGAGAGAGAGAGAAAGAGAGAGAGAGAGAAAGATGGAGAGAGAGAGAGAGAGAGAGAGAGAGAGAGAGGAGAGAGAGAGGAGAGGGGGTGGGTGGGAGTGTTGGAGATAATGAGAGAGAGAATTATCGAGCTATTTTTATCTCTTCGCCGAGATCTATGTACAATTACAAACTATGTGAAGTACTGCAACAAGAATTTAAAAAGTAAGTCTACGTTTTGCTACACGAGGTAAATACTGTCATTATTATAAACGCAGTCTATATTATTTTAACTTAGACAGAACATGTGTGTAAATTTGTTGGTATAAATAAGTAATATGTGTTGTTTTTTCAGAAATCGCTCGGATCTTACAGAACCGATTTTTGTGTTGTAGCCATAATTTGAGGTGAAAACTTGCGTTTAACAATAAAGGTCAGATGCGGATAATCAATGCATTGTTCATAATATGTTATGTTGATTGCGTTGTTTCTAAGTGGCAACTTAATTTTCTTTAAACGTGCAGTAGCTACTTTACGATGGCGGAAGACCGAAGCACGTTCTGTGAATCCTGGTGTGCCAGTACTTTCGATTTTTTTTCCGGACGTGTACGGAAAGGGCCGGAGATAATTCAAATGTCACCACTGGTGACACGCCTGATAGATTTTCTTTTTTGTTATTTGCTGTGCGTTTTTTCTAAATCTGAAAAGCATATATGCACAGCATGCTTTAGACCTTTTGGTCGTATTTGCCAAGAATTTATTTTGTAACACTATACAATTTGTAGTCTTACGTCAAATAAAATGTTAACTACTATTAAGCTGAGGTAAAACTAAGCCATTTAGGATAAAATAAAAACCCACTATCTTAAAACAATAATTGTTTATAATAGATCAAGTTTACTTATCAAACCATATACTTGTTTTAGAGAGACTTAGTCATATTTTAGCGAATTTACATGACATAAAATAACACAAACCGCACTTCATATGTGTTTATATTATTGTGTAACTATTGAACACATAAATGTAGCACATGACGCTTTAGATTCCTCCGTTCTAAAGCAAAGTAATCTTTTGAAAGACCACATGCTCAAGCTTAATTTGTTCAACAGAGGCTTCATTTTTGCTCAATAATTCATAGTAATTCAACAAAGTCTAGCTTTTGGAGATACTATTTAATAAGAACAAATTTTAAACTATGAAGTAGTTTAACACTCTTAAAATAAACGTGATTCGAAAAACACACTTAAAATAAACGTGACTCGAAAGGAAAATAATTCGATGTAAATTTGTACTGCATCGATGTAATATACACTGAATTTCATGTATGCATATAAGGTAAAACAAAACCATGTAATCATGGGCATGAGGAAGTTTTATGTTACATCCTTCACATAACTACACAAAGAAATATAATATCGAAATGAAAATGTAAATTTCGACCTACATAGCATGCACTAGTGTTGATTTACTTTAAGATAGACATGATCAGTTGTTTTGTGTGAAACTTATCTTATATAATATCTTATAAAATGAACATAAATAATTAGTTACCCGGACAGATCTCGCAAAATGCAGTTCATTGATGTCCTTACACCTGTCTACAAAGTAAACCATAACGTCAAAATCCTCATTTCAAAAATGTATTTCCTATCTGAGTGACGATGCACAGTTAGCTATTTAAACTTAGAAAACCACTCCACCATCTATGTTTTAGCCCATACACGTCATCCGCTGTAACGTCGATGTCTATTTTTAAAAAGAAGCCCAATCGTTTTTATTTATAGATTTGAAAAAAAAAACTCGAAGATTTAAGTGTTGATTAAATAGTTTTACTGTCCGAAAATTGAGATATTGTTGAAAATCGTCAAAAATTAGACTTAAGTACGATTCTTTTCTACAGAAATGATGTACAAATGCCCCCAAAAGAGGTCAGACATTGTTTCATATATTAGATATAGGCAAACTGTCGGTACATACCGTTAAAGCGCATAGTAAATGGTCAAGTTCTTTACAAAAATGGCTATTTGGTTTGTGGTACTGCTTAATAAAAACGTGATCAGTCTATCTAAAGAAGGAAAAGTTACATTGCATAACTACATGTATCAATTTGCCAATCGACAACAAAACTAAGGAATACAACCACTGAAGCTCATTACCTTACTTAATAAATCAGAGTATTCTCCCTTGGCGTGTCTCTTGCTTAAACGACAATATCAAGCAAATTGCGATGTACACTCAAATCACTGACAGTGATTAAAGGTGTGAAAATGATGTTCTGAGTTTCAAACTAACTCCCATTTGTTTATTTCGACAATATTAAACTCATATATATACTATAATGTTGGAACCAGTGTTCCACTGACATTATCCCCTTTGATCTCAATATTTGTTTCTGTCCTCGCACTACCTTTTCCCAGACATGAAGGGTTTTTTGCAGGCTAATTAGCTTGATGGGTTATATCTGTATGCATAACATCAAGACTATTTGTTGACAATTAAGGGATTGAATACCATCAGTAAAATGTACTTGCTGACATTTTTATTTCCAAAACATAGATAAAAATAGTCATAAACATAACCAAAATTATGACAGAACAGCCCTGTTACATGTATCGTACGCTCACAAACAAAAACATTGTTAAGTACCATTGTACTTATAGAGCATTCGCGTTTAGAAAATAATATTATTTTTCCGTCTGAAAGAAAACCAGTAAGCCGATGTTTTCGACAATATCGGTATATTTTCGTGATATATATGAGAAGATGTTTTATGTCAATTTGGAATATCGGTTACTAAGACACATGACAAAGTAATAGAGGTCCGATCAATCAAAAAGTGATGTACATGATATTTAGTCTCAAGAGTTTCATTTCAAATTGCATGCTTTCAGGAAATATGAATGCAGTGTGTTCAATGATGTGTGTTACAACATCCATGCAAAAATAAAATACATTTATTTTCAGTGTCTGGAACATCATTTTACAAACCATTTAGCTTTTAAAATACAAATATAATAGGTGTTTAGTATTATTTGATAATGTTCAAAGTATTAACAATCGTGCTATTTAAATAAAACCATGTCATGTTTGTGTGATGTTGGTGGTATTCGGGTTCCAGACAAACAACATTTAACTAAAACTATTCATCGGTCTGACTATTCATTAAGTTAAAATCTGACATTTGTAAACTTAATCGGGCTTTATGTGCATTCTGCGTAATCAAACCTTTTATGTCAAGAAAGGCAACATTCTAATGTAGCACCTCAACTTAATAACGCTGTCATAAGTTCGTAATTATAATTATTCCCCGATGATCTTTTGAGTAGACGGCCGTCTGGCCATACGAAACAATACCATTTTCATTCACAGTCGACCTTCCGGAATTAGCAGATAATTTTAGTAACATTTTGCGGTGGTGATTAGGCATTGGTGTATTGTCCCTCTACTGAATCCATTACGCCCATATTGCGGCTATATTTTGAAAGCGTAAGCCACTTTTATCACATATCTAGATATTGTCAGAAGCCTGTATTCACCATAATTTCACTGTGTCGATAGATCACAATAACTAATGTTTTCTGACATTGTGTTTCATTGAATTTATTTAACTCTCAATTTCCCAGACAAATTATCTCAACGATTTAAAGGAACTAAAACCAGCCATGAAACTATAATTGAGATTTACAATCATCACATGACATACTGTTCCGAGAAAGGAAAGTCTCGTGCAGTAATTTAAATTTATGTTAACGCCTTAAAATCATTCACCTATTTTCTACTCTGTAGACAGACAGGCTCACCGTAAATCAATTTCCTCAACGAGCTATTCTTTTCAATGGATAGGGATTTCCGTCAATATTAAAATTACCTTCTCTAATTTGGTATCAATTAATTTAACATTTTAACTTTTTTGTTGCAAATTAACAACCATTCACTTTTCAATTCAAAATTGTTTTTCAGTTTGGACCTTTATGTAGGCTTATTATATATTTTCACTTCTTTTTTTTCGTTAAAAGTTTCGCAACAAAAAAAAAGATCCTAAGGATTAATTGCGCGCTAGGGACTTAAATGTACAAAAGCTTACCTAAGTTTTTCGTGTTAATGTGCTTAAAAAGATTGGAATGCATGTTCCAGTTTAATCCCTTGTTTACCATAAAGCAACAACACTAACCAAACAGTGTCAGGCGGCAAATATTTTACAATTATTTTCACACAAATCTACATGCATTACATACACTACATTACTACATTAAATACATAAACGTGCTCTGCAATTAACAAATAAACAGTTGAAATAGTAAACTCATGTATTAAAATCAGAAAAAGCTGTTATAAAATTGGAAGGAAACTTTGTCCAATACACTATTTAAACATAGACTACTAGTTTTACGTGCTGTCGCACTATAGTTTCCTTAAAAAGCATATGATCAGAATAACTTAAGATTAAACCAAGCTTGCCCAAGTTAACCTTTACGAAAGCGAAGTCACTATACGTAACACTTCAATATTTGTTTTAAACATTATTGGATTTGATTCAATTTTAATAGCAATTTTGATACAAATATCATCTCAGTCGTAACTTTGTATTTCTTAAATACCTAATGTTTTTATGCTATAAACATAGAGCATATACCAATTTATCTTTATTTGTTTGACAAAATGTATCTGTAACGGTGAGTGTTTGATACAGTTACTTGTATGAATTTTAAGAAGTTCTAACAAGAAATTTACTTCGATTTACGGAATTCCTCTTCATAATTTTGCGAACTCTGAGTTAAGTACTTAATGCTTTAATTGTATTTCAATCAAAAGACCTTAATCTCGACTCCTATCAGGTATGGTGAACATTCGATATAATCAAGAGTAAGGTTGAAGACGCATGATCCCCTCATGCGTTTTAACCAGCGCAATCGTTTATAGTCATCAACTTCAAGTGGCATTCGATGAAATAAAAACGAAGCAAATATTTCCGAACCGATCTTTACTATGCTTTATGTCATATATAGCTTCGGAATGGACCTTTTTCTGTCGGCAGCCTATATGATCTTTTAGTGCCAATTTTAAATGCTCAAAACTATCAATGTAGTGTATTCTTCTCACTTACAAAAATATATACAACTAAGAACGTACTTTCGCTTTTGTCGCCATAGTCGATAATTTCCGTGAAACACGCCTAATATAAACATGAACTTATCGATTGACAATGTAGCGACGCAACGATCAGATTTTATGTCGAATTGTTGGTTGAAATCGTCCTATAAGTAAGCCAGAAGTAAAGTTCAGATTTGCGCTGTTCCATCTTACAAGTTAATGATCTTTTTCTTTCCGAATAAGATTAAGCTGACCTTTCTCTATTTCGAGTTATTTACAAATTAAGCATCCCTGACGAAAGTAAATTCGGGATAGAACTGATTGGAACAAGTAATTAAAAATCTTGTATAACTCCTCAGCGCTAGAAGATTTCATACACAAATATGAACAAACAGCCATTACACATTTCACATAACGTACATGTATCTGAAACGTTATCTGCACCAAAATTGAAGATGAAATTCCAAACCATATATAACTTTAAATTATTGTGTTTTTTATATAACCTTCGACAGCTGTTTGTGTGATCTAGCACAGAGTAATACTGAACGTTTTCCAAGAACAGTTACTACTGGATACAACAATACATGTATGATCAGTCTTTTTTGCATCTTCTATTAATAGATGGTTATAAGGTGAGCAGACGGCGAGCAGACGCAGTTATGACCAATAAAACATCGGACCGTTATTGAAGTAGTATTTAAAGTTCACGTAGTACCTTTCTCGCAGCGAGCATTTTGTAACATTACCTCTTACTGTGTAAAGGCGGCCGTAACAAACAATAAGATTGTGATACATTTATGTGAGTGGTAATGTCTTCAAATTGATTTCGTCTTGTCTTTTTATGTATAGTACGTTTGAGCTGCAAAAAACCCAACAAGACTGAAGTATTTCCATGGAGACCGAATGTGACGATAGACTTATGACTTATTTATAAGGCCCCAATTTTAACTTGTTGTGAAACAGCCACTGTCTTATTATCACTAATGACAGATTTATGCCCCTGCGAAATAGCTGACACATAAATCTTCGATGGCGTTAAAACTATGTAAATAATTCAGCTTTTACACATGAACATAAGAACCACTGCACTAGGGGTATTCTGGCAGATTGTAAATTTTTAAATAAACATTGACATTTTAGACGTAAAGGAGTTACTTAAATTATCACTATAACAACTTGTGTATATATTCTTTTTTTTTCTGATGCAAAGGCCTTGATGATTTCATAACTACGGGTAAAAAAGTTATATAATTATAAAACACGTACAATCTTTGACTACCGTCGTCATCCTCGAAAATATTCTGTATTTAGGCAAACATTATTATACGTAATATAAATTTATTTAAATTTTAATCTTCAACAGATACAACATGTGGTTACAGTTTTTCAACCTTTAATTGTCTTTTTTAAACTTTGTTGAATCACAATGAATAATAATAATAATAATAAAAATATGTATGTATCTGCATATCAAAATATATATGAACATACTATCGCCAGGTCAGGGGTCACATGCGTTTCAGGTCACAATTACTTTTGTCACCATGAAGGAAAAAAAATGACATACGTATAGGGCTTGACGAACTGTTTTCCCTTAATTGTATTACCATTTGATAAATAAAAGATTATGTCAGAGAAATGATCACATTTCAAAATTTAAATTGTTCTTGAAACTTTAAATCGTTTTGATTTTACTTTGATACAGATTTGACAACCACAAGAAAGATCTGCGCTATGGTCACGTGCTTGTATGGAAGGGGACAGAAGGTACTGTAGTGAAACGTGACTTTATCTTCTTGATGATGTGTTGTTTATAGTTAAAGAGAATCAAATGTGTTGTGCCGCTCTTTCAACTAGCTTAAGCCAATTTAGGCTTAAAACGGAGATAATTGCACAGTATTTGTTATAAGTTAAAGTACCTCAACATGTGGCAAGATAAGTAGTATGCTCAAAGCTGCCACTTGGTCACATTCAAATTTGCATTTAAAGAAAGACTTTTTAAGCTTCAGAAAAGACTTACAATAAGAGAATCGCACAGAACATGTTGGAGTGGTTGTCAAATGGCTTTCATCTTTCTCGATAATTTCACGTGTGACCAGGTCCGACTAGCACATGTACTCTGACTCGTTATTTCAGTTGTCTAAATGTCTTATATATCCTAACCGAAATATCAAACGTTATTTAAGGAAACAAAACTCGCTATGGAACTATAATTAAGACTCACAACCGTCACCGTTGCGAGAAAGGCAACAGTCTACTATAGTAATTCAAGTAAATGTTATTGCTTTGAAATTCTTCACCCATTTCCTGCTAAGTAGACAGCCAGTCTCGTCATGCTAATAACTCAGCCAATAGATATCTCATTTGAACGTCGACGAAATTGAATTTGCTGAATCAGTATGGCAACTCTTTACAGTGCGCCGATGTAAGATCTGCGCAGCTATTTATTGTGTAGACTGATATATTCGAAGACCTTCAAAATTGTAGTATTGTTTCGATAAGACATGTTATAATTGTTAGGACGACCTATATCATTAAAATACACGAGCAGACATCTGCTGTCATGTCGGACTTATCTAATCTTAATCCTGTATATCTTTCAAACATCAGAATGATCTTTTACAAACGATTTACAATCGTTACTAGATTTCTGTCACAAGAACTCCAGTGTCACAAGAATTCCAGTGAAAAGCAACATTTTGTAATTATTTTCATTTCTCTTTTATTATTTCTCCCCGAGGCAGTCAATCATTTTATGCACAACTTCTTTTAATGTCAACTTAATGCAGTAAGACAGATTATTGTAGTAGCATCTTGCCGAGCAGATATGTCTAATACCCTTGGGGTTGCCATAACGTCCAATACGTTGAGTTTATGTGACATACGTAAAAACTTTCTATTTTCAGATTTGACTATCATCTCTCGACAAATTTACTAAAGACAACAAAACAAAATATTTGTTCAGATTCCTACACAATACAACATCTAAATAGACATAAAAGTATATCAAGCAAATAAATTGGTCACACCAGTGCAAGCAAAGAACGAGCAATAAGTTATCTACTGAACAGGTAACCTCTCAAGAATATTGATTGCATTAGAAAAACAAACAGATTATGCGTTGTTTTATAATTGTTGGAACAGAGAGGTATATTTACTATGTGTCGACCTATACACCTAGACTAGACCAAAGATATCTTTGTAAATTATAAATGTTTGTAAACCATTTAAATCTCAAATATAGGCCATACAAGTAGCAGACAATTCTCAAGGAACCAAACACAGCATTAAAATTATCATTTGAAAATTACACTCATCGCCTGTTGTGCATGTTTTGTTCTGAGTTTATGTAATCTCAAATCCTTTTGACATACATCAAGCATCGGTTTAAAAATTATCCTTTAACGTGTGTGTGTCTTTGCCTAGTGAAAGTTCAAATGTCAAAATATGTGGTATTTCTCTCACGCAACCTTTCATGTTATCGTATTCTATAGAGAGAGGCTTCCCCGTCAGGAAGTCTGGCGGATTGTTGGCTTCAACAAGCTGGTTCGAAAAGAAGTTCATATGAAAGAACGCTTCATCATCAGTTACGTCACACCAAGAAAATAAATGTCATGTTGTAATTATTAACGCATTGCGTCGGACATCCAGACACTCATTCGGTCCTGCCAATAAATCCCTCTATACACGACTTTTATTCAATGTAGACCGAATAGACCAATATTATTAAGATGGTAATGTTTTATATTGCTTCGATAAACCTGACCATATATTAGATCAACGGGTTTCTTCACAGATACAGCTGAAGGTCATCACAATGATGATTTAACGTCATTAAAGGAATGAAGGTCGTCAAAGTAATAATTTGGCGTCATTAAAGTAATGAAGGTCGTCAAAATGATCATTAAGCATCATTCAAGGAATGAAGGTCGTCAAAATGATCGTTTGGCGTCAATAAAGTAACATATAGCCCACCGATTATTTGTGCATGTAATGTAATACAAGTTCCTAGCTGCGTTGAAAAATATTTTGTAAGAAGACAGGTAACGTTCTGTTGCCATTTCGACATTGTAAACATGGCCAAGATGTGTATTCGTACCGTATCTTAATTAATGTGAGTTGTCTGGCAGTCTCGTTTTTGGGAAACAATATATTTATGTATTGCCTTTAAATGTGTTAGTGTCAGACGTCGTTAAATACATTGTTTATTACTTCCAGTTTTACATTTGATTTCATTATAAACTTAAGGTGTTAATATCAGAAAAGTGTAAAGACAGGCGAAACGTGCCATTAGTTGTCCATTAAAAACTATATTTATCAACTTAGCATCAGTGCATTTCAAATGATGTTTCTATGTATTTGTATTTTGGGCTTTACGGCACACCGACACTTAACAGGTCATACGGCTGAACTTGTCTTTTCAAAATATATGAATGAGTTAATCGGGTATGTCCAATGCGACAGAAGGTAAGAGCTACGTCTTCCCGTCTACTTTCTCTGCAAGAAGAGACATTGGCACCGACGTTATGTTTAATTACGTGTAATTTGTAATAAATAATATTGTCCCAAATTGTTTGCCATTTATTTAAAATATTTCGGTTAATAAGTGATTTAAAACCAGTTTGTGGGATGCAAAAATCTGTCTCTCTGAGGGATGAGGCAGATTTTGCCCTCTTGTCAGCTTCTTGTTTCCTCGGATGCCTACATGACTAGGAAGCCAACAGAAGAAGATTTCATTAGCGTCATATAAACTTTAAAGTTTGATAAGAATATTGCGAACATGTGGATTTGAAAAAATCAGTGACTTTATGCTCTGAGAAGCTACAAGCCCTTCCTGTTAACCAAGAGGACCTTGTCCTCCTAATACTCAGGAGGAGAAATTTGGCCGGTCCAACTCTCTCAATAGACTTGATTGTCTGATGGAGACAGATTTCCCCACCAAACAAGGGAAAGGCGCCATGGTCACAGGTTAAGGACCCACAATAATCCATATTTATTATTACCACATGCTCAATAAAATAGTACATTGGAATGGTCGGGGTCTTAGAGCCAAGTTTAATGAATTTCTACTTTTATTGGCCACTGTTAACGCTGCTGTGCTATGCCTTAGGAGACGTTCTTGAAGAAAAATGATAATATTAATGTCAAAGGTTATTTTGTATAAAATCACATTTATACAATGTGTGATGGGACGTCTTGAGAATCGCCCATACTTGTCAACTCCAAACATTCAAAGATTAACCTTAATACAGAACTACAGGCTCTTGCAATTTGTGTAACAGTTCATAACGTCATCACAATATGCTCTGTTTATCTTCCACCTAACTCAGATTTTTCAAAATCAAAGTAAGATAATTTCATCAGTCAACTACCAACCGCTTATTTTCTTGTAGGAGACATAACCCGTTATGGGGATGTTCCGACTACAAGATTGTTGGTAAAAGCTTGGGAAGATTGTATTGCCCAAAATGATATATGCCTAATGAACTTTAAGGCACCTTACTCACATCCTGCTACGAAACATTCATTACTTGAACTTTCTTATGTCGTCCTTCTATATATCCCGATTATAACTGGGACGTAAATGATGATTTATGTGGAAGTAATCAATTTCCCATAATAATAAACAATGAATCTGAAAACCTAAATGGAAACAATACTTTCTGTAGGATGAACAGAGCAAATTGGGAATTATTCGTAATGTTTTGTACTGAAGAACTAACTATTTTTAATAGGCTGATGATAAAATACATTCATTTTAAAAAATGTAGCAGAACAGTGTATACCTAAGACTACGACAAAGTCAAAGCGTAACAATCCTTGGTTCAATGATGAATGCAAAAGATTCCATTAGAAAACGTAGAGCGTCACTTCAGAATTTTAATATTCGTTCTGCTTGTGTTAATTTAAAAAGGTAAAAAAGGGCAAAGAGCAGGCGAATCATTAAACAAGCTAAAAGTACATTTTGGCCGATGATAAATAACATACTCGTTTGGTATCTTGAATAAAATAAATTACTAACAGAATTGCGGTGGATTCAGAAACCATCCGGCCCTGCCGGAAGGGGCATAGAATTCCTCGGCTACCTGCTTGCCGTGGGTAGCAACCCTATATCTCTGTGACGAGGGGATCCTGTTGGTTGAGACCTTTGTTGGCTTGTCAGGTTATGACATATATGTCAGCACACTACTTTGGCCCTTAGTTGTGGGGTAGACGGGCGGTTATATTGGTCCGGTATAACCAATCGGCTGACCGCGTTGTTCATAGACTACTGCTATTTCCCTATTGTATACACTTACTTAGTCCTCCTACTATCCACACTAATTTCTGCTTTTTCTTTATTGTATACCGAGTAACGCAACCCCCTCCCTCTAATTGTCTCATTTTACTTATAATCTAGTGGACAGTCGGCTATACGAATCAATCTGGCATCATTTAAATTTTGTATTTCATGTCAGAGTATAGCACTCTGATATCACTGGCGTTGGGAGTTCGGATACCCACTCCATGTCAACGTCCCCTTATTGGGTTCGAGGCGGGTGACCCAGAGTGCCGAATCATATATTTTAACTTCATGGATAGAAAACGAAAATGTTTCGAACCTATCCCCTTTCCGTCCTCAGAAGGCTATGATATCGACGCAACACCAACAAATCCAATATTTCCACGACATCTTGTTACACAATCACTTGAAAAATCTCCCATAACTAAAGTCTTACCTTTCGTTATTGAAAAATCCATCAAGGGCCTTATTGGTACAGTTGAAAACGTCAGAAAAATTAAAGAAGATTGTCTACTTAATGAAACAAATAGAAAGTGTATATCGGACAAAATTTTAAAATTGACTGAATTCTGCTCTCTAAAAGTACGTTCCTTCCCTCATAACTCGTTAAACTATTCAAAAGGTATCATTCGTTATCCTGACCTCTGCGGACTGTCGGAAGAAAAGATCCTGACGGAACTCACACCGCAAGGTACACACAATATCATTTGCGGACGATGCAGTGAACCCGCACACGCACCAAACTTTAAGTGTGAAGCTGAGCCGAAGTGTCCAAATTGCTCTGGACCACACGAAAGGTACGAACAAATACTCTTCTTAAAACATTAATGCCGGAGACGATAATACATATTCTTTGTGCCATCAAGGAGAGGAAACTATTCTCCATCTGTATATAATTGTTTCACTTTGAAAATCTTTTGGCACCACTTACTCCCACTAATTAATACACATTGTCCATCTATAAATATCAAGTTGTCAAAGATAGACATTATTTTTGGAAACAATTATTATCATTATGTTCTTAATTTAATATTTTTGTTAGCTAATTATTTCATTATTAAAGCAAAAGAAACTATTAAAAACAATATTGAAATATGTAAAATGTATATAATTAATCAATACAGAACTGATCAGTATAATGCAAATGAAATTATGACAAACAAAATTGAATACTTGAAACCATTAACAAATCGAATAAATGACCTAATGACATAAAGTCATAATGAACACATTTTTACCGATAACACCGATATTGGCTTTTATTATATATTGACAAAATTGTTAAAACATAAATTATATTAGTTACATGTTGCATATTTTCAACATGTAGGTAACAAAAGGTTTATAACTCTAGAACAGCAATGTTCAATATATATGACAGAGCACAAAAGTAGAAAAAACACTCAAATATTTAATCTTCTTTCTCATAGTTTTCATCTTAAACAAAAACTTTACCCTATATTTTCCATCTTCTTATCGTCTAATTGTCAAAGAATATACAGTTTTGTGTATTTTTAGTGTTTTTTTCACCTTCATATTTTATGAACTGTTCATATTATTTATATTTTCAAGAATTTTGTGTGTCTTTCATTTTGTTGTAATTTTACATCTTGTCATGTCATAAGCATTATGATGAAAAGACAATTGCCAAAAGAATGGTTAAAATAACTGGTCATAACTAATTAATTTAGCAACAATTGGTACAATGTTTTCTCAAAGTTTCTGAAATAATATTTTAACGAAAAGGGCTTTGGGTTATTAAGTAAAAATGCTCAATGCAAGAATGCATGTGACAAAAACTTGTTGCATATCTTTTTTAACATTTTATGAAACATACTCATTCCTAAAAACAACTTTTTTTCTTAAAGTATAGAGGTGAAGTTTCGGTGCAAAGTGTCACAAACATGTCACTATCAAGTATACATGAATATTGCATATGCTTTTTTCTCTCTTATTGTGTTGTAATTACAGCACAGTTCACGTCTTCATTTCTAAATCTCTATGTTTTGTAATTATATGCTGAAAGAAAATAAATACATGTTTTAAAAAGATCAAAATTAGATTAGGCAGCATTGTTTACGCCTCAGCAAGAAGATCATATCTCCTAATGCTTGACGTTGGGCTCAACCAAGTACTCTGTCTGGCCCTTGAAGTCTTAGGGACTTAACCAGTAGAGAGCCTTTACTAATGCGTCGTAATTATAACTAATAGGTAAATAAAAAAGGTCCTATCAAAATTTCCACAGATATTTAAATTTTATCTACCAATAGACAAAGGCAAACAAGGTAAATGTAAATGTGACAAATACACAGAGACGAGACATAACACACATAAAGAAAAAACATCAGTTACCGCCCTGGAACGGTCAGTCGGCAAAAGGGCCGACGGGGTGCTTAAACCTGGTTTGTGGAGCGCTCCAACCTCGCACTTCCTGAAGGTTTTTCTGTCAAACAAACAGTGTAAATAACAACATCCCGTCAAAGTGAAGCAGATATAGTGCTGATTTCACTGTGTATAGCATGCCGTGTACACATGGCATGATACGAAACCCAGTCACATTATCCTGACATCGGGTCAGCCAGTCGTGGAACTAACTACCCTTATATTTACCAAGGGTGCTATACCACTACCATTTTAACGACTTTGGTATGTCGCGGCCCGGGTTCACCGATTCTACTAAATGCGCTAATAGGTGCGGTATAAATATAGATATGAACTTTTGACAGAAGAGTACTTTTATGGTTGTCGGTGGTTTGGGGAATCAAAGGTCAAAATGATCCTGTTTAATTCAAGTTACAAGTTGGTATGAAAGATTAGTTAGAATTTCTTTTCCGAAAACTCTAGTCAGAATTATGTCTTTGATTACACTTAAGAAAATTTTAGTAATTTGTGTTGTGATGCAGTTACATCGGGACTAAACATTTTTTTTCTAATTTAAAAGCTGGTCGGATTGTGCTTTTAGTGTATTTTCAATAACAGTTTCGTTTCTAATTTTTTCACAGATTTCGGGTCGCCGATATTAAGTTTAATTGTTAAATTTAAGGTGACATTTTAGATAATGGTTCAAAGTCTTTAGGCTGTCAGAACAATGAATTTTGGAAATTGCTCAATTACACGTTGTTGTTGTTTTTTTCCATCAGAGTTAGAATCCAGTATGGTCGGACGCGGTTGTTTGAGAATATCGGAAGCCACGATGAAGAGATGAAGAAAATTCAACACTAGTCAGCCCCGGACCCCACAAGGGATGCTAATACCGAGGGGATTTCCAACTCCTAGCGCCTGGGCTACACAAGTGGATGCTCAACCGCTAAAATCCCCATCGCCGGTTGCAAAGAATGGCATTCACGGCAAACGTATGGTCCATTTTTACCAATCTGCATGGAGACGGACCGCGTATTCTATGGCCCAACCGACAGGGCCGGCTGCTGTAAGGATTAAGGTCTTTATTGGTCCAAAGACCGAAAGCTAAATAAGACATAGTTGAGCAAGCCAGAAAGCAACATTTAGTTTACCAAAACTGAGAATTACATCTACATGTATTATACAGGTTTAAGAACACCAGCCGGTCCATATTGCCGACTGACCGTTCCAAGGCTGTAACTGTCGGTTAGCTCTTATTGTTAAATGACTCATCACAGATTTTTTCTCACTTTTACATTTGGCGTGCATGTGAATACCTTGGTCCTGTGTCTTTTCATTTTTTTTATTTGTTGCAATGCTAATAGGACTTAGTTTTATATGTTCTTATTAATGATTGCAACAATGTAATTTGTGCAGTGTGGCGGTCGTAAACAATCTCCCCGTGCATGTAATCTATGTTGTCATTTAATTCACTTCTAAAAGGATTGTTACGTGTATTTCCTTTGATGGGCATTGGACTTTGATTTCTCAATTCCATCTCCGCATGAACAGAATGCTACAACCATTTACTCTTCTCTGGTCATTTTTTTCTTGATTCAAAAATTTAATTTCTTTTACTATTAACGTTTTTTGTAGATCTTCTAATAAAAATAATAACTATCTCTCTTCTAAACACTATGTGGACAATATTTTTCAATGACGTCACTACTTTCGTCATAATTTGACAAACAAAACGTCAGCGCTTGGACATTTATTCAAATGGATCGGTTTTCTTTTCTTGCTTGCATTCGAGAAACCCATCAGGAAGTGCGAAGTTAGAGTTCTGTAAAACCGGCTTAGGCACCCCAGTCGGTCCATATTGCCGACTGACCGTTCCAAGGCTGTAACTGTCGGGTTAGCTCTTATTGCTAAATGACTCATCACAAATTTGTTCCCACTTTTACATTTGGCTTGCATGTGAATACTTTAGTCCTGTGTCCTTTCAGTTTTTGTATATGGTGGACTTTGTCTTATAAATTCGTATTAACAACCAACTAACTTTTGCGGATCGGGAGGTCGCGGGTTCAAACCCCGGCCGGGTCAAACAAAAGACTTTAAAGTTGATAGTAGTGGCTTCCCTCCTTACGCTTGGGGCTAAGGGGACAGCATTGTGCCTGACTCGTCTAATGACTGACTAATGGACCGACCGGGTTCAGTTTCTGCGCACCTTATAAGTGCCCCCAGAGGAGGTTACGCATGTTAAGTGTCGTGTGCAAATCACGTGATCGGAAATCCCGCCTACCGACGCCATTAATGAATGGGGCCATTAACGGTTTTATCGCTGATTTGATAAGCGAAATGGGACCTCCTACTTTTCGTCACAGGTGAGTAAATATGTAAATGCCCTATCGAAACATGTAAACAACCACCACGTATTGGCATTGAATCGCTGTTTGGCCAATTTTTCGATAATTTCACACAGAAACGAAATGCTATATTGTTTACATTACAGTTTCACAAAATTTTACAGAGACACTCTTTATCAAATTGTACATTAGTTACGCTCGACACTGACCAACACACTACTTTGGCCCTAAGTTGTGGAGTAGACGGGCGGGGTGCTGGTTCTGTATCCCCAATCGGCTAACCCCTCGGCCGGTTCTGGGTTATATTTTACTCCCTTTCGTCCCACTTTCTTGCCTCCGACTTTCCACTCCTTTTTTCCTTTATCTTCCTCAAATATACCGTGTTCCGTAAACTCATTATCTTATGTTTTTCCTTATTAACTATAACCCAGCTGCCGGCCGACACCCCCTTAACGGATCAATCTGGCATTTTGTATGCTTTATTGCATACATATTTTATGTCGGAGTATCGCATCCTGGTATCACTGGCGTTGGGAGGTCGGAGATCTACTCCCATAAGACGCTCCCTTGTTGGGCTCCGCGGTGGGTGGTGAGCCAGGATGCTGAACTATTATACAAATCCCTCATGGAACGAAAACGTAAATGCAAAGACCCGATCCCTACTTTATCGTCCGAAGACTCCGATGCCAAAACACCCACAAGCACATGCTTTCTTCACTTCATTGTTGTTTATTCGACCGAGAAAAAAAAAACGATTACCAAAGTATCCCCTTTTGTCAAAGAAAAATCCATCAAAGGTCTTATTGGCAGATAATTAAAAATGACTGCTTACTTGTTGAAAGTGATCGCAAAACCTCCTATGATAAACTACTTAAACTAACTGATTTCTGTTCCGTAAAAGTAAAAACCTACCCCAACTCTTCTCTGAACTCGTCGAAAGGTGTCATTCGATGCCTTGACCTTGCTGGTGGCTCTGAGGAGGATATCTTCGGGGAACTCACGCCACATGAGGTTTGTGGTGTCCGCAGGATATCATACCTGAGGGACGGCCGGCGAGTTCCGACAAACACTTTTGTTTAAACTTTCGCTTCATTCCCTACTTCGATTAAGGTCGGTTACATCAACGTGAAAGTGCTATAACTCAGCTGCCGGTTGACCCCACTTAACGGATCATTCTGGCATTTTGTATGCTTTATTGTATATTTTATGTCACTCCCATAAGACGCCCCCTTGTTGGGCTCCACGGTGGGTTGTGAACCAGGAATTATTTTATTAAACTCTCATGGAATGAAAATGCAAAGACCCGATCCCTACTTTATCGTCAGAAGATTCCGATGTCGAAACACCTACAAGCACGTGCTTTCCTCACTTCATTGTTGTTGAATCGACCGAGAAAAAAAACCGATCACCAAAGTACTTTTGTCATAGAAAATTCCATCAAAGGTCTTATTGGCAGTGGCAGTGTTGTATCTGTCAAAAAACTAAAAAGTGACTGCTTACTAATTGAAACTGATCGTAAAACCTACTCAAATAAACTTCTAAAACTCACAGAACTTTGTTCTTTAAAAGTAAAAAACTTAGCCCCACTCTTCTCTGAACACCTCAAAAGGAGTCATTCGATGCCCTGACCTTGCTGGTGTCTCTGAGGAGGATATCCACGGGGAACTCACGCCACAGGAGATGTGTGGTGTCCGCAGGATATCATTCCTGAGGGACGGCTGGCGAGTTCCGACAAACACTTTTGTTTTAACTTTCACTCATCACTCCCTACTTCGATTAAGGTCGGTTACCTCAACGTGAAAGTGCAGGTGTACATTCCAAACCCACTTAGGTGTTTTCATTGTCAGAAGTTTGGCCACCACGAGTCCCAGTGCAAGGACGACGATCATTGCCCACGTTGCGGTGAAGTGTCCGCCCAGCACAGGGAAGACGTATGTCCCAACCCACATAAATGAGTTAATTGTTCTGGACCACGAGACCAAATCCAGGGATTGCCCTGCCTGGAAAAGGTAGTACTAAAAATAAAGGACACAAATAACATCTCCTTTCCAGAAGCCAGCAAGTTGACAAAAGACAAGGCAACTCCTGCTAGAAGCGCAACATATGCCTCAGCAACCAAAAACGCATCTCAGAGCACAAGGACAATTTCACCCAGTATGGGGTCCCGACTGGTGACCAAACTACTGACAAAATCATAATTCCTTCAAAATACAAGGTAATGGAATCTTCTCAGACTCAAACTTCTTCCACGATCAAAAACACTGCCCCTTCAAGTAATTTTGTAAAGAATAATGCAAAGGCACAAAACAAGCCTGCAGCCAAGGACCAGGTCTCCTCTAAGGAGACACCTGGTCCTTCGGGGCAGAGGAGAGGACATAGTCCTCCCACTGCTCCAAACACTCGGGTGATAAACAACCATCAAAACAAATTCGAGTGTCTGATGGGAGTCTCCATCGGACACTACAAAACCACCAAGGTCGCCTGTAAAAGCACCTAAAACATAATCTACAAGAATTAAGTTGAATAATCCCATGAATAATAGAATCATTCAGTGGAACTGTCGAGGTCGTAAGGCCAATTACAATGAAATACTCATTCTATTATCTACACTAAATCCTGCTGTGCTTTGTCTTCAGGAAACCTTTCTTAAAGACTCTGATAAATTCAATGTTAAGGGTTATACTTGTTATAATCATATACATACAGCTTGCGAGAGGGCATCAGGAGGATCGACAATAATTGTCAACTCCAAGAGTCCAAGTACCCGATTCTTGGAAAAATGCCTTCATTATTCCTCTTCATAAACAAGGTAAGGACCCAACAGATCCTCAAAGCTATAGACCTATTGCTTTGACGAGCTGTATTTGTAAAACCTTAGAACGAATGATCAATAATAGACTTGTCTGGTATCTTGAGTCCAACAACTTAATTTCAGAATATCAAAGTGGATTCAGACACCAACGTAGCACAGTCGATCATCTTGTTCGTTTAGAAACGCTCATTCGCGATGCCTTCATCGAGAAGGAACACCTTGTAGCTGTGTTTTTCGATCTTGAAAAGGCTTATGACACGGCTTGGAAACATGGGATTTTAAAGGATTTAGGGGACCTTGGTCTCAGGGGTCGATCACCAATTTTCATTGACAGCTTCCTTTCTGACAAAAACTTTCAGGTCAAGATTGGGTACACCCTGACATCTGTTCATAAACAGGAACAGGGTGTCCCCCAGGGTAGTATTCTATCTGTTACCCTTTTGAAACATTACATTAGATTACGGAAGCATAGTCTATGGTTCTGCCAGAAAGTCCTACCTCCAGATGCTGGACGTCGTTCACAACCAGGGACTTCGTCTAGCTCAAGGAGCGTTCAGGACCTCACCAGTGCAGAGCCTTTACGTTGAAGCCAATGAACCATCATTATTGTTGCGTCGCGAGAAACTTTCTTTGCAGTATATAATTAAACTAGTGTCTAACCCAGATAACCCAACGTTTAATTGTGTTTTCAACCCTTAACATGAGGAGCTCAGCCCTCACTGAGACAGATCTTTGCATCCCACACACTGATTTTAAACCACTTATTTACCGACATATTTTAACCAAGTGGAAAACAAGTTGGGACAGTACTGTTTGTAACAAATTACACGTAATTAAACCTAACGTCAGTGCCAATGTCTCTGCTTGCAGAGAAAGTCGACGAGAAGACGTTGCTCTTACCCGCTGTCGCATTGGACATACTAGATTAACTCATTCATATCTCTTGAAAAGAGAAGTTCAACCTGTATGTGTTCCATGCCAGGAACCACTGACAGTCAACCATATTTTATTACAGTGTATCGACACAGACCACATACGGTCGAAATATTTTAATGTCCATAACATGTACGAACTAATTAGGACAGTGTCGGATTCTAAACTTGTTTGCTTCTTGAACGAGATTGGTATTCTTAGTAAGTTATAATTTTTTTAAACTGTTTATTTACCAATCGTCATACTTTTTAAACCGTTTTATGTGTTGACCTGTTTTCAATTATATTTTTTTTTTTACCTGATAGTTTTTATATTTTTCTATATTTTATATGCGTAGTTTGGTTTTAACCTGATTACGCTCTATTCACATTTAACTTTGTATTCGGCGCCGTATGACCCAAATAAATAAAAATAAATAAAAGATTTTCTATATTGTACTAACATAGTTTCGGTTTTAACTGATTATTCTATATTCACATTAAACTTCTCTGTATTCGGCGCCGTATGACCTGTTAAGTGTCGGTGTGCCGTAAAACCCAAAGAAATAAATAAAACAAATACCAAACAACAGACCCCACCCTTTTACACGGTGCTTTAAAGACAGTACCGATATGCTTTTAAACCGTGAATAGGTTAATGTTGTGACTTCGATTCGCCATCAAAAAGAGTTATACAGCCCACATCATTGGAAATCCACATAAGTAGTATATAAATTACCTTTACAACATTGTTTCGATCTTTGTCAGTTGGTAGATTAAAACACCATTTATATAAACAAATGATATATTGGTGGTCATCAAAATCTCATTATACAAAGTAATTTTAACATCCTTCAAGACATTTCCCAATATTTCAATATACGATGTAACTGCCTGAGTAATATTTTCTGTCAGGTACATCACAATGTGAATTTAAACACCAACGGTGATCATATAGCTTTATTCAGGCTGACAGACTCCTCAGTTGACGTCCAAATAATGTTTCAGAAAGACCACATACACATGCCAGGGTAGAACAAATAGCTGGAATATTCCCGCTTTAGGCTTTCACCCCGAACGTTACTTGAACGTATGCAGTAAAAGACCGACTGGTCAGGTAACGAGTTGGTGACTCTAACACTCGGCCACGGTGGTGTTTCTGTATTTATACACCATTTTAACAATACCACCACAGTTTAACAATGCAAGAAATAAATGTCAGTAATTTAATATGGGCTTCTGCAGTTTTGGGGACTCCATTGCCGACATTAAACATAGGCAAATAAAATAATGGACTTGAGAGGTCAGCCAATGCATCGTAATTAATTTGCGCGATTAACGTAAGTGTAATTCAAATGTCCGTGCCAGTTGATAAAATGCGTATTGGTCGTTACGTTATCGGAAAACATCCTTGCTATTGAACGTTTGTAAATAGGAAACTAAATGCTCTAACGAACTTGTTCCTATTTTGGAGAAAATTAGTTTATCCAATGTGGATTATCAACACTCCATTGTTCGTCATACAATATACACTGACATTTAGGGAAAATACTTTTGGGAAAAGAACATACAATTTGTATGTTTATTGATATTTATATAAATGATACGTCGCCATTCTTCTATAGTAGAGTGTGATTTTATACCATATTTGAAATAATGTCGACATTTGTGTTTGTGTTTGCTTTAAAATACAATGTACCCCTAATATACACAACATTATATCAAACATTCAAATAAAATATTGTTGTATGAAAAGATTCCACTAAATGATGTCCTACATCTAAGTGCAATGTGAAACAAAACACTCCATCCATCTCAACAAATATGTGTTTCTTATCTGAACATCGTTGCAAAATTAGCCATTTTAAAGCCAAAAAAACCTCGTGACCAATTAGGTTTGAGATCACGTTGTGTCACCACCCTTTTAAATACTTTTTGATGTCTTTTTAAACAAATTCCCATCACGCTTATTTACAGAATCGGAAGGAATGGACATCTAGAGTGATTTCATCGTCGGCAACCACAGTACTTTCTTCCGTTACACTCCATACATACCGTGGGAAATTTGACTAGCAAAATCTCGTTTTCATGAATATGCATGAGGCAGGGGGGACAAATCTTCTTCCAATGAAATCGCATGTTACAATAAAATACTCTTCAATCTCAATGACGTCATACTGGGATTTTCTTACTGAAAATAGAAACCAACGCACATGTTTACTCATGGAGGTCGCCATTTTGAATGGTTAACCGAAACTTAGACAGAAAACGTAATTTCATTGGCTAGTTATCCGTGGTGGTTTCCTTATGGCACCAATGAAACTGCCTCATTAATTGTTCATGACTACGAGATTTTCATAGCCAATTGTCCCACGGTACATAACGCAGCATAGCGGAGTAATGTAACGGGGGATAACCGACGATGGAGTGATTTTATAAAATGTGCTTCTAACAATTCAAAATCGCACTTGCTTCGACTACAATATGAGTGTATGTTGAAAATATGCCCAAAGATGAAGCTAAGTTCCAAATTTAATTCCAAGATATATAATGGTAACAGTGTTCATTATAGCTGGAATTTCAACCTCAGCTCATTTTAGCAAATAAACCTGCTCTGAGGGGTTTAGCAAATGTGCATATCATTGCATTAGTATTTTCTCCCCTGGCGAAGCGTAACTACATGTGTTTCACCTAACACTGACGATACCTCAAAATTAAGAATTTATGTTGAAAAAAGGCTAAAAAAGCCAGGATATAGCACAACAACTGAGTAAAAAAATAGTTGTAACAAATTTTAAAGCAAACTTTGAAAGTAATATTGTCATTGCCAAAATGTTGTACACTACTGACACTGGAATACACTGATGAGCGGATATTCTGCGTCCATTTGAAAAGAATTTACCAAATTTTTAACGCTTTGTCTAAAAAAGTCTACCTTATTTTTGTATTTCTGTTTCTTCAGGTAAGTGTAAGTCCCGCCTTCAGGTTATTGAACAAAACAAAACAACAACAAGAAACAACAACAAAGAACTTACGAACAAACTGGTTTTACAAAGCCTTTATAATAGTTTAATGGCAGTCTCTCGGACAACTATTTAAATATTTCCATGGCAAATACGTGTCCATACTTTTGCTGCTTCACATTTAAAGTTAATTTGTCATCGAGATTATAAACGCGCATCTGGCTTCTCCGCAGGAAACTTATTTTCCAAATTTCCTACTGTGTTTTAGTGGAAACTGTAACAAAATGATTTATGTCTTACATAACTGGTCGTTATACTGAGTTATACTGACAGATAATGGAGCCATGATCAATCATAACTTGCTATAAATAATAAATGAATCAAATGCAACTCTGTATTTTCCTTAAATGCCAATCTGTAGTTGTCATATTTTAGTACAACTGACATATTTAATTTTAAATTTACTTCGTAAATATGTCATAAAGCAAAGGCTAGAAAGTTAAGCACGCATCAATCATTTGTATAGCACAAAGACAAAATAGTAGCAAATACATTTTCAGAAGCTGCATGTTAAATTTATTTAAATGAAACTGGTATGAGTACAATAAAAGAAAGCACGATTCCATTTATGTCATTAAAGTGTGTGCATTATTGAGGATAATTTAAACTACAGCTGTGTTAAATTTTATGATACTGTAGGCAAAGATTTTTTACCAAATTGCGATGCTGCATGTAACACCATTTTCTGTGTTCATGTTTTGTCATTGGGCTTTCAACCCATACAAGTTGTTGTACTTTATTTAATAGAAAAGAAAAACACAATATTTACAAGTGAACATAGAAAATTGTCTCACCCGTAGTTTAAAATGATAGGTATTATATTAGACCACCGTTAAGTACAAAAAAGACGACGAGTTTAAAAAAACACAGGTTTAAAAGTACTCTTGCGCTGTAATTACAGACTACTATAAATAAGGTATACTGTCAACACTGAATTTCAAATAAGTGTGAACGGTTTGGAATTATTTTACGTAGATTGTAGGCTGTCTCGCCGTAGAAGAAGTTCTTTCAGTACACAGTTTTCCTTACAGAGGCGACTTCATTACAGAGGCGACTTCAATAGATTAGTCTAAATGGTACCTTTTCTTCCTACCGAGAACTAATGCTGACAATGGTAACCGTCTTGATTAATGTAAATGCAGCAACTTTGGTCATTTGCAAGAAATTAAGAGAAATTATTTAAGAGGTAAACATTTTTAATATACAACATCTTTTCCAGGAATAAATTGAAATATTAATACATCGCTAGTATTTTCCCAAGAAAGGAAAATGACGTTCAGACTAAATACCCCGCATGACTTTACTATTTCATTTGGTCTTAATCTTACAATGTACAAATAAAAAATGTAACGATTTATTCATTAGAAATCGTAAATTTAAATAAATATTTTATTAAGGATATTGGATGAACAACACAAGTGGAAGTTACTTCAGAACTGTACTGAAATTCTTCGCGTAACTGCAGTTAAACTTAAAAAAACAACTGCCATACAATTCAGAAACGAAATATACAAATATAAGAATAAGTTTTGTTTTGCAATTTGGAAATTAAACATAATACGCGCTTCACAGATGTACCCGCACTTGACATTGCTTTCATGTGCGGTTTAATTCTTAGTTAATTCTCTATTAAAATGTTCTAATATTTACATTTTCTAGTTAGGTCCGACTGAAGTCGTCCACAGAACAGGGAAGTGAATAATGTACCAACGACACCTTAACAGTCAATAGTATGAGCTAAAGCCGACTTTTGACAATGGAACACGCAAGTGCATAATGTGCCGTCTCAAACCAGGATTCTCTTAGGTACGAATAGCGAATAAGACTAAAGTGCATTAATCTTCTATAAATGGTTGTATAATAATCAATGAACATATATGGTTACATACATTACACAAAAATCTATTAAAACAAATCAATGAAAAGTAATGTAAGTGCACTAAGCTTGAGCAAATGTTGCTTGTTTGTGCTTTTGTAAAAACTGGGCCAAGTATATAATATTATTTGCACAAAAATATTTCCGTATTTTGGACACTTCAGGGTAAAATAACACCCGCGACCTCCCCTCCCCACCCCACCCACTCTCCCTTTCTCTCTTTGTTTAAACAATTCTGCATTAACGGATTAACACTATCTGTTGACTGCTGTTACAACATAGAATCGCATGCTTTAGTTTCAGATAATGTGTCTGCAGGGAACACATGCTTAAATTCAAGATAAACTATCACTATCTAGCATAGGTCCAGAAGAAACATTCGGATCCGTTCTATTAAGCCAGTGTGGAACGTTTATTTGTCAACCTAGTTCCATGTTAGAACATTATTAAATAAATGGAAATACAAGAAGTACCCAGCGTTTAAATAACTCATACATCGATTAATTCATGTTTTTAGATTTTGTAAAGCCGAAATATACATGAGATCATCAGTCGACCTTTTATTAATACCAAATGTATTAACATACTGTTTTATTGCATTCTGGAATTACAACCAGGCCGAGTAAAGCGTTGCTACCAACATGGGCACCATCGTATGGAGGTAATATCAATATACGATCTTTTTGCATTAATAAGTCGATATTCCTTTTTTTCTTTTATGCTGTTCTGTGTTTCAAATAATCTTTGCGTTATTATATATACAACGCCCCCCACACACCCACACCACGATCTGAGTTACACTAATGACGTGCATGATTTATTTACGGTTAAATTAATTATTCCCTTGATGTAGACATTGGCCAACAGTGTAATGCCGAACATAATGGGTAATTTGCCACCATACAATAATCATTTTCCTAAAGGTCACACTATAATTTTCAAATAGCTTGGCGCGTTTTCATTTACAAACATCCATTGGTTATTTTGAAGTAAGCGCTACTTAGCTAATTAATAGTGGGAATGCTCAAGTACTTAGGCTTAATTCATTTTGGAGTGGGTGGGGGGTGGGGGTATCCCCCTATACCAGATTTGTACATTGTTTATTTCTTTGTTGATTGATGTTAAAAGTGTGACATTTTAATGAAATTCATTAAAGCAATTACTTATTGTAAACATACTCTTCTAATTCTCTTTATAAATACCCTACAACAAATATTTGCTACAATTATTAATATTTGAACTACCATTAGACATGGCACGCATAATTGAATATTAAAATGACACTGAGACGAGACATTACACACATCGAGAAAAAAACAACAGTTACCGTCCTCGAGTAGTTAGTCGTCAAAAGAACCGACATGGGTACTTTAACCCGGAACGCTCTAAACATGCACTTGCTGAAGGTTTTTCAAACAGTATAAAAACAATATCCCATCAAGATGATATAAGTAACAGTAAGCGCCTACATTAGGAGTTACAAACATTTCAATAATGCAATTTACAAACATAAAATAATTAAAATAAACCAATAATAAACTTTGAATGAATATACAAATGCTGTTTTTTATTATGACGTTTTAAACAGTTCACTTCAAAGTTATTTAACACTGATGAATATTTTCTTCTTAAATTGATGTACAAATAATTACCATTTAACGATATCAATTTATACTATTTAATGTTTCACGTTAAAATTTATAATTGTGACTAATAAATTACCTTTACAAAACTATAACACTTAAGGTCTACTAAATACCAAATTTCTTAAGCCAAACAGAATTGTTATGATAGACGATGATATTACGTTCTCTGAGAGTTGTAAATTGTTTATTCGAAAGAAATACTTGCTTGAAAGAAGAAAACTAGAAATGGTTGATAATTAGAGAGGATTTCTAAAACAATAATAACATCAATTTATGTATAAAGTAAAATGTTACAACCTCTCCCAGGAGTACTGAACCAGTTTAAGCTGGCATGCAAAATAGTAATGAAAATGTAAATTATTTATAAGATTTATTCGACTTGAGTCAGTCCTAAGCATTACAGTAAATTGTCCAATACTTACAAAGCACACATAATAAGAGGCTGCGTATATATTTCAGAATAATCCGTAAACAATTAGATTAACTCTACAAAATAAAACTTACTGTTTTTTTACACTGAACATTGTATTAACCCTTCAGCAATATGCAAATACTAAACCAATTCCAACAAAACTCAAACGATGTTTGATAATATTATTAGTCTCTGGCTTTCATTCAAGATATAGCTATAGAATTATAAAAACCCAACGTTTGGTCATCTATTAAAAAGAATGGCAGTAAACCATCATATTCAACTGTTAACCGTCTTAAAACAAATCGCACCGTAATAACAGAAAAACAAAACATTTCGAAAACACTGGCTGAAAAATTTTGCACAAAATTCCTCATCGGCCAACTACACGCCTCAATTTCAAACCTTTAAACACTCTGCTGAAAGGGAAATGGTTAATTTTAAATCTAATAGTAACGAAACTTACAATCAGTCCTTTTCCTTGAAAGAGCTTAAGGATGCTCTAAATAAATCGCATGATACCGCTGCTGGTCCAAACGACATACCGTATCAATTCTTAAAACATTTACCAATTCGATCTCTAAACTTACTTTTGTCAATCTTTAATAAAATTTGGATATCCGGTAAAGTACCCAATTCTTGGAAAAAGGCTTTCATTATTCCACTTCATAAACAAGGTAAGGACCCAACAGATCCTCAAAGCTATAGACCTATTGCTTTGACGAGCTGTATTTGTAAAACCTTAGAACGAATGATCAATAATAGACTTGTCTGGTATCTTGAGTCCAACAACTTAATTTCAGAATATCAAAGTGGATTCAGACACCAACGTAGCACAGTCGATCATCTTGTTCGTTTAGAAACGCTCATTCGTGATGCCTTCATCAAGAAGGAACACCTTGTAGCTGTGTTTTTTGATCTTGAAAAGGCTTATGACACGGCTTGGAAACATGGAATGTTAAAGGATTTAGGTGACCTTGGTCTCAGGGGTCGTTTACCAATTTTCATTGACAGCTTCCTTTCTGACAGAAATTTTCAGGTCAAGATTGGGTCCACCCTGTCATCTGTTCATAAACAGGAACGGGGTGTCCCCCAGGGTAGTATTCTATCTGTTACCCTTTTTAACATAAAAATAAATAATATTGTAAAAACTCTTCATGAACGGGTTGACTCTTCACTCTTTGTGGACGATTTCGGTTTTGTTACCGCTCTTAACTATGAGCACAATTGAAAGACAATTACAACAATGCCTTAATAAGTTGAAAAAATGTTGGCACACAAACGGTTTTAAATTTTCTTCAACCAAAACCAACTGTATACATTTCTGTTTCGTGGAGTCTTTTTGACAGGAAACTGACTTTTCTTCCACATATTAATTACATCAAGAAGAAATGTCTCGAGGCTCTTAACTTGCTTAAATATTTATCCCATACAGACTGGGGAGCTGATAGGAAAACATTGTTACTTCTGTACCGTTCCCTAATTCGGTCTAAACTAGATTACGGAAGCATAGTCTATGGTTCTGCCAGGAGGTCCTATCTCCAGATGCTGGACGTCGTTCACAACCAAGGACTTCGTCTAGCTCTAGGAGCGTTCAGGACCTCACCAGTGCAGAGCCTTTACGTTGAAGCCAATGAACCACCATTATTCTTGCGTCGCGAGAAACGTTCTTTGCAGTATATAATTAAACTCGTGTCTAACCCCGATTACCCAACGTTTAATTGCGTTTTCAACCCTAAACATGAAGAGCTTTATGATCGATCACCTAAAGCCATCAGACCTCTTGGTTTAAGACTTAAGGATAGCATAAACACATCAGGTATAAAACTCGAAAACATTTCTGAAAACCCCACAATTGAACATCCACCATGGCAACTCCGTTCTCCTGATGTGAATTTAGAACTCTGTAAAAATAAAAAGTCGAACACAGATCCTTTGATTTTACGATCTGAGTTTCTCGAACTCCGTGACAAGTATTCTGTTCACGTTCATATATATACTGATTGTTCAAAGACGGACACTCATGTTGGCTGTGCTTGCGTAAGTAATAGCCACTGCATTAAACAAAGACTTCCTAACAACTCGTCTCTCTTCACCGCTGAAATCCGGGCTATAAATCTAAGCCTTGATGTCATTTCAGAACATTCCGGTGAAAAATATGTTATATTTTCAGACTCATTATCTGTATTGCAAAGCATAAATTCACTGAATTATTCAAATCCACATGTTCGCACTGTTCTTGTCAAACTTCAAAGTTTATACGACACTAACGAAATCTCCTTCTGTTGGCTTCCTAGTCATGTAGGCATCCGAGGAAACGAAGATGCTGAAAGGGGTGCAAAATCTGCCTCAGCCCTCACTGAGACAGATCTTTGCATCCCACACACTGATTTTAAACCACTTATTTACCGACATATTTTAACCAAGTGGCAAACAAGTTGGGAAGTATTGTTTGTAACAAATTACACGATATTAAACCTAACGTCGGTGCCAATGTCTCTGCTTGCAGAGAAAGTCGACGAGAAGACGTAGCTCTTACCCGCTGTCGCATTGGACATACTAGATTGACTCATTCATATCTCTTGAAAAGAGAAGTTCAACCTATATGTGTTCCTTGCCAGGAACCACTGACAGTCAACCATATTTTATTACAGTGTATCGACACAGACCACATACGGTCGAAATATTTTAATGTCCGTAACATGTACGAACTATTTAGGACAGTGTCGGATTCTAAACTGGTTTGCTTCTTGAACGACATTGGTATTCTTAGTAAGTTATAAATGTTTAAACTGTTTATTAACCAATCGTCATACTTTTTAAACCGTTTTATGTGTTGACCTGTTTTCAATTGTTATTTATTTTTTTACCTGATAGTTTTTATATTTTTCTATATTTTACATGCGTAGTTTGGTTTTTAACCTGATAACGCTTTATTCACACTTAACTTTGTATTCGGCTCCGTATGACCTATTAAGTGTCGGTGTGCCGTTAAATCCAAATAAATAAATAAACCTTTCCAGAAGCCAGTAAGTTGGCAAAAGACAAGGCAACGCCTGCTAGAGGCGCAACATATGCCTCAGCAACCAAAAAAAGCATCTCAGAGCACAACGACAATTTCACCCAGTATGAGGTCCCGACTGGTGACCAAACTACTGACAAAATCATTCCTTCAAAATACAAGGTAACGGAATCTTCTCAGACTCAAGCTTCTTCCATGATCAAAAACACTGCCCCTTTAAGTAATTATGTAAAGAATAATGCAAAGGCACAAATCAAGCCTGCAGCCAAGGACCAGGTCTCCTCTAAGGAGACACCTGGTCCTTCGGGGCAGAGGAGAGAACATAGCCCACACCCCCCCCCCCCCCCCCACTGCTCCTAACACTCGGGTAATTAACAACCATCAAAACAAATTCGAGTGTCTAATCGGACACCTGTAAACGCACCTTAAATGTAGTCTACAAGAATTAAGTTTAATAATCCTATGAATAATAGAATCATTCAGTGGAACTGTCGAGGTCTTAAGGCCAATTACAATGAAATACTTATTTATTATCTACTCTAAACCCTGCTGTGCGTTGTATTCAGGAAACGTTTCTTAGAGACTCTGATAAATTTGATTTTAAGGGCTATACTTGTTATAATCATATAAATACAGGTTTTGAGAGGGCATCTGGAGGATCGACAATAATTGTCAACTCCAAATTACCACACTTTCAAGTCGAACTTGACACAAACATACAAGCTGTTGCTATTCGTGTAACCCTACATAAAGTTGTAACTATTTGCTCTGTCAATCTTCCACCGAATGCAAATGTATCTAAAGATGATTTAGATAATCTTATTAACTAGTTGTCTACTCCAGATATACTCATTGGAGACTTCAATGGTCATAACCCGCTATGGGGATGTTTTGACTTCAATAATATGGGCAAGACGATAGAAAACCTTATTGCCCATAATGGCATATGTCTGGCCAATAATAAAAAGCCAACATATTGCACCCCGCACTGGGCACTATTCATCGTTAGACCTAACACCCCTCTGTATATTTAGATTACACTTGGGATGTACACGATGACCTTTGTGGAAGTGATCACTTTCCTATATTCCTTACAGACTATAATTCGCCAATAGGCGACGATAAACCTCGTTGGAAGATAGACAGAGAAAACTGGGACCTGTTCTCAGCTATTTGTTCTGCAGAACATGTCCCAACTTCAGTGGGAAATGTAAATGACAAAGTTTACATCCCTAATCCATTACGTTGCTTTGACTGTCAGAGATTGTGTCATCATGAATCAAAATGCACAATCATAATCTTCTGCGGTCGATGCTGAGAACCAACCCACTTCCCAAACTTTCAGTGTCAAACTGAGTCGAAGTGTGCAAATTGCTCTGGACCTCACGAAAGTAGGTTCAGAGAATGCCCAACATGGAAATTTGAGAAAGAGGTACTTAAAACTAAATACACCCTTAAAATCTCATTGCCTGAGGCACGTAAGTTAGTTAAGAAAAACTTGCTCCTAATTCTTCAAAAATAACTTACGCAGGCGTTATAAAATCTCACACTTCGGTTTGTCAAGACTGTTCGACGAAGTATGAAACTCCATCAGGTGACCAATTATTTGACAAAATCATCATTCAAACTAAGTTCAAAAATACAGAGTCTTCCGAAACAAACAAAACTACAAATAAAGCTACTACTACAACTTAACAATCCTCTTCTTCCCAACCTTACTCTATACAAACTACAATGCCTTTGACAAAGGCAGAAAGAAAAGCAGCCGCAAAGGCAAAATCTTCTTCAAACGAAGCAACCGGCCCTTCTGGAAAAAACAAAGGAACCTACCTCCCTTAATACCCGAGACAAGAGAGTTGGACGGTCTAACTCTCTAAATAGGTTCGATTGTCTGAAGGAGACGGAGTCTCCACCAGACAAGGCGCCAAGGTCACCCTTTAAGGCCCCAGAGTAATCCCTTCTAGATACAGTTAATATCCCATGAACAACAAAATAGCACACTGGAATTGTCGAGGTCTTAGGGCAATCTTTTTAATGAAATTTTACTTGTATTGGCTAATTTGAACCCTACTGTGCTAGGCCTACAGGAAACATTCCTGGAAGAAACCGATAAGATAGATTTTAAAGGTTATTCTATTAATAATCACATTCATACAACGTGTGATAGAGCGTCTGGAGGATCAACTCCAAACTGCCACATTCTAAGAGTAACCTTAATACTCATTCACAGGCTGTTGTCATTCGTGTAACAGTTCATAAGGTTATCACAGTTTGCCCTGTCTATCTTCCACCTAATTCAAATATTTCAAAATCAAAATAAGATGATTTAATAAATCAATTACCTTCCCCTTATATTCTTGTAGGGGATTTTAATGGACATAACCCGTCATGGGGATGTTCTGACTATTACAATATGGGTAAAACATTAGAGGACTTTATAGCCCAAAATAATATATGCCTATTGAATAACAAAAAGGCAACTTACTTACATCCTGCTTCAGGGCATAATTCATCTCTTGATCTTTCTTTATGTCACCCTTCTATATATCTTGATTATAGTTGGGATGTACCTGACGATATATGTGGAAGTGGTCATTTTCCTGTAATACTAACCAACGAATCTATCAACTTAAATGGCAATAATACTTATTGGATGATGAGCATAGCAACTTGGGAATTATTTTCAATGTTTTGTACTGAAAAATTGAGTATTTAAACATTTGAGAATGCTGAAGATAAAGTACATTCATTCTCAAAAATTCTTTATAGCATAGCTGAAAACTGTATACCTTAGACCACGACAAAGTCAAATCGTAACAAACCTTGGTTTATTGATGAATGCAAAACATCTATCAGAAAACGTAGATCGGCACTTAAAACATTTAATATTCGTTCTTCTACTGCTTATTTAAATAATGTCAAAAATGAAAGGGCAAAGAGTAGGCGAATCATAAAACAAGCCAAAAGAACATCTTGGCAGAAATTTGTTTCTGGTATAACTAGTAAAACTTTAGTCAAAAATGTCTGGTCAGCCCCAAGGAAAATAAGCGGTAAATCTTCCTCAGCCACAGTTAGTCATCTTAAATGTAATGACTCAATAATAACAAACAAAAAAGAAAATTCAGACACTCTTGCCAAATGTTTTGCAAAACCTTCATCTTCGGAAAACTACTCGAAAGAATTTCAAAATGTGAAGAATCGGGTTAGAAGAAAGTAAAATCAATTTTAAGTCGAGCAATAATGAAAATTACAACCAATCCTTTTCTTTAAGAGAACTTAGGGAAGCATTGAATAAATCTCATGATACCGCTGCTGGACCAGATGATATTCTCTACCAACTTTTGAAACATCTGCCGCATACATCATTAAATTAACTTTTGTATTTAAAATGAAATTTAATTTACAGACCTATTGCTTTGACTAATTCTATTTGTAAAACGTTAGAACGGATGATAAATAATAGACTCGTTTGGCTCTGAAAGTAGACGGTTCTGCCAGGAGATCATATCTCCAAATGCTTGATGTTGTCCTCAACCAGGGACTCCGTCTGGCCCTTCGAGCTTTCAGGACCTCTCCTGTAGAGAGCCTTTACGTTGAAGCTAATGAGCCATCATTATACCTTAGACGAGAAAAAATTGTGCTTCACTTGTACGAGCGTAAACCAAAGGCAATTAAACCTTTTGGTTTGCGAATGTTAGAAATTCACTCATCACACGTTAATTTAAATCAAGTTATCGAAAATAATGTTTTGGAAATTCCACCATGGCAACTGAAAATTTCCGCTGTTGATTTAACTCTCTGTACAAATAATAAATAAAAAACAGACCCATTCGTACTTTTCTCAAATTTGATCGAACTGCGCGACAAGAAATACTCTTACTACCTCCAAATATATACTGATGGCTCAAAAGCAGATTCACATGTCGGCTGTGCTACCGTAAGTAAAATTCAATGTTTAACACAAAAACTACCACCCGACTCGTCAATATTTACAGCCGAAATTCAGGCAGTTAACCTTTCAATTGATTTCATCTCAAATCATCCTGGCAATAAATTTGTAGTGTTTACTGACTCTTTGTCGGTATTACAGTCTATTAAAAATTTCAATTTTTCAAACACCCTCAATAGAGAATTATTTTTAACACTTAATGAAGTTTCTCTTAATAAGAATATTGTTTTCTGTTGGCTTCCTTGTCATGTAGGCATCCGAGGAAACGAGAATGCAGATAAGAGTGCGAAATCTGCCTCAGCGCTTACTGAGACAGATCTTTGCATCCCCCACACAGATTTTAAACCACTTATCAATCGATATATTTAACCAAATGGCAAACAAGTTAGGACAATACTGTTTTTAACAAATTACACGCCATTAAACCTAACGTCGGTGCCCATATCTCTACTTTCAGAGAAAGTAGGCGGGAAGACGTAGCTCTTACCCGCTGTCGCATTGGGCATACCATATTTACTCATTCATACCTTCTGAAAAGAGAAGTTCAACCTGTATGTGTTCCTTGCCAGGAACCACTGACAGTCAACCATATTTTATTACAGTGTATCCACAAAGACCACATACGGTCGAAGTATTTTAATGTCAATTACATTTACGAACTATTTAGCACAGTGTCGGATTCTAGACTTGCTTCTTGAACGAGATTAGTATTCTCAATAAGTGATAAATTTTTAAACTGTTTATTTACCAACCGTTATACTTTTTAAACCGTTTGATGTGTTGACCTGTTTTTAATTATAATTTATTTTTTTAACCTGATAGATTTCATTTTTTTTCTATATTTTACTTACGTAGTTTAGTTTTAACCTGATTATGCTCTATTCACATTTAACTTTGTATTCGGCGCCGTATAACCTGTTAATTGTCGGTGTGCCGTAAAACTCAAATAAATAAATAAGTGGGGTAATGATTCATATTATTATGGTGTCATTTTATAGGATAAATAAATCACATTACTTCTTGATTATAGATTTCTTTTCGGCCAGATGATATGTTTCGAAAATAAGGCATCAGAAGCTTTGAAATAGTATTCCATAAAATAAACAGGAGTGTTGTGTTAATTGAATTTTAATAATTAACAAGTTTGATTACTCAGGAATGTATGGTCTGCAATCCAGAGGGACTTTAAGCAACTTTTCCATCTCGTCCACACACGCCAAATGCGTTGTCTTTCAGTAGTTAAACTTGTTGGTAAAAGAGCTTATTTTCGTTTTATTTTGTTTTAAAACGAAGAACTTCTGCAAAGTACGTGTTTTTGTGCTGCATCTGTCCGATAAGGTTAAGAGATAACTATCACATTTTTGCCTCAAATATCCAAAGTTGCGGCATTTTAGACACGTTTTATTTCACCATGCTTACTTTCGTAGCTCGGGCATCCGAAATCAGTACAGGGAATTGGATATTACTCAGTTCTATTGTCAATAGAATGTTTCTGTTAGTTTTCTTCTTATTAAATTGTTTGAAACAATCCGTAAAAGATTTATGCAAATATGCATATACATGACATAGAAAATGCAAATACGTTAAACTGGTCTGATCAATAAAGTACGTTTTAGTTTTATTATACGTATTGGAAAGCCCATGTTTTGCCTCGTTATATAGAAATTGCATTCGTCAGAGAAGTTTAACAATGAGGAATTATTGTATAAGTTGTATATTTCAATATTCCTACATAAAATATATCTTTATTTAAAAGCCCATATTCTGTGTACGCCAGGCAATGTACTACTAGTAGCGAGTGCAAAAGGAGTTACTATTTCCTGCTTCCGTATGCTTAAAATTGTCAGTAGAATCCTCTAAATAATAAATGATATCTGGAGGTAATGCAGGGGATTAAGAGCGTAAATCAACCCCCGCCTTTGTATCATGTTCACGTTTTTTTAGGTACTGAAAGATTTGTTTGGTTGAAGACGCATTTCCCTGACAGTTTCACATCAAAGTAAACCTTTTGCTTCACTCGAACACATACGATTGGATACGATTTGAGTTTTTGGGATACCACTTACATGCCAGGAAAGAAGCCGAACCATCTTTGTAAAAAATAGACAAATCGTCCTCTGTACTCTTATTTTATGTAATAAATATATTTATCTATATTTTGGGACGCTGTTTTAGGTATTAAGGACAAATTCTGTTTTGTTATTCACATATCGCTTGTAAAGTAAAATATGACATTTTATGGTTTCATGTTACCACGATATGATTAAACAAGTTTACATTACCAGTCAGACCTTAGTAATAACTATATTACAAACATCACAAATAAAACGAACTTCTTTACCATAGAACTTAAATATAGCTAATTAGCACAGAAATTATTCCTACACCACTGGCAACAAGTTCCATCTTTGCGAAACCATAACATCAAACGGAATACCGCTATAGCAATGAAACAGTCAACAAAAGCCTCAAATTATGTCTGAACATATGTCGCTTTCAACGGTTTCATCAAGTTAACTGTTAAATCGAAATAAATATCAATTAACAAAATAACAATAAATGACAGTGGCTTCACAAAACACCATACAAGTCACGATTCATAGCTAATGCCAGCTCTAGCACCACCACTTACATATTTAAACTACTTACGTCTTGCCTTACAGCCGTTGGCAATCACGTTGTTAAATATTGTGAAAAAGTGTATGAAAATTCAGGAATTAACATTTTTTGGTCTATTAAAAATACTTCAGAATAGGTAAATAAGAAAAGGTCCTATCAAAACTCTAACAGATATTTAAGTTTTATCTACACGTAGATAAAGGCAAACAAGGTAAATGCAAATGTGAAAAACAAATAAACACAGAGACGAGACATAACACACATAAAGAAAAACCATCAGTTACCGCCTTGGAACCTTGAAGTCTTAGACAAGTTTCGTACTTAAAACTTTCATTGCTCTGCAGTTAATACTAACGATTTTTCTACGCTGTTCACTTCTTTACCTCATGATTTAATTAGGACCAAATTGATTGCTCTTACTGAGAAATCATTTGCTCGAGACAACGTCTATATATTGCGTGTCATGAAAGAAATGCATTTTTACCAACACTTTCTTATAAAAGTTTACTATGTGGATTTGCACGTGGGTGTTTGTGAAGCTCTACGTTTTCTATTAGACAATATTTACATTAAGTGCGGTGACACTTTATTTAGGCAAGTAATTGGTATCCCTATGGGAACAAACTGTGCACCATTAATTGCAGATTTGTTTTTATACTGCTTTGAACGTGATTTCATGTTAACTTTATCCCCTTTAAACCAAAGCCACATTATAGAGGCTTTCAATTTAACGTCAAGCTATCTTGACAATATTCTAACTATAGGTAATCCTTTCTTTTCTCAAATGATCCATCTGATTTACCCTCCAGAACTTACCCTTAATAAAGCAAATAACTGACATTTAAATGCAGCATTTCTAGACATTGAGATCAATATTTCCAATGACAACATCTCTACTAAAATCTATGACAAGAGAGATGATTTCAACTTTGGTATTGTGAATTATCCATACCTTGATAGTGATACACATCGTGCTACCTCCTATGGTATTTACATATCACAACTTACAAGGTTTGCACGGGTTTGTACTAAAGTAGAAGATTTCAATACTAGAAACCGTTTTATTTCTTCTAAACTGTTACAGCAAGGCTTTCGTTTTCATAAATTAAGAAAGGCGTTTTCAAAATTCTTTCACCGCAATGGTTTTATTGCTTCTAAGTACAGTAGCAGTATGAACACACTTATGCAGAAAGGCATAAGCCATCCTGCATTTTATGGAAATGTTTTATACAAGTTAAAGAAGATCAAGGGTCTCGATAACTTTTCTGACCACTTTACAAAACTTATCAGAAAATGTATTGCAGACGGTTACAACCCGGGAATCCTTTGATGTACTGCATTGCTTGCCATTGATTCTTTTACAGTCAAGAACTTGCATTGCTTTAACAATACACGACGACCGGACAGGTCGTTGAGACTATATGAAAACAGTGACTTAAAGCCATAATTGGACAGTCACTGTTGGATTTCCTGTCTCTTCATCTCTCCAGTCGTGCCCTATATAGGTGGGACAACTTGAGCAGTCTCCCATACCCTTTACATGAGATTGCACAGTAGGTATAACATCGGGATTTTTTGTACCTTTATCATATATAATATGTCGACTGCGGATAAATCCTCGGCTTTTATGATGTTTTTTTTTTTTAAAACGTATTAACTCTAAACAATACTTTAACTCTAAACAATACTACGTTTTATTTTGTTGATTTGGGTTGTTTTCTAAAATTCTATGATTTCTTTTGTTTGTTTTTTTACATTTCACTTTTGACACTTTGGCATATGACGTCATGCCATTGTATGACGTCATTATATTGTTCTTATCTTATTTGAAACTACTCTCTCATTTGGAATTTTTAGGTTGCCGAGGCTTTTTTCTACTCTACATAATGTACATATGTTGTTAGTTAATTCTATTACTAGTTATTATGTAAGTACATAAGTTCATTATATCTGTTTTAACACCTGATGCAGGTGTTTACTGTTAGTTAATTCACTTTGACGGGATATTTTTATTTACATTGTTTGATAGAAAAACCTCCAGGAAGTGCGAGGTTGGAGCGCTCCACAAACCAGGTTGGAGCGCTCCACAAACCAGGTTTAAGCACCACAGTTGGCCCTTTTGCCGACTGACCGTTCCAAGGCGGTAACTGATTGTTTTTTCTTTTTGTGTGTTATGTATCGTCTCTGTGTTTTTGTCACATTTAAATTTACCTTGTTTGCCTTTGTCTAGGTAGATAAAATTTAAATATCTGGGGAAATATTGATAGGACATTTTCTTATTTACCTACCTTAAAATCCACGTATTCAAAATCGAGCAAAGCAATGATGAACTGCTATGTGTTATACCGACGACAGTGGTCGATTTCAGAAAACCCACCAAAAAGATATGTTCCATTAAAATTAAAACCCAAGATTTACGGCAAAATTCAATGTCGGGGACACTGGTCGTTTTCGGGAAAAATTACGTGCAACATTGGTCCCTGGCATTTTTAGGGAATTGTACATTGTAACCAGGAAAGAATGGAATTCTCTGCAAAAATCGTACTGACCCTTTGCAAATATAAATCGTAAATACAGTATGACCAATAAGTTAGTGATCAGTAAAAAAATAAGAAGGTCTTCAAAGGGGTCGACTCTGTCTGTGCGTGCTGAGTTTAAGAATTACAGATATAAGCTAAGAAAAACAAACGTGTTTTAACAAAATCTTTGATATTGTAATATGATAGTATAATGTGTTTTATCTCTGACAAACTTTTATTACGTGAATGTGATTGAGGCTAGTCAATCGTTGTCTAAAATATTATAAGTGCACATTGTTTCTTATAGGTTTTCTAATATGGCGGCGCCCGTGTACGTTTGCAAATATGTAAAACAAAACCACAATAATTTGTGCTTTACTCTTGAAAAATGCTATATGCCAAATCTTTTGGTGCGAGGTAGGTTTCTAGATGTTAAGCTTTTAAAACGGTTTTAACAAGAGACAAATATAAACGTTTATGAATGTTGGAAAAATATGGGTATACTTTACCTTTTGGAAGTTGTTGATCAGTGTTAGGAGCACTCTTACATGTATATGTTAAAAATACCTTTGGTAAAGTTGATGAAAAATATAGCGATCTTATTTAACACTGTATTTTACTGACAATCACAAAAAATGGCTTCAAATTGCTA
This sequence comes from Sinonovacula constricta, assembly GCA_007844125.1. Taxonomy (NCBI): domain Eukaryota; kingdom Metazoa; phylum Mollusca; class Bivalvia; order Cardiida; family Solecurtidae; genus Sinonovacula; species Sinonovacula constricta. The sequence continues at coordinate 84,061,771 of CM017555.1, forward strand.
GGATGTAAATAATATGTGTATTTTGTCCGATTTTACAGAGATGTTTAATTATTAGAAACAATTTTCTTGATGATTTGTTATGAAAGGAAGTCAAATATACAGAAATATAAATTAATAAATCTAAAAAGATCACGTGTAAATAATGTTATTTCTCGCATTTGTTTTTACTATAAAAGCAAACACTTACGAATAATGTCAAAGACAGTAGACGAAAACCCGATAATTGCAATATGCAAACGAATTTCCCACCAAAATCCTTATGCCATAGCTTTGTGATAAACTAATTATCAAGGAACAAATTTTGCTTTCCACGGAGTGTAATATAGCTGGTTACCCTGGAGGCTTATACGACGTCCATTCTTGATATTAGAAACGCAATAACTGGATAATAATTTGCCGTTCGAGCCTAAGGCGACGCAAGTGTTGGGAATGTTTTGGATATGGATGCAAAATATTCTTCATCGAGTGTAAAAGTTGCCCTGTTAGGATTAGTGAATGTTTAATCAACTTATTAATCTGATCGGCGAGTTAGTTTTGCAGCACATAGCTTTTCATTCGGATCACATCGGCTATTTTACTTTCAGAAACAGTCCTCTGAGGTAATACGGGAAAACGTAGCCCTGGAAAGATGGTGGCCAACCTACAAACATCTTGATACAGTCTGTAGACATAACATGTTGCTATATGATATACATACAGCAAAATATTGAAGGAAAAACAACAAATAAGACAGAGTTGGGAAAGAGAAAAAAATCATACTGAGATATTTTACTTCTTCACCGAGAGCTATGCAAACAATCACAAACTATGTGATATAATGGATATTTAAAATGTACTCTAGCCAAAAATGATGCGAACGACAGCTTTTATAAGTGATGACAAAATATCGTTTTATGAACAGACATCTGTGTAGTGAAATAATTAACAAACAATATCGATACGTTATCTTCACAAAATCTACAACATGAGTCCTAGCTAAAGCACAACAAAAATAGCGTGCAATGTAAGAATAGAACACATGCACATTGAAATTGAAACATCATCTTTATGTAAATCAAACAGTTGACATGCTAAGCTTGTTTTTGCTTTGCGGAGTGGCATATATTAATCGCAGTGTCTGTCCATCTGTAAGCCTTATTTCCATGTCTCGGTCATAAATTGCATTTTATTTACAAATTTTTTATCAAACATTGTCACTTTAAGACATTCAATTAAAGGTGTTACGCACATATCATTTATAAGTGCACCCATTCAAAAAATACTTTTGCAAAGTGAGGCCATTCCTTGTGTTATTCACGTTCTGCATAAGCATAATTATATTAATGTCGGCCATAGCATTGCCATTTCTACACAGGTACTAAACTAAACTTCATATACTTACTAACATACACTTGAAGGTATGCTCGCATACCCTTTACCCGTTCAAAGTCAAGCTCATTGTTTGCTGTTATTGAATCTTCAGAGACACATGAATATTCCTGTAACTGTTTCTGCTTAAATTTTAATTGACACTTTAAAACCAAGTAAATGTTTCAGAAGAAACAAACCTTAAAATCTGAAACGCGAGGTCAATGTTTTTTCACGCAGCGCTACATTGACATAAAGTATGACATCTATATTTCTTCAGTCATTTTTGTAATTAGGTGCAAATGTTGCCATTATGGACAAAATATATTGAATTGAGAATAATCTTAAGCAATAGTAAGAAAGGTAACCGGACTACTCCTGTTTACAGATTTATAAAATATAACCTTGCGTACGTTGATAATACATGCATCGACACAAAATGGCCATTGTTAAATAATAACCATAAAACATGGCGCTACTTCAAAATGGACAAAGACTAGGATTGCTATTTTAAACATTCTAAAAAGGCAGAGCAAATAGGACTGCAGGATTCTGCGAGATGTTGGTTGCAAGTTAATCATAATGTACAAGAAGGCAGAATTTTGACGTTTTTATTATATAATTCTTTTAAATGAAAAAACTTAATTGAATAAAAATAATCCGATTAGGTTGTGCCAATTGGGCAATACCACCATTATACCGATGCTGGAATAAAAACTACATTATTGCGAGCGTATGCATATTACGTTTTCATTGCGTGAATGTTTTTATATAAGGTCAGTTGGCACAAGGACCAAGATGACCGGAATAAGACAGCTATTTCGAATATACCTCAGTATACAAGGTGGATGCTTGGATATCGGTTAGTGTGTACATGATCTCATATGATCGACCTTGTAATTATCCGGTCTAACCCGTTCCATGTTACATACAGATGGGTATAATATTTATTGGTTTATTCAATTCAGTAATTCAACTGAATGCCATAGGTTGGGAAGTTTCTTATACGCAAGTCGAAGCAAATAAAGACAAAGAAGTAATCGTAACCAGTACCAGGCAAAGTTTGAATATACAAATATGATACAATAAGATGAAAAAAGTTATTTTCATGCGTTTAAATTAATCTTTTGTAACTTCTTCAAAGATTCAAAGAAATTAAGCTCAGATGTCTTAAAAAGATAGATTGAAAGTAAGAGTAGAAGTGAAATAGACTGAAATAGACGGCGTGTGTAATCCATGAATTTAATATTAAAAATACACACAAACAGGTAATTTTAAACAGCAAACATTACAGCTTTGAGGCCAATCTATAATTTTATCACTACGACCTCAGTTGTCTGAGAGCAAAGCAAGAAAAAGGCGACTGATTGTCGTCTGTTATGTCGCTTTTTTATTTTTAATCAGAATAGTGTATTAATTCCGAGTGAACAATTGAAAAACCCAGCTGCATTGAAAAGGCTCGGCATAGCACCGCTTGAAAATTAATACATATCTCGTCTGCATATTTAACGTTTTTTTATTAGTTTATTGAGCAAAGTGTTATGTCAGTAATATTCATTTATGTACTACATCTGAAAGTGTTAATTGTTATATCTCTAAAAACAGATTTATCTTTTTCTGGCGGCCAACATTTGCATTATGAGAAATGCTGAAATGAAATTAGTTACACTATAGTTAAAACAACAATAAAAGAGTTTGCATTTTACATTTACTTTTTAGTATTTATTTCATAATGAAAAGTTTACAGAAAAATGTATTTATTTTTCTGATATTAAATATAAATCGGTAAATCATCACATGCAATGATAGTACAATAATAAAGGAACGTTTCGATATAATGCGGTGAAATTGTTGAGAAATTTTAATTTAACATTAGAAACTTTAAACCCATTATTGAATTGTGTCATTTCCTTTTAATTGAGAAATATTTTTTATTCTTGATTATAGCATTTTCTTTTCTTTCAAATGCAATCATACTATTTCGAGAGTTAAAAAGTTAAAAGGGTTTATGTAATATCAAATGAAATATTTACAAAGCTTAATTTGTAAATATTACAAAGTAACAATAACGGATTCCGCCTTTCCTGTGCCTTAAGAAAGGACTCAGTTTAAATCATATAATTATCTTTTTTGCGGGAGATCGAAAATCAAACATAAGCGTAGTATTTAAAAATTAATCGACATATTTGCTTACATAAAACAGTTATACCATAATAGAATAATGAACGTTGTCTTCTAAAATGTAGCATGATTTACATTATTTCTCAACGATTTACTGCCATCAACGAGCTTATGTGTATATTTGCCAGCTACATTTTAGATGGTATCCGACAGCTTTGACCAGGTATTTATTCTGAAAAAAATAATACATATACATTTTATTACCTGAAAAGCTCTGCATAACACCCGACTCGGCATTAAAATAGGTACTTCCTATCAGAACCACGCTGCACAGCTATTTATAAACCAAGAAATCCACGTGACCAATTGCTTTTGAGATCATGTTTTATCACTTTTTGGGTTATCCGCTCTGACGTTGTTATCTAGTTTTAGCAAAAGTCCCTATTTATAGATATAAATAAAAAATCAAATACCACATTATACCCAGAATCATTGTAGCATTTTTTCTTCATGTCTCGTATCTCGTGAGATCGCGTAACATCATGAACTCGACCGTATGATTTTTATAACAACGTGCATGAATGCTCCGTCTAAAAAGAAAACTCGAAGACATGCATTTTAACCATGCAAATACCGAGAAATGAATATTCCACTAACAGAAATCAGTTTCCACTAAACCGAAACCCATAAAACCCGCGTCTACTAAGCTACCGACAAACGTCCACATTAGTTTTGTTTTCGTGTCTGCTGTTGAACGATTTGCGTTATTAACTTGATCGGATGCAGAAAGTATTTTATGTTCACGGTAGACACGTAAACTTATCATCTATTCTGTTTTATTACGACCGGAGAAATATGTATCACGTCTTAAATATGGATCTCCGAGGATGGTGATAAAGACAACATATGCAAGCAAATGTAAAAGATGCATCCTGCACCAGTGAAGATTAAATCAAGGAACCAAAGTCTGTCAAAGAAAAAAATACACGTAACAATCCTTATACGATGAATTAAATGACAACATAGGTAACATGTACTCTACACAGGCAACAGTATTGTAATCATGAATAAGAGTATTATATATGACCTATGCGCAGTGCATCATTTATCAAAGCCTGAAAAGGCACATTGAGACGAGACATAACACAAATATAACAAGTATATTTAGATCTAAGTAACGCCAATGTACAGAACTGTAGAGGTAATTTGAAACAATAACGTCCACTTTGTATGTATAAAATTGTAGTGATGTAATTTGAATCAACACTGTATTAGAGTCAGGGTAGTTGAATTATAAGATAAGAATGCTACTTGAAGGGAAATTTGTCGAAGACACAGTTTACTTGCTGAAGATAAAAACACCAAAAATGTCCGCATTTGAAAAGGTTCAATATTATTGGTCACATTTCTGATACGTTGTCCGCAGCACCAAACTGTAAATCAAATATTCTCCTTAAATATTTTATATATATATATCTCTAATCATATGGACATAATCAAGAATTTAATTTTAAACATTAAGCCTTGTAGAAGCTGCTGCCTTCTCTATTGCATGCTGCAGGTTTTCCATACGTGTCTATTTAACTTTAAAATGTGTAAATGCACTTGTAAAATAAAACACAATAAGTGTTTTTTTCACATAATTTAAGCATTATAGTCAGAATTCATACATTAATTTACGACTGGAGCAAATTGTATTACTCTCTTCCGTCTAGGTTACTCTATTATCTAAATTTCAGATACATGTGTATGCCAGTAAGAGTAGATGAATGAAGATTCAATTGTAATCTACTGCTGAAAAAAGACAACCCGTTGCTCTCCTTGTGAGCAGCAGCGTCAATGCATTAATATTGTAAATGTATTAAAATATGACAATATTTCACAATGTTGAACCGAATATGTTTTTATAAATATCACGATCAGAATAATGTAATAAAAGTACTCTTTTGCATCAGTATAAAACCTGGAAATGTCCTGTAAGAATATATCATAATGGAAACTATAGCACGGCTGTAGCACACTGAACCGCCAACTATTACTTTTTGACGATATAATGTCTAATATGAGAATCCACGTTTGTTTAGAGGTTCTTCCTTCGAGTTAAAATAATAAACTTGCTTAAGCGACCTTTTGCTGACTGGCCGCTGCAATGCATAAGCTGTTAGTTTTGCTCTTTTGTTTGTTTGTTTATTGTGTTTGTAGTCGCACCAACAGTATTTAAGATCTGGCGACGGTGTCCACTTGAAGCAGATATAGTTCTGCCTTCACTAAGTATATGCCGTGATCACCTGGCATGATACCACACCCATTCACAATATTCTGACACCGGGCCATCCAGTATTGGAACTAACCATATATTTGCTTGAGTGTGCGTCAGCAAGGGATATATACGACTACCATTTACAACGACTTGTGGTATGTCGCGACCCGGGATCGACCTCGAGGCCTCCCGTACCTGGAGCCGAAATTCTATCAATTGCGGTACCAGGCTCAGTCAATACTTGTCACTAAAACAATAATTTGCGTGTTCGTTTGATTTTATTGATTTAATTATTTTATTAAATAATTTAGCTATATTATCAAAGGATATTTTCATATTCAAATGATCTAAAACTTGGATTGTTTTTTGTATGTCTGAAAACTATATTGTGCATTATTATTTGTGTTAATAATTCCCCCCACATCAAACTCTTACTCTTTTGATTGATGGTGTGTCAGGATATTAAGTCATTTTACCATATCTTCAAGCATTAGAAAGTCACGAGGGAAATTAAGCAGTCATGTTATCCTGTTTGTTTTTCAAACATGAAAGTCTCTGTGGGAATGAATGATTGATCATACGCCAAGTACTTCATATACAAGCATGCACGTCACATGAAATGCATCAAAGTTTAGACTGGCTAATATTATAAGTGGCAAGTAGAAAATGTTTTTCCTTTAATTATATACAATATTGGTTTAACTAGTGTTATCATTGCAATATTTTTCTTTACACTTTTATGTCTGGGGAACGCCTATAGTTTAAGAGGCTCTAAAATTTAAAAGGCGTGACTGAGGTTTAAAGATTTCCTGACAACAATCATTGCATTTCTCATTAACAACATTTACTGATGTTACTTACACATCCCTCTTTACATACCTTGTTTGCATAGACTGAATCCTACATCGTACTAAGAAATAAATTAATGGTACTATGTGATTTCAGCACCATTGGACATAAATTTTACGTCAGAATGGAATGATTCCCTAATAATGTAATTACAATACCACATGTTATGATCAGCGCCTCAACACCTGCACCAAAGTACTCGTGTCTGAATGATTGATAATTTCAAGCATCAATAACAGTACGATATGCATTACTTTTGTGTTGGGGTGATTGTTAAATAAGAAAATATGACACTGTCAAATAAACATTGCAACATATACCAAATTTGAAAAGGCAGATTCATATCCAAACCAAGTGCAAAAGTAAAAACTTGTTATCCTTAAACATAGTCATTAAACAATCAAACAAAAGGAAAAAAAACAGTTACCCTTTTGAATGGTCATTCGACCAAAGGAGAAAACTGGAGTACCTGTAAGCAGTGTTATTTAATTTTGGAAAAAGGCATGATACTACCTGAAAAACTTTTTAAAATATTTCGGTGACCTTGGCCGTAAGGGTCATTTATCCATGTTTATTAACTATATTATTGACAAACATTTTCAAGTGTGAATTGGCAGAAACTTGTCTTCTGCTAACAAACAGAAACAGCTTATCCCTTAGGACAGTATTTTAGTTACTCCTTTTTGATATAAAAAAAATAATATTGTTCGTACAGTTCACAATTGTGTCGATTGTTCACTTTTGGTAGATGATTTCTTCATATACTATCGCCTAAGAAATAATAAAGGCCGTAGAAAGGTAGTCACATCAATGCCTGTTTAAATTACAAACATGACAAACATGGAGCAATGACCATTATTTTAAATTTTCACTAAGCTAAACAAAAAGCATGCATTTCTGTCCAATAAAAGACGGCTCTTTATACACATGCTAAACTTATATGCTGTCAGAGATTACAAACTTCAGCTCGGATTCATTTCAGACACATTCTGTATTCTAAAAACAACAAGCTAGTAAAATACATTACAAACTACATTAAATATATAACATTTCTCTCCCATTTAATATTAAAACAAATATTTTCTGAGCATTAAATATCTACTAAACGGATGAGTCGAAAAATCGATAGTTTCAAATACTTTCAAAACGGCCACAGAATAATTTAGCAATTCTGTTTAAGGACCCTTTGACAATCACAATTGGAAATTGTACACACCCTCAGTGCAGCGAACGCCCTCACATACCAGCCTACAGTCAAATATTGCCTCAACTGGCCACTTGCAGTAGTTCACTAGCACAAACACAGCGCTCATTCCTGTCCAGCATAGCAGACATCATATTCTATTCTAGCTCCTATCTTCGGATGACAGGTCGTTGGAACATGTCTTTTTAACTGAGTTTTTGTGGCACTCGGCCTGTTCAATAAATTACCAGAAAAGCTTTGCAAGCTGAAAGTGTAAATTTATCCGTGACATCACTCCCAGTAAATATTACCAAAACATAGTTTAAATACTTGTTTATATTGTTTATCTTTAACAATTAAATGTTAACGATGTGCATATTTTTATTGTCATTGTTCATAGTTTCTGGTTTATATGATTAAATGCTGACCATGTACAAGTTTGATTATTTAATACAATTCATGAAATATATGTTTTAAATTTTCTCCAACCAAAACCAATTGTATACATTTCTGTCAGAAACGTGGTCTTTATGCTGAACCCTAATTGTTTTTAAATAACGTTCGCATTCCCATCGTCCAGGAAACTAAGTTTCTTGGAGTCATTTTTGACAGGAAACTGACCTTTCTTCCACATATCAATTACATCAAGAAGAAATGTCTCAAGGCTCTTAACTTGCTTAAATATTTATCCCATACAGACTGGGGAGCCGATAGGAAAACATTGTTACTTCTGTACCGTTCCCTAATTCGGTCTAAATTAGATTACGGAAGCATAGTCTATGGTTCTGCCAGGAGGTCCTATCTCCAGATGCTGGACGTCATTCACAACCAAGGACTTCGTCTAGCTCTAGGAGCGTTCAGGACCTCACCAGTGCAGAGCCTTTACGTTGAAGCCAACGAACCATCATTATCCTTGCGTCGCGAGAAACTTTCTTTGCAGTATATAATTAAACTAGTGTCTAACCCCGATAACCCAACGTTTAATTGTGTTTTTAACCCTAAACATGAGGAGCTTTATGATCGATCACCTAAACCCCTCAGACCTCTTGGTTTAAGGCTTAAAGATAGCATAAACACATCAGGTATAAAACTCGAAAACATTTCTAAAAACCCAACAATTGAACATCCACCATGGCAACTCCGTTCTCCTGATGTGAATTTAGAACTCTGTAAAAATAAAAAGTCGAACACGGATCCTTTGATTTTACGATCTGAATTTCTCGAACTCCTTGACACGTACTCTGATCACCTTCATATATATACTGATGGTTCAAAGACGGACACTCATGTTGGCTGTGCTTCCGTAAGTAATAGCCTCTGCATTAAACAAAGACTTCCTAACAACTCGTCTATGTTCACCGCTGAAATCCAGGCTATAAATCTAAGCCTTGATTTCATTTCAGAACATTCCGGTGAAAATTATGTTATATTTTCAGACTCATTATCTGTATTGCAAAGCATAAATTCACTAAATTATTCAAATCCACATGTTCGCACTGTTCTTGTCAAACTTCAAAGTTTATACGACACTTACGAAATCTCCTTCTGTTGGCTTCCTAGTCATGTAGGCATCCGAGGAAACGAAGATGCTGAAAGGGGTGCAAAATCTGCCTCAGCCCTCACTGAGGCAGATCTTTGCATCCCACACACTGATTTTAAACCACTTATTTACCGACATATTTTAACCAAGTGGCAAACAAGTTGGGACAGTATTGTTTGTAACAAATTACACGTAATTAAACATAACGTCGGTGCCAATGTCTCTGTCGCATTGGACATACTAGATTGACTCATTCATATCTCTTGAAAAGAGAAGTTCAACCTGTATGTGTTCCTTGCCAGGAACCACTGACAGTCAACCATATTTTATTACAGACCACATACGGTCGAAATATTTTAATGTCCATAACATGTACAAACTATTTAGGACAGTGTCGGATTCTAAACTTGTTTGCTTCTTGAACGAGATTGGTATTCTTAGTAAGTTATAATTTTTTAAAATGTTTATTTACCAATCGTCATACTTTTTAAACCGTTTTATGTGTTGACCTGTTTTCAATTATTATTTATTTTTTTACCTGATAGTTTTTATATTTTTCTATATTTTACATGCGTAGTTTGGTTTTAACCTGACAACGCTTTATTCACATTTAACTTTGTATTCGGCGCCGTATGACCTATTAAGTGTCGGTGTGCCGTAAAACCCAAATAAATAAATAAATAAATAAATAAAGTAAGTCAAATGTTATGCTCTACTTTGTTGTTTGTATATGGACCATTTCCCATGCATCGGAAGACGATTCGTGACTGCTTATAGTGTTAAAACTGGATGCTACAAACAGTTACACTTCTTTGGTCATTTCATTCTAGACTAAAATAATCAATTTAATTTACAATCAACAATTTTGTGTTGTTTTTCATATATAAATAATTCCCCACTCCCTAAGTATTAATTTGGTCAGTATTTTATTAGTCGGGTTTCTTTTCATTGCTTTCATTTGAGAAACCCCACAGGATGGCGCGTTTAGAGCTTTAGTAGAAACGGGTTAAGTACCCCAGTCGGTCCCTTTTGCCGACTGGACCCTCCAAAGCGGTCACCGGTGGGTTTGCTCGTTTTGTTCAACGACTCATCACAGATTTGTTCTCACTTTTACATAGGCCCCTCTCCTGATAACTGAAATACTGTTGATAAACCCAACAAACAAACAATTTACATAGAAATTTGTCATATTTTCTTATTCATATAATCGTGTTAGGTTAATGTGTTAAATATCCATATAAATTTTATCTACGATCATGTTTATGTACGATTTTTGTAAAAAATAAAATAGAGAATATAAAACACTGTCTGCAAATCCTGATAGGGTTGTTACAATATTTTTAACCTCTGCACTGTGATGGACTTATCCACACTTATGCCATTTGCCCACGCCGAAACCTTATCAACATATGATTAGCAGGTTATGAGCTAAAAATGCGTATATAAACACAGTGTCTTTAGTTTTATTCTGTTATTAAATCTATGTCATGAAAATGAATAATACTGACAAAATCAACGGTGATACACTTAACGGATCTTCTAACACTACCACTTGATTTGTTTAATATCCCAGAAATTATTTAGGATAGGTGCATTAAATTTTAAACACTTATGAACGGGTCTCTCCTGCTGATAAAGCAAGAACACATTTCATGTGTATTACTTGGATATTTTATCTTTTTATTTCATAAATATATCACCAAAAGTAAAACCAAAAGAAATAAAGGTTAATTTAATATATAATCGGGGCACCTTTGGCGTAGTGGTAGAGTCACCATTTTGTAACTCCTCTGATTGTTAAGCATCTCACCGCGTGAGTCGGATCCCATTTCGGGGCTAAGGACTGTGGGAAGGTGTTTCTAGCCAGATATTTGTCTGGGGTCTTTCTCCACCCAAGTAGCTGGACGTCGTCCAATAATTATCATAATTGGTAGCTACAAAATTATAATATATAATCGAAACAAAATAACACAGCATGAGCTGATTTTTCGCCTTTTATGAAAACCCATTTCTTTCCCAATTATTGATAATACAATTATCTACTTTAAATTTGTTTCTTCAATCCATATTTTGCTTTTAAATCAAATGGACTAAATCGAAGATGTCCTCTAAATACCTTTCGTGTAGTAGTGAAAATGACAATATAACAATCCGCGTTATGACGTTTTGAAACGCAGCGCAATCTTATTTTTGTATCGTTTACTATAATCAATATTCATATATCAAAGAAAATTATTTTAAAAAATCATATATCATAAAATCGTATCTGTTTAAAGTTAAAGTGGCGAATATTTAATAATAATCTTAAATCTTCTCTTAAACCACACGTGCTGATCATACGGCTTTCAAGAAGTAACGCGTGGTGCACGTGAAACTTGAACCCGCACGTGCCTATCATGATGGGTTTTAAGTGGCAAAGCGAGGTGCGCGTAGAACTTGTGCCAAACACATATTAATGATTTGGAAACTTAGTAAAGTACTATTTTACCGAGTCTTCCAACAATCTAAGATTATCAATAGAAGAAAGAGCAAGGGTTGTAGGCTTTCTACAGGGTAGCGTCAGTTAGAGACAGTTCAAAACAATCCGCTTATAAGATTACCGTTTAAACACCCATTTGGTTTGGTTCATTGTTTTGTGTATAAGTTAAGTATAGAAAATGTCTCGACCATTTTTTATTCTGTACAGTAAAACATTTCGCTTGAACTGAACACTCCACACATTGAATAGGATCGAGTCCTATTTTTGACGTGGTATTTGACGTTATCTACATTAAAGTTAGGTTTATTGCTAATACAGTGCAAGTGAAACATTGAAATCAGACGCACTACACTAAAATGTTTCAGATGATTCTGCCTGTACAATCGTAACGGAATGTTTATGACCCGATTCCATCTTGTAATAAATTGGGATATACTTTCGACATCTAACTGTGCTTTCAGTGTATTCATCAAAGAATACAACAGTCTGCAGATTTTAGTTTATGCATTGTGATACTAATGCAATCATGTATTATTTTATTAAGTTTGCTGCTATGCTCAATGTACACCACAACAGCCTCGTTCGTTTGATAAAGAAGTTTTAAAAAAAACGGGTTCTGTCAAAGGTCTTCGTAGACTACCCCACCATCGCCTCACCATTAGACGACAAGGTCAACACATTTTGGCGAACACCTACATATGTTTCAATTATTAAAACAACATCACGCACAACACCCGGTAAGGATATGGATTCACAGTACGAGGTGAACGATATGAGCAATACAAAGGCAACTTAGTTACATCCTGCTACAGGTCATTACTCATCTCTTTACCTTTTTATGTCATTCTTCTATACATCCATCTTTATTATAGCTGGGATGTACATGATTGTTTATGTGGAAGTGATCATTTTCACATTATACTTAACAAATCTGTAAACCTAAGTGACAAAAGTAAGTACTGGAGGATGAACAGAGTAAATTGGGAATTATCCTCAATGTTTCGTACTTAAGAATTGACTATTTCAACATTTAGGGAGGTTGATGATAAGACACATTCATTCTTAAACATTTTTCATTGCATAGCAGAAAAGTGTATATCTAAAACCACGACAAAGTCAACGCGTCACAAACCTTGGTTTAATGAGCGCAAAATATCTATTAGAAAACATAGAGCGAAACTTTAATTAAATATTCCTTCTACTAGTGTTAATTGAAATAATGTGAAATAATGTGAAAACAAAAGGGCATTACACAAGCTAAAAGAACGTCTTGGCAGAACGTTGTTTCAAAAACAACTAGTAAATCATCCATTAAAAATGTTTGGACAGCCATTACGAAAATAAGCGGCAAAGGTTCTTCAGCAACAGTTAATTACTTAAAAGCTAATAATTCAAAAATTACAAACACAAAAGGATTAACTCATTCATATATATTATAATAAGAGAATTCCAGCCGGTATGTGTCCCTTGCCAGAAACCACTGACAGTCAACCATATTTTATTACAGTGTATCGGCACAGTCCACGTTCGGTCGAAGTATTTTAATGTCAATAACATGTACGAACTGTTTAGGACAGTGTCGGATTCTAAACTGTTTGCTTAATGATTTGTAATATTTAAACGAAAATAACAATTGGGATATTTTAAATGATTCGTTTTGGAACATTAACGTCTGCATTTGATGTGAACAATAAATTTACCATTTCTCAAATATTGTACACAATATAGCCAAAAACGCTGTAGCGTATTGACCACGTGAAATCATATAAAACCTTGGCTAAATGCTGATTGCAGGTAGGGCGTTGGAAAACACAGAGCGGCACTCAAAACATAATATTCAGCCCTCACATACATAATGTGTGAATAACAATAAGGCCAATAAGCGGTTAGTACACATCGTCAACGTTGAACCATTTAAAATTCAATGAATCACTTTAACGTAAAGCGTACAGTTGAAAAGCAATTACGAACATTACAATTCTTTTTTGTCAGTTAGCTTAACGACGCGCTCAATAAAGCACACAACATCGCTGCTAGACCGGTTAACATCCCATACCTTTTGTTAAAAAGAAGTGCCACCTACATCTCTAATCGTACTTATATCCCTTCATAACGTTATTAAGATTACTGGAGAAGTACCGGAAACACAGTTTCTTGGCATTAGTTTTGGCAGGTTTTTGTCATCTTTACCACACATTAAACAATTGTTTTAATTACGCAACATTTACACAGACCGTGCACTGATCACTCAAATGCAACTACATACTCTGGCTGTTAGTGGCAGCCATTTGAGAACACAGAGATTATCAATTAATTGATTCTTTTCGAATTTCATGTTATTATACCTTTATTTTAATTTCAATTCAAATCATGATGATGAGAAGTTTGTCGTGTTTCGTTGTCAGTTATACTAATTTTATAAACTTTAATTTATCGAACCCCACCATAAATGAAACAATTTTAAAATTCAAACTTTCTCTTAATAAGGATATTGTTTTCTTTGGGATACATAGCTATGTAGGTATCCGGGCTCCTCGAAACGAGAGTACATATAAGAATGCAAACTCTGCTTCAGTCTTTACCAGGACAGATCTTTGCATCCGACTCAAATGTATTATTAATCGACCATTTATTAATGGGAATGTTTTGACTACATGAGAAACAAGTTAGAACAATGCTGTTTACTACTTATTACACGTTATCAAGCCAAAGACCAGTCACACTCTTTTTTTGTAGATAAAACAGACAGAAAACGTAGCCCCTACCCGCTGTTGCACTGGATACAATAGCCTTACTTATTCATATCTTTTACAATTAGAAGTTTAATCTTTATGTGTTCCTTGCCAGGAACCATTAACAGTTAACCATATTTTATCATATTGTATTGATATTGTTGTACGTTAAACGTCTTTGTATTCGGCGCCGTATGACATCAAATGTCGATGTGTCCTGACGGTACGCCCTTTACATAGTTGTAGAGTCTGCGATTTGTAACTCTTTTGACTGCTCCTTCCCCGTGTGTTCGAGTCCCGTTCGAGGCGAAGGACTTTATGTGGGAAAGTCTTCCAGCTGACATGCGGTGCGCCGGTGTCTTTGAACCCAGACATTTTCCTGGGGTCTTCCTCTTTCAAACCAGCTGGAAGTTGCTATAATGACCAGAACTGGTCACTGCGGCGTGTCGCAAAAACAAAACAAAAAATCGGTGTGCCTAAACCTAAAATACAAAATAATACATGCCATTGGACCTTTTCATATTTGTCCATTTACGCAAAACCGGTAAACCATTTTGTTTAAATTTAAAAAGGGGCAAATATTTATAAACGACATTTCAGTTAATTAAGCTCGTTAACCTTGTAAACTTTCTACTAGTCCTAGACAATTGGAAGCATGGTGTTAAAAGTAATTTTAATTGTTATGCAGACTTATTAATGTGACATACGCGCTCGCACGCACACACACACACAAACACTTTATATATATATTGTACTTCTCATATAAGCCTCTCACCGCGTGGGTTCGAGTACCGAGATCTTCCAGCTTATTTGCGGTCAAAAAGCTGGACCTTGATAAATTGATCATTATGGTCTCTGCAATGTATTTCAAAAAAAATATTAAAAATATTATACTGCACATACTAATTAAGAGTGTGTACTTTCAGAATTAGCAGCCTCTGGCTGGCTGTGTGTATTAATAAGTTCAGAATGCAGTACAAGTAATTATATTCATTAGTAATGTTTTACATCAATACCTATTAACAGTGTCGGTGTGATTATTAAAATGTTTATGTATCTGCGCTGGTATTTACAAGACACCTTTTTGCATGTCATATCAAGTGTTTGCTAACGCTCTCGTTATGTATACATGTTACGTTTAAATGACATCTTGTAAGAAGATAACAGTTTATCCGGAATTAAATTTTGATGTTGTCAGAAACAGACATTATATTTCGGTAAGAATAGTTAATAAAAAAGTGTTCCCAATAAATTCAGACAAAGCTATAGTGATCGAACTTCAAACGTATTTATAATACACCAATATATCGATGTATGTGTATATGTAGAAACATAGTTGTATCCTCCTTATTACAATACACATCATGCATTTGACGAATAGAAAAATAGAAAATAAATTAATTCAAAGGAATATAAATCTCATTCGATTACTTCTGCGATATCTGATTTAGAAAATGACAAAAGTCATATAAGCATTGCATCATTTACAAAAATATATGCTAATATTTGAATGGGAATTCATTACCATCGTTTCTTTTTACAGATATCGAGCATTAAATATGTTTTTCTTATGATATGAACTGTCTAACAACTGATCATTCGTGTTATTGGAGAAACGTAAGTCTAAATTCTCCAAAACAGGTGTAGAATATTGTTTCATATATTTGCTATAATACCGGAGATCACCTTTAACTTACATGTCCGTTTTAACACAGACACACAGAGAGAGAGAGAGAGAGAGAGAGAGAAAGAGAGAGAGAAAGAGAGAGAGAGAGCGTGAAAATAGTAAATGGATGAAGTATGTTTTATAATATTTACAGTTTTGTTATTCAATGTGTTCTTGATATTTTAAGGAAAAATATTTTGTTTTACAGTGTATAAGAACATGCACAATGTTGCGTTTTACTTCAGGATATTTTAAGCGGCGTATTTTTTTTCTAAAACTGTATACACATATAAACGATCAAATGGGAATGTAAACCTTGAACAAGCACGAGAAAGTTATAAAGCGGCCGAACATTTTGCAAATAACTTTAACCCTTCCTTCGTTTCAGTCATTGTTTTTATCAAACCTAATCTGAGAAACTTTATTATTAAAATGAATGTTAATGTCATAATTGCCCAAGGTAAGGCTATATATATAGTTACCTCTATGAACCAAACTATTTGGAAAATGTACGTGCTTAAAAATAGTAAAAAATGCACATCAAATAAAAAGTTATCATCTACACATATTAAGTGACTTTAACACATATACCGATCCTGACATAACATTTAGTATAAAATATACTATTGATAACATACAACAATAATCTAACATAAACGCGTGGATCTCTCCTTATGCGATTTGTATAAAACTCAACATAAATAAATATCGATACAGGAATCTTATTCCCATTGATTGAATTGGCCTTTTATTGCAAAGAACATTGTAACAAACTGGTTATTGTTGCAGGCGAGGCCAACCAAACGTTCTAGTAATGAGAGCTTTGCTTCATTAGTCGATATTGGAAAACAGTCAGCCAGACTCATCTGTTCTAGACGCACAGGTATAACAACTAATGTAACAGTGCTTAGTGCGGTTCGTGTCTTGCAGTGCGGTTGACAGCATATGAAATATACTTCAAATCGTTTCCTTTAACATCTAAATAGCAAATAACCAAGGATATTAATGCGCTAGAATAATTAAGTGACATGAAAGATTTAACGTTTTTCCCTGTTCAGAAAAGCAGGGAATTATGCTGAAATGAAGAATGTGAAATGATTGTGGTTCATCACATGGTGACTAGATGGGATTGTCATTAGACAATGGGATTAGTATTAAGATTTGATACAGAACAACGTGAAACGTGAAAAGAATGCGGTGTTACCTGGTTTACACGTTTGTTCTACTGGTGTTGATAAGCAGGCGTTATGCGATGAGGGTAAATGCTTCTTTATTTTTCTATAAAAAGTTCAGTAATCATTTGTGGAGTACATTATCGTTATGTAGAAAAGGGTTGTCACTAATTGAAGAAATTTATATCTTCATTTTATTTAACTTATTATTAGTTTATGCCAATTGCTTTTTTTTGTATGTTAGTATGGTTTTCTTCAAAATTGTTATAATATTAGACGTACATGCAGATTGTTGTCGTGTTTGACGAGTTTAGTTCAGAGATACTATTCTAATTATATAAGTTGTTAAATTAATCGTTTTCGTTCCAGTATCGTTATTGTTCAGTCGGCTGCTGCCCCCAGGAGTATTGTGCCTTCCACACTATTTGTTATCCAAAGATTCACTGTCATCATGGTTGCCCTGACGGAGACTGCCATGACAACACGTGCATGCCAACCAAACCATGTGCACACAATAGTGAATGTGGATTCGCCCACGTGTGTACATGGAATTTTAATCTCGGATACAATACCTGCCAATACAATCTAGACATCGGTAAAACTGTGTGTGTTGACAGAAATGGAAACTCTCTGCTTAAACCAATGCAGTAAATAGAACAATTTGATTCACATTTCAACGTGCGTATAAACCTTCTTGTTTAATCAATTGATCTAGTGGAAGCCATTACTCAGGTGTTGATTTCTGTTGCATTTTGTCATCAGGATTATGGCATAAATAATGGAAATAATAAGTAAAGAAAAAAAGTGTGTTCATCTGTCTTACCACTTAAGTCCAGTAATTACATGGCACATTGCGATGTGACTCCTCTTTAAACCGTGTATATAGCCTTGTTAACTTATTATTATATGAACTGTACATACTTGCAAAAATGTATGTTCTGTGAAGCTGATTTTTATTTTCATTTATTATAAAACATTTTATGCGCATTTTATTAAAGGACAGGAATAAAAATGTTAATGATTTTAATTTTCATTTGTTTACGGTCTACTTGTTTTGTCAATTGTCTAAAACAATTTTCAGAACTATCATAAGTGTTTTAACCATTATTGTTGTTTATTTTGAACGTTATATCAGATATCTTTCGCCAAAACAAATGTAAACGTTTACCTTTTCATATATATCTGTACTAATAATGCCACACGAGTTTTTGTGGCATTTGCATGTTTTATAAAAATGAACAACACTCTTTGCCATGGTACCAATATGAATACCTTCAACGGAAGTGTTGCTTCTTTGTCGAAAATGAAGTGTTTGTCCAATAAAGATAAATCTATGTTTGCGTTTACTTTAATGTCAGGAGATGCATCGAGTGAGGCAATACAGATAGATATTTTGATAGAAAAAATAGCATATTAAATACAGAATTCGCTTCATACGGTTAATTGCGGTTACTTGATTATCCCAGTATTGTTATCCGCAACAATAATGATGTCTCACAGAGAACATTAAATTAGTGTTGTATCTAGGTAATCTAGTATTATTGTAAAAAAGACAGATGTCATTCACCAACACCATGTTCGGTATCTGTGCTCGTCTGCGCTTATGCATGCGTTTCCAACGACAAAATTGCCTTCTATACACGACATTCGTGAAAGTGATGTTATATTATGACTTTTAGACAAAGCATCTAGATACGTGTAATCCAAACGTACACTTTGTCTTTTTTATAATATTACAGTTTTTTTTTAAAAGAAATATACGTTTGATAAAGTCCTTACTTTCTTTTTACGGCTTCATGATATACCGTTCTTTATTCCTAATTTCTTTAAAATGCAAGTTATAAACTTAAAAATATTAAATGCATGATACATACACTGTCATCAATTTTATATTGAAAAATGTATTTTTATTTAATGAATAAATATACTAAGTACATAATATCTAATATTTTTGTTAAACGGCACACCCATTCCTAAATAAAACTTTAGCTTTACCGATTCACTCGCTGCCATTATTTTGCTGCATTAAGCATGCATGGTTATCACAAATACATAGCTTTTGTATTGTCTCAAATGTCTTTTTACATTGTTTAACATTTACAAAACTATTTCGACTAAATCCTAAAAACATCCTTCAAAGAAAATAATGCCATTATGTTAAATGTCAACGCATAAACGTATATTGAGTTTTATTTAGATGTTTTGGACGATATGATCCCGACTTTATTGATGACATTATCCTATGCATTGTGCGCATGAAGCTTATGCTTTAATAAAGAGTGGATATATTTAAAAAGGAATTCTCTGCATTCTTGTACATTTATATCAGATCGGCCATTTATGAAGTGAACCTAACATCGCTGAATTATCCTTTACCTAAATAATTTTGTGAGAGCACTTTTACTTTACAGACGAACATTTGTAAACGCCCATCGGCAAGGCTTGCCATTCCTTAAATTCGAGTAAAAATGCAGCGTGCCTAATACTACTATAAGTAAAGCGAAATGATATTAGAGTAGAGTTTTACAACGTTAACGTAGAAAATTTGATTTTTTGCATAGTAACAGGATAACTATTAACAGGTTTCTTTGTTATCTGATTTCCTTTTTGAGACCATTTTGTACGCATGTTTCGATGCTGGAAATAATTCATGCGAAAGTTAAAAAAAAGTTCACGCTCTGTACACGATATAAAATTTGAGAATGCTAAGTAGAGCTTATGTCAACTTAATGTCAGAATGTGGCCATTAATTCATAATCAAGAAGGATACAATCGCTTTAGCAATTGGGCAAGCGGATGTTTCGACCCATTGCTCTTTACTGTTCAACCTAGTAAGAGACACTTTTTAGTTAAATCTGTGAACATACAGAATACCGGTCTCCTTAAAACGTGTCCAGTGACAACACAGAACTATTCACACATATGTTGTTAAAATTTTTAGGAACTTGAAACGATTACATAAACATCACAGTAGTGGTTTTGATCATAAAACTGCTTTTACAAGGAGTCCTGTACGGAAATCAACTGCAAGGCCTGTACTTCTAATCATTTAATTTTATTTGGTATTCATGCCATAAGGCAGCCCTCATCCTACCCCACCGGATTCATCATGTCCACTAAACAAGAGTCACCAAGGCAACGTACAGCAGTCAGCGTATAACACAAAGTATGCAACAAACCTTTATAATTTTTTATTGTCTGTGCAACATTTGTTTTGAATACAGAAATATCCTGTTTTTACGAAAAGTAACTTCAAGGATATACGGACGGACATTACGGCGACATCTGTGCTGCTGAAGTTTACTCGACAATTGTGCACATCCAACTTTATACTGCGGGATTTGCATCCGCTGTAAATCGATGTACTATAGTAGAAGATACGATTATTTTGCATAACAGTAAGGCATTTCAAGTCCATTGTAAAAACTTTTAGACACATACTAACCAACTACCAGATCATGATTGGCACACATATTTGTGTGGGTATTATTAATATTGTATATAATAAAATGCATGGATCAACATGTTTTTTGTTCGCTTAGTCATTTTAGTAGTGCATGACTACAAGTTTATAAAATTCAATATATTGAAGGCAAAATGCAATTTCTTGACGCATCGCATACTTAATATTGATTTTTCTTTAAAGGATACACAAATATGAGAAGCTTGTGAAATATTTTGGTTAATAGGAACGGCCCAAGCAGAGAAAAATATCTTTTTGTTTTATATCGACATAAAGTATGCTTTCAGTAATTAAAACAGCGTAAAATATAACACAGCCTTGCATAATTAACAGCTACATAACCATTAGTAATTCCCTAAATAATACAATTAGAATTTTATAAGTAAGCATTTTGCCTAAATATCGATTAAACAATCAAATCTGTTATGCGATGACATTTTAAACAAGAAATATAACTTACATAAACAATCCATAATTTAGTACCTTGATAATTATCATTTCAAGGAAGAACGTTTTAGGCTCGAGATCTTTAGGGACGAATGTGTCATCGTTATAACCGCGTTATAACGAACGACGATGTCCATTCCATTCAGTTATACATCACCAACATATGACGTTAAATATTCGTGTAAATGTCCTAAAAGACACGCAGATATGGATTCGCGAAGCAGTAGCATAGTGCCTCCTTCTTAAAATGCATTCCGAAAGTGAAAGACAACAATAAACTTACAAATGATATACATGTGACAAACCAAAGGCGCACCATATGCAAGTTCGAAGACCTCCCCACGTAAACATTTCAGTGGTTGACTTTGGCTATTTTAAAAGGCATTTAACGGTGCTTTTTTCCGAAACATTACTGTTGCAAAGAAAAGCTAGAAAATCTCGATATAAGTAGACTGCCAGTATTTAACTTGTATTCGGAACTGGTTTTAGTCCAGCATATCAAAAAGCTTTATTTGTCTGGTGTAAAATATACCAGAGACTATATATTGTTTTCTATGGATAGTTCAAAATAATATTTGGGCGGAAATGGAGTCATCAAAAGATTTTGATATATTTGCTAATTGTACAAAATGAATTTCTAACCTAGTTGGTCGTACCTGTTACTAATGTACTTTTGTCTTTTCACATTATTGCATTTTTATCATTAAAAAATTGAAAACGCCAGTAAACCTAATCGTTTTTTTATTTGTTTCTGATAAAAGATGATAAATGACGATGTATTGAGAACGTGGTTGTCTAATGTTTTCCGGACTTATAAGTAAAGTAAAGCTTGTATGGGATTATGAATTATCCTTTTTTGGAAATAAATTCTTCTGTCATATGGGACTCGATTAAAAGATGACTGAAAACGTTATAAATTTATCGTTTCTGTCTGAGGATTGGTAAAATAAGTAAAGTTATATGTATGCTTTGTAAAATGGTATCTTTTTGCTCAAATGTTTTCCTTTCCATAGCAGCAACAATTTCAAAACTATGACTGATGTCGTGTTTAGTCTAACATATTTTTAAATTTGCACACAAATTATCATTTTAATATTACGAAGTTCTAACTAATACTGTTAGCTGTACGTTTCTTATTCACATGTCTGCACCAAACGTTAATCTCAAATTATGCAAATAAGAGAAATGAACCTAAACATATCCAGATCTAAGACGGATATCTGATTATCTACCTCCTTAAGCTAGCAATGTAAGTTTAATGGAATACTGGAGGATGTGGTGAATAGTAAATACTTTCAAATGAGCTCTTTTATAATCCAAAAGCCGTCATATATTGATAAGCAAATCAAGTGAAATGATTAGCCTGGTATTGATAAACTCTACATCCACATCCGATGTACTTGTACATATTTCATTTCAATGAGTTATTGTAGTTTACGCAAATAAATCATCTGAGGTTCCTTCTTTTTAAAAATATACAAATTGTATTCTGTTCTGTTGACTTGAGAAACAAACGTTCATCATTAGCATTAAAAGCGTTCTCACGGATACTTTTGTGTTTGTAACTACACGGTTTTACTCTAGTGTTTTAGTCGAGTCAAAATTAAGTCCCAAAAGCCCTCAGAGACTATTCATAACAAAGAACACTTTTGTTCACAAATCCTGTCGAATATTCTTTATTGTTTTCAAACGGATGAACCAGGATTTGTCAGTATGCCCCTTCAAAACCCTTCGAATGGTGGGCCGTACAACTCTAGACACCCCTTTAACTTAAAAGAATAAGGAAAGGAAAACAGTGTTTCGGATTAAGTGTTTATAAACTGGAACATTTTTATTTCTCAGTAAGTGAAATGTAAAAATACGAGTAACGTATGCCACAAAACGATGCAACATGCATAATATCCGCAAAACACACAGACTGTTTTTCCAGATATATTCGACCAGCGCAAGAAATGATAGGATATAATTTACTAAGTCCTTGCCGGATATTTGATTTCCCTGTTTGATAAGGTGCATCCTTTTATTGAAGCCAGTGTCTCCTACGCGCGGGCATCAATTTTATGTATGTGGAGTATTTCTTTCAAGGAAATACGAAATGAACGAAAGTACATTTAGCAGTCGTAAGATATTTGTAAGAAAACGCCGTTAGCTAAAGAAGCAGACGTAATATTAATATAGCATAACCAAAATTAAGTACGGATGTTTTGGAATGCTTTCACAAAATTCCATAAATGTAACTCATAAGGCACAACTATAATTACAGCACTCAATATTCTTGTTCACACAGCTTTCCATGGCTCATTTAAAATCGCCAAAGCTAGATCAGTATTTCGACCATCCTTTCTCACTCGGTTTCAAACATGTAAACAAACATTTCTGTATAACACAAGCTTTAAACCCATGAAGCATCTCACCAGTCTATACTAAAAGTATCAAACCTGCAAGGAAGCAAGTTTAATACTAAAATAATACAAAGATCTATATTCTTTGCAAACACAAAGTTACTGGCAAGATAAAAAGAGTACCAGCAAAAATGATCAATTTATCTTTTCATCATACTTAAATAGCAGATTGCAATTAGCTGCAATTAATCAAATGAAAAAAATACGTATGTAACTCTAAGCCGGACTTGTTTTAGTTTCTTTAGAACAGTTACGTTTATGTTTGCCATCAATAAAGGAATAAAAATGCATTAAATCCATGGCTTAAATTCTGGACATCACTATCGCTCTATGGACTAAATTTTCCGGATTATCAGCTTGCATCGCCATCGCATAGCGAAAATGAAAACGCGTGAAACCAAGGCTCGAATGGGCTCTTCTTATTAAGACGAGTTATCTAACGGCTGAGCTCATTGTGCCATTTGCTCCTTATTTTAACTAGTCAAAAATAAGGATATGAGATTAGAAATGAGGATAAGTCTAAAGAAGTCGCATGCTTATATGTACGTTTTATTGATAGGATGTGAACACTTGATTCATTGGGGAAAAAATCTTGTCCTCCTCTTTCCGCTTAAAAAACGACAGTAATATAGGTATTCCCATCTCTACCAACATTTGAATACAAGACTAAACGATATAGTTTTCTTTTACAAAGCAGACAGTTTAAGCGATACTATTACGGACGTTTGTATTCATGAGGTTATCAAAAGATACAATATGTTTTTCAAACCTTTCTTAATTTTTTTTGCAGGTATATCACCATGTTCTTCACCTTTTAGTGTTTTTTTTTTTTTCATTTCTCTTTCCATCTTTTACAAACGTCATCTTTTATTAATAAGTTATTCATTATCTCTGTACAAGGGAATAGAACATGCACATTTACTTGCAACAGTTGATTGTCCATAGGGAAACTTGTTTGAGTGTTCGGGCTGTTAATAAATTCAAAGTCTTTTCCACCACAGCAATCTCTTCTTGTTTGATAGATTGGTTTTGGTGATATTAATTTATTAAAACGTATCATCAGGTGTTCACAAATTCTCTCGAGAAATAAAGTACCCTCGTATTTTATCAATCACTAACTGGTACAGCCTTCTGAACTGGAATTCGCAGTGGAAATTAATATTAACGTATTCTTTTTCTGATACAAAGGATGTGCTTAAAGACCAACAAACTGTATTTGTAGAAAGAATTCAAATCTGCCTGAATGCTATACGCATGTAAAAGTAACAAAAGAACTTAGATGAAACAGTGCACACATAGAGAAATACAGTGACTGCATTGGAATTGTCAGTCGACAAAAGGAACACCTTGGGTGTACAACATCCAACCATATTTTAAAATAATATACATTTGATTTTCTTATTAAGTCTTATCATGATAAAATACATAATTTTTGCTGACTGTACAATGTATTTTCAAGTACTTAACCAAAGTCAAGACTTTAAAGTGAAACTCGTCTGATAGAAAATGTCTGACAACAAGATACAAGTCATAACCAACCATCACATTACATATTAAAAGATTAACATAAAACACTGTTGATAAGAATTTGACAAAATGAACCATTATGTTCTCTTTAATCCTTATTTATTGTAACCCCTTAAAATACATGCTGTTATACATACAACATGCACTTAAAAATAAAGAATAAACTGGTTAGATCAGATAAAAGACAGCAAAAGAAGTGAATAAATATGAAAAAAAGAAAATGCTTAGTGCAGTGCGCAGATCTTTTGTAAGCTTGAAAAATAAAACATAATAAAAAAAGTCATCTGCATATTTTAGTTTAGTTATAAAATCTAATAGTCAAACTTTTAAAAGTCTTTTTATCAATAACTACCTTCTCACCTCCACCAATATTCCAATCCTCTCAGATGAGTTATGAGATCCTTTATCTCCCAGATCCATTCTGATCAGTGAATCGTAATACAGCATGGCAGAAACTCCATATTAATGAAACAATAATGCAATATAGTCTATGCAATGACTGTACTAAGCGACTCCGTCCTACAATGTGATTAGAACTATTCTATATAAGTAGTTCATGATCGTTTATATAAAAAGTTTATTTTTTATTTGTTTTATTTGTTCTTCAATAAAAAATGGATGTACAGTAGAAGATAGAGCTTTTTGGCCATTCAATCGTTTCTAGCGCGTGTATGTTTGCAAAATTTTACATTAGGATCGAGTCTCAATGGACCATCAGTTATGCATCAGTTACATAATTTTCGGTTGTCATACAATCATTATCTGGATCTAGCCAGAAATTTTTCAGGCTTTATTTTATACAAGGAAAATATGAAAAGATTCTAAACTTAGACGAGACAAGACAATTAAAAAAGAAGACATTTAACACATTTAAATATACATTGTTATATGCTATTGATTTAAATTTGAAAAAAAAACACCACAAATCGTAACATTTTTTACATAAAAGCATCAAGTGTGAAAGTTTATGGACTTTTTTTCAATTATTTGTCAGACAAACGCATGGAAGTATTATCGCTGTTTTATATTTTCGATATGGAGCTCAAACACACAAACTAACCCTACGTCCAGTTTAAGGAAATAAGAAATGTCCTATATTAAATACTAGATATTAAATATGATATTCCTGTAGACAAACGCATACAGACTTCTTAAATTTTAATTTCTTAATATGACACATCTTAAGTGTTATACAAATTATTGGAAATGTCTGGTTTGAGGATAGCTCCAACCTTGCTTTCCTGAAGGTTGTTCTACCAAACAAACAGTAAAGATAAAAATATCACATCAAAGTGAGACAACTAACAGTAAGCAAATGCATAGAGAGTTAAACATCAATGAACTTGTATGCAGCCAAACCAGTCACACAAATGAGAAAGTTGTTGACATAAAACAGCCCAAGCGGTGACGTATAATTAGGACACATTAATGACGTCATTGAATAAAAATAATATGACGTCATGTCAGACGTGAAAAAGTGTAATTAAAAAAAACACTGAGGAAATCATCGAATTTTAGTAAACAACCCACACCAACAAAGCAAAATGTAATTTTGTGAGGAATTAATAGTAATATAAAAAATAAAAAGCCGAGGATTAACAATGTATCCGCGATGTTTGTAAAGAGATCAGAAAAAGTATTGAGACCCTTGCTTTTTCTTAACATTTATAAAACATTTCTATAAAATGCAGGATGGCTTATTCCTTGCTGCATAAGAGTTTTCATTCTTCATATTTTTAAGCAATAAAATCATTGCGTTGAAAGAATTTTGGAAACGCCTTCCTTAATTTGTTAAAACGAAAGCCGTCCTATAAGAAATTTTGAAGTAATAAACCGCTTTCTAGCATTGAAATCTTCTACTTTGGTACAAACCTTGTAAGTTTGGATATGTAAATAACATAGGCGTTAGCACGAGGAGAATAACCGTCAAGGTATGGATAATTCACAATACTGAAGTTGAAATTGTCTCTGTAGTTATAGATTTTAGTAGACAGTGTCATTGATAAATGCGGTCTCAGTGTCTAAAAATACTGTATTCAGTGTCAGTTATTGGCCTTATTAAGGATAAGTTATGAAGGGTAAATCAGATTGGTCATTTGAGTAAAGAAAGGATTATTTGTACTCAGAATATCGTTAAGATAGCGTGACGTTGAATTGAAAACCTGTATTTTGTGGCTATGGTTAGAAGGGGATAAAGTTAACATAAAATCACAATCAAAGCAGTATAAAGACACACAATGATGCACAGTTGGTTTATTTATTAATTTATTTATTTGGGTTTTACGGCACACCGACACTCAACAGGTCATACGGCGCCGAATACAAAGAAGTTTAATGTGAATAGAGAATAATCCGGTAAAAACTAAACTATGTTAGTAATATATAGAAAAATAAAAAAATCTGTTTATATATTTATTAGGGTTTTACGGCACACCGACATATAACGGGTCATATTAACAATGTGAAGTACAATCGAAAACAGGCTAATATATTAAACGGTTTAAAATTTATGACGGTTGGTTAATAAACAGTTTAAAATTATAACTTATTAAGAATATTAACCTCGTTCAAGAAGCAAACAAGTGTAGAATCCGACACTGTCATAAACAGTTCGTACATGTTACTGACATTAATATACTTCGACCGAATGTGGTCCGTGTCGGTACACAGTAATAAAACATGGTTAAATGTAAGTGGTTCCTGACAACTACAGCTTCAACTTCTCTAGGAATACCAATTAACTCGTCTAAATAAAGTGTCACCACATTTTATGTAAATATTGTCTAACAGGAAACACAGGGCTTCACAAACATCCGTACAAGTCCACAAAGTAAACTCTTCTTAGAATGTGTTGTTACAGATGCATTTCTTTCATGACATGCAATGTATAGGCGTTGCTGTAGAGCTAATGTGTTTTTTTCGTGTAAGAGTAATCAACTTAGTCATAATTAAATCACGAGATAAAAAAGTTTACAGCGTAGGGAAATCGTAAGTATTAACTGAAGAGCAATTAATGTTAAAAGTACATAACTTTTCAAAGACTTCTGAAGTATTTTAATAGACCAAAAGCTAGAACAAAAGCGTTAATTCCAGAATTTTATACACGTTTTCGCAAGATTCAACAACGTGATAACGAGCGGCTCTAAGTCAATAAGTAAGTAGTTAAGATATGTGAGTGGTAGTGCTAGAGCTGGCATCAGTGATGAATCGTGACTTATATGGTGTTTTGTGAAGTTTATGTATTCAGTACAGTGAATGTTTTTCTTGCTTTGATTCGATCCTGATATTGCGTTTATGCAATATTTGTTTGTTATGTTTATGTCTGAAAGTCAACGTCGGTGCTTATGTAAGAACTGGTGGTTGATAACTCAGTACTCAGTACATGTTGTAGTATAATCGTCAGACAAAAATTATGTTGTTTGAGACTTTGTCTGCAGGTGCAAGGACACGTGTATCGTGGATATTCTGAAAGGACTGTTTTATGTGTTTAAAGTGATAAATAGATTTCTTAGGTAAATTAGAAGTGTGCGACCACTAGAATTTAACGCGATTGTTTTATTATCTTATCAATGGTATTCTTCCAAGTATACAGTGCTACTGTATCCATGTTTTCTCTATTAACACCAACGTTCAGGAAACAGATTAAGTGCATCAGCTATTTCTTTGCAACAAAGGTCAAAGTCAGTTTTATCTGGCAGTCGATATTCTGGAGCCTTATCGAGCAATTTTCGTAATATACAGTAATCTATGATGTTTAATTCCCCAGTAATGATATAGTCAGAAGGTTAATCACAGAAAGATGAAGTCGAACAGTGACAAGAATCTTGAGAAGGGTCATTCCGGTTAAGGTCTGCTACAGTTGGGTTGTAATTAAAAATGTAGAATAACACTATTTACTGAAATGAAAAAGGCTTCAATTTATTAATTTGTTTCGCCGTACGCACTTTATTGTGCAGAATATTAATTTAATAATGGATGAACTCATAAATTGTATTAATATTGTTACCTGAGGTATTATTATTTCGAACGCACCGTTAAAAAACATTTAAGTGCTCTATTTAGAAAAAGAAACAATGTCTTAACATTTTAATATCGTATTTTAACAGTTTGAAATTGATTCTTCGGAAAACCCAGCTGATGGTTGCTTTTTGGTAAATATATATGAAACAATGATAAACACAACTTGATATATCTAAGTTAAACATAATTCAAACGTGTGATTAACATACTCATGCAATGACTGCATTTGTACTCACTATGCAACTTCTGGAATTTTCAGTAACACCAAAGAAGCTATCGTGTTGCCAGCCGCTTTCTATCTATTTCTCTGTTGGATCTTGCTGAAAAGCCGAGCTATGCAATTTCTTTAAGACAATCAGTTAATAATTAATGTGCAAAGACTGTCGTTTCCCGCGCTGATTCATGATATATATTGAGAGAAAACACAAGGTAAGATTAATGGAATAACAACACGAGACCAGAACAAATATTAGCTGGTTTTGATCTACAGAACCAATAGTATTCTTGGTGTTATGGAAAAACAAGTTTTAAAAAAGCCGGGAAGATTACAAAAAAATGTTGGATTAAATATAATTAAACATTACATCTGATAACTTTGACTTCTAATGTGTAATAAACATGCAAGATACGATACAATTTATGAACAACAAAGAAAGAGGCGAATAATTTGTTGTAAGTGTTTCTTACATTTCCATTTGTTGCCATTTGCCGTGAACATTCCTCTTACATTCAGGTACAAAAAATGATTAACTATTTTATGTTAAGATAAGTATATATTGCTATTTTAGACTTACGTTTATTTAAATGATACAATACAAACTTGCTGATACACATACTTTTGTGAAAAAAAAACATTTAGTTTTACTAATTAGTCAAATTGACAGAGTCTTAAATACAAGTAACCGTATTTAACAACATTTTGCAAATCAATACCTACGTTTTTTGTGTGTAAACAGTATTACGCGGACATAGTTGCGGGATGTTCTATAAGTAAACGTACACCTGTGTATTTTTGTTGTTTAATGTTGTCATAAATTTAACTATCATGGCAACGTGTAACTTTGAAGTTTCTTTTGAAAATCAATACAACTCAGATTTTAACTTGCCGATGTTGCATTTTAATAAGTCTTGTTCACAAAGATTTTGACTGGTATTTGTTAAAGGCGCATGTCTGTTTGTAGTACCACAACAATTCCATACTTTGGCAACTGCAAATAAATAAAAACATAGTTACATACACATACACAATAATTTAGTTGATAAGTGTATGTAATCAAACATTTGCAATTAAGGAAGACCATCATGTAGCGGGCAGATTTCAAATGTACTTTACGGCGACCCGTTTGAGTACAAGCCATCTATTCATCTTTTCTACTCAATATAACACATTTTTGTGGAAAATACGAACAGAAATAATATTAATGGGAACATGACAAGTCAAATTCTATTTAATGTCCTCGGCCGTGATATGTGTGGTGTCTGAAGTCTATGGTCATATGACGTGATTTGCCAGCTACTGCTGTTAATGATCATTATGAATATACCGACTGGATGTATTCTCATCATAAAAAAGTCGATGCGCAAAACGGATGGTCCAGACTGACGTATCGTCACATTTAGGATTGTTATTCTACAATCAATTGTCATAACTGGCAAATAAAAATGTATATTCCCTGAGTTTAAAATAATAAATCGACAGACAATGATTTGTCATTGTCCTACAAATTCCATTGTCTGAAGTGTTCTTGTCACTGAAAGACATAACTGTTTGGTAACTGTCTTTTCCGTAAAAAAAGATATTCTAAATTTTTCGTTGATATGTTTAACTTAGTGCCAGCGAGGTCTGTCTACGCATGAATATATATTTATGGCCCAATGTACATCTCTATTTTTGGACAAGCAGTATGAAAAACCTTTACTAAGCAGTTAAATAATTGGAAAATCATTAATTAAATTTTTCTATCATTTTTGTTTGTGTATGTAGTAGCACAACTACACCCGAAACAAAGTGGAACACACCATGCCAAATGTTGTTTTTTGTTACTCAAAAAAGATACTTACAAGAAAAGGTTAAACTTTAATGTCACTTTAATATATAATTTTATAAGGTATGCCCAATTGGTTTGCATTTTTATTTACTTGACATAAAATTTAAATTGAATATACAGCTTACCAATATTATAGGAAACACAACTGATTCTGGTGTAGAATAATCAACTAGAGGACTTGAGAGTAGCACTAAAACCTATACGACCAAGAGGTCATCATCCCATTTTACTTTAATGATTGTTAATTTCCTCTGCCTTGGTATAAATACTATCAGGATTAAGTCCCTTTTAGAGGTAAACTTAACTTTATACACAAATATCAGTGGTATGTGTAAATATAGAGCATACACACACAACACATATAGTCCCTTCCTTATACATTTAGTTATCAACTCGATACGAAGGCATTTTCCTTTGAACATTAACGAGTACTTTCCTTTTTTGTGAAATTACAATATGTTTTTATTGTTGCTGCTTTTCACTTTTGTTGTAATTGCATTTAACGAAACACGAAACGCTTTTTGCAGTTATATCCACTAAACAAGCAGATCTGTATAACAAGACATGTGAAAGTTAGAAATATCACTTGAAGAACGATAAGGCAGAATTTTATGCTTGATATTATTTTCAGTGGTGATTTAGTAAAAACGACGACAGAAGTCAGAATGTCGTTTGTTTTGGATGAATGTGGAGAGATAAATATCTTATGGTTACTGAAACATGTCCATTGTTCAACGCACGAAGTTGTCCATGTCCTCAATTTAACAAAACAAAATTTATTCGCGTATATATTTGAATATTAAGCTAAGTTTTCTTAATGAAACTAACGAAAGGAATGCAAAAGAATGAAGAAGCTTCAGCGAAAATAAGACGTCAAGTGGCTCCTCCCGGAAGATGTATTTTTGTTCTTTCCGAATGTCTAAGACAATTGTAAAACTTACAAATGAAACGTGGCAAACGTCTGGGTAGAACCAAAGGCGAACCAGGTGCAACTTGAACGACCTCTACACATGAACATTTTCGCCTCAACCGAGACGCGAACATAAGTGACTAAATACATGCAAGTTACAAATCAGCAAATGTACCTTTCGACCAAAGGAGAACGATTTGGACTATTTAACAATGCTTTTAACTGTGTGTTAGCCGAAACATCACTGGTGCACTGGAAAGCTTAAAAGATCTCGATATAAGTAGTCTGCCAGAGTTCAACTTCGCAGACAAGGCTTTGTGTTCGGAAATGGATTCTGTCCTGCGCATCAAACAGCTTTATCTGTCTGCTTTAAAATATAGCAGTGGCTTTAAATTGTTTTCTTGGGATATTACAAAAACGATATTGGCCGGAAATGAAGCCAACAAAGAAGTTTAGTATATTGTCTTATATTGTATTTTATACATTTCTAACCAAGTCATCAATATATTTTACAAATAGATTTTTATCTTTTCATATTGCATCTAATATTGTTAAAAAGCCATTAGATATATTCGTTTTCTATTGATTTGTATCAATTATTACATTGTATGATGATACATGATAATATAGTATACGATGATAATGATGATTTATTGTCAAAGTGCTTTTTGTGTCCAGATCTATTAGTAAAGTAAAGATTTGTAACATAAATCTATAAGGAAATAAATGTTTCGTGCATCGTCGTGTGCTTTATAGTCACGCCTTATTTGAGAAGAGTTCGTTGACGAAAGTAAAACTTTTCTTTGAATACGTCTTTATTATGACGTTATAGTAATACAATGATCGTGAACTCTATGTTTCCTGAAATATAATATCAATATAAATTATACGTGTGTAAACAAATGACACAAGCAACAGTGTACAAGAGTTCAATAACATCGCAAAGCACACTTTAAGCCGTAACACAACAACAAACTAGTGCAATAATATCCCCATCAATTGAAGAATACATATTAATGGCATGATAAGGTATAAAGTACACCTGAATATACTCAAAATATCCAAATTATAGGGAAAAATATACAGTGTTCGCCAGCCGGCAAAGTACCTGTGAAGTGACGTAGTGCCGGTTTTAGATAAGGGTGTTAGTTATTTTCCTTTATTAATTTAAAAATTACGATACGGTTTTCACTAAATAATTAATAAAATTCCAACCACCAATTTGTTTTAATACGAATTTAGTTAAATAATTACCCTTAGACACGTGAAAGGATGCGTTGTCTTGGAGACTCGATAAACAGATGTCCTCATTATTTTGTATTTTTTCTTTTCTATATGAAGATTAAAGGAATAAGCAATATGTATGGTCGTAAAAAAGCAACGACTGATCTGTCCTGTTTAATCATAATTATTAAATTTAGACATAAAATCTAATTAAAATATTCTGATTTTTTTATAATAATGTTAACAGGATTGATGCGCTTTATGCATGCAGATACGAGAAATGAACCTTAACATTTCAAGATCCAATACTTTTAATTATATCTGATTATCTACCTCCTTCAGCAAGCAATGTACAAAGTTCGGTGGAATACTGGGGTATGTATTAAAGAGCAAATAGGTCCTAGTAAGCTCTTTCAGAATCTAAAAACCGTCTTAAATCGACAAGAAAATCCACTAAAATGAATAGCCTGGTGTGTATAAAGTCCACAGGTATATCATCCGAGTTTCTTTTTAACATTTTGGTAAAGAAAAAACACATTATAAAAATCAATTTACGAAAATAGAGATATTCTATTTTATCAGATTATTTTCAATGATGCTAACTTGAGCAGAAGACTTTTAGTACCAAGATTAAGAACTTCTTCCCGGATACTAATGTGGATGCACTGTTTTCTTTCTTTCGTAATTTTAGTGAAGTAAAAAGAAAGTCACACAAACCCTCTATGATCAATGATAACAAAGAACAACTTATATTCGCCATGTCCCCTAATTATCCTTTGTTGTAATCGGATAGACGGGCGGGCGGACCAAGATTACTCAGTATGCCCCTTCACTCTACATGGACCGGCCGCAATAGCTCAGATGGTAGAGCGTCGGCTTGCGGATCGGGAGGTCGTGGGTTCGAACCCCGGCTGGGTCATACCAAAGGCTTTAAAGTTGGAAGTAGTGGCTTCCATCCTAACGCTCGGTGTCAGTATAATGGACCGGCCGGGTTCAGACCCTGGGCACCTCATAAGTGCCCCTGTGTTGTAATGATAGAAATGTTGCTGCGCAGTATCGGCAAAAATGCCGGCTAATCCCAATCCCTCAATCTACATGTCCCTTTAACTAAAAACAAAGAAGACTTGTGAAATAGAATAAAAAAACAAAATCTAAGTGTGTTTCGAGTTAAGTGAAACAGCAAAAGTCTGCTTTCTCAGTAAGACAAATAAAAACATACGATTAAATGCCACAGAATACTACAACAAAATCGCAATATCGACGAAACTTACAGAGTGATTTATGCCATATATATTCGACCCAACATAGGCCATGAAAAGACATTACTTTCTAAATCTGTGCCGGATATTTGATTTCCAGTTTGATCTCGAACATCCTTTAACTGAAGCCATACCAAGAAGAATGGTCCTTAATTTTAGGGGAATGTAGAAGCACTATTAGGAAAAGAACACTGCAAGGAACACACCATGTAAATGTTATTAAAATTTCTTATTTAATTGACATCGTAATTAAATATTAAGATTCCATAAGTGTAGCCCTTCAAGACGCAAAGCAGTCAAATAGCTGTGAACTCTGCATATACAGACATTTGTTCAATATGGGTCGAACAAATTTTCACGGAATTACGTTATAATTGAACGTGCATTCAACAATTAGAACACATTTCTAATATAAGCCGTGAGCTAAAGAAGTAGACGTAATATTACATTATTATATTATAGATAAAAAAACAACAACAGATGTTTGGAAATGCCTTCATTAATTTAATACATACAACTTATAACACGCAACTATTATTACATTAATCTTGTACACAAAGTGTCCCGTAACTTAGTAAAACCGTCATCGGTTGATCAGTATTTCGAAGATCCTTTCCCACTCTGTTACAAACATTAATTGTATCCGTATATCCCCAACAATTCCCCAATTCCATCTTCACATGAACTGAATGCTATATTTACACTTCTCTTTTGTTTTTGATTTGAAAAGAATTTCATTTACAATTAACAATTTTGTATAGTTTTTCTAATAGAAATATTACTGTAGACATTATTTCGTAATGTCGTCACAACTTTCGTCATAATTTATTAAAGAGAACGTCAGCGCATGGACATTTTATACTTAAATAGATCGTTGGTCTTTTCATTGCTTGCATTTAAGAAACTCGTCAGGAAGTGCGAGGTTAGAGCTCTGTTTAAAACTGGTTTAAGCAACCCAGGCTGTCCATATTGCCGACTGACTGTTCCAAGGCTGTTAGTTTCAAATCGAAATAATACCTTATTCTTTTCTAAACACTATGTGGACATTATTTTTCAATGACGTCACTACTTTCGTCACAACGTTTAGAAAATATCAGCGCATGGAAATTTTGTATTCGAATAGATCGTTTTTATTTTCATTGCTTGCATTTGAGAAACTCGTCAGGAAGTGCGAGGTTAGAGCTCTGTAAAACCGGTTTAAGCAAACCCAGTCGGTTCATATTGCCGATTGACCGTTCGAAGGCGGTAACTGTCGGGTTTGCTCTTTTCGTTAAATGACTCATCACACATTTGTTCTTACTTTTCGGTTAACTTGCATGTGAAATACCTTTGTTCTGTGCCTTTTCGGAGTTTAGTATATGTTGCAACGCTCATAGGACTTTGTCATATTTCTTATTTAAAAATCGAGCACTTGCGCTGCATCAATGTAGACCAAAGATCAAGATTGCAAGTAAGCAAATTAAATACAAAAGAATAATATCAATCTCTATATTCTATGCAAATTTCAAACACTTTTAAAATACAAGGGTTACAGAAAAAAGATTAACTTTTTTAGCATCCTTAAATAAAGATACTTATTAACTGCAATTAAACAAAAGGAAATGTTACCTATGCGCCGCGCTTGGTTGTTTGTCCATAGGGAAACGTGTTTCAGTGTTCGGGTTGTTAATAAATACATAGTATGTACCACCACAGTAATCTCTTGTTGTTTGATTGATTAGGTCTGGAAATATTTCGTCATTAAAAGGTTTCAACAGGTGTTCAAAAGTCTCTCGAGAAATAAAGCATCCCGAGAAATACAGCATCATCGTATTTCATCAATCAATAACTTGTTCAACCGTACAAAACGAAATTTTCGGTCGAAAATAAAAATGCAAGAATGTATTTTGTATAAGTATTTGGGGTTTTACGGCACATCGACACTTGATAGGTCATACTGCGCCGAATACATTGAAAGGTAACGACAATAGAATATAATCAGGTTAAAACTATAAAATGTGAGTAGAAATAAAGTCTATCAGGTAAAAAATGTGATTTATAAGTGAAAACAGGTTAACATGTTAAACAGTTAAAAAGTATAACGTTAGCATAATAATCAGTTTAATTTTTTATACTTATTAAGAATATTAATCTCGTTTAAGAAACAAACAAGTTTAAAATCCGACATTGTCCTAAACAGTTCGTACATGTTATTGACATTAAAATACTTCGACCGAATGTGGTCTGTATCGATACACTGTAATAAAATATGGTTGACTGCCAGTGGTTCTTGGCAAGGAAAACATATAGGTCGAACTTCTCTTCTTAAATGATATGAATGAGTTATTCTGGTATTTTACACCACATAAAGTAAGAATAAGCTGCCAATATATTATAGACACATTTGTTTTGACAAATTGGAAAATATGGGAGAATTAACACATATATTTAAATTGGAACTACAACTAGATAACGGCACAGGGAAGTTGGTTTAAAAGTGCCAAAACACTAAAAAGAGAGACATTACACCTTTAGAGAAAAAACGGTACTGCCTTGAAACGGTCAGTCAACAGAACGAACACCTGAAGTCGGGGTGCTTAAACTCGGTTTCCGACCGCACCACCGTCCAGCCATATTTGAACATGATTTGCACTTGACATTTATCATTATAAAAATCTAATTTATGCTGACTGTATTGAAATATTTAGTAAAAGTCAAGACTTTTCTGACAAAAAGATAGATACATGAAAAATAAAATATAGTTAGAACTGATAAAAGAGAGCCAGAACGAAATGAATTAAGTGAATATGTGAAATATAAAATATATGTAATAGTATAGTGTAGAGTAGATCTTATCTGCATGTTGTATCAAAGTGTTGTTATAGTCTAAAAGCCAAATTGTAACATTTCTCAGCAATAACGATTCTTCCATGCTTAGTACGAGAGCTGTCCTAAAAAAATCGTTTTTACGTTTCTATCATCGGACAATAATTACATATAATTATTAACAGCACATAGGATATTACACAAACGAACAACGGTATCAAAAAGACACTCTTTACAAGCAGATCATTTTTCCTTAATCGCCACACGGCGACATGTAAACGACGTCATGTCGACGTGCAGAAAAATCAAAACTCAAGTATACTTGTCGTTTTTACTTAAATAAAGCACTAAGGTTTGTGTCTTGGGATCGTGGTGATAAAGCCAGGATTCATCCACTGTAATAATGTTATGGAGAATCTCATCACTTCTCACACTACAGAGAGAAATTTCAAGGACTATGAAAAGCTTCGCTCAACCTGGTGGCATTTAAGAATGTGCGGTAGACATCTTGCATGGTCATGACATGAATAAAAGTAAACTTTTTAGACGGAAAGAAGTCATTCCCATTAGACGGAAAGAAGTAATTTCTATTACATCTCGAAAATAAATATGCAGATTGCCTATGTTACTAAATGGTTATCGTATAAACCGTTATATTACTCACCTACATCGGTCTAACAATCGTGTCACAGGAACTATGAGATGCTTTATCTCCAAGATTCAGGTTAGAAAATTCTCATAAAAAGAACAAACTCCATATTCATTAAATAATGCAAGTTATTACACGATTGGTTACACCCCCGAAAAAGTAGAGTCAATAAATATAGATATTGACCCGCTTTCGCTGATATTAACCGGTCTACTAATAGAATGCTAAATTTCCATCAATATTATGAGCGCGCATCTACAAAACCTCCTTAGAATTGTACGCATTGTGGGATACTCGTTCCAGACGAACAATATTCTCAGCTGATAAGTAAATAATTGTATAATATTACATATTATTTTATCATGACGATATTAAGCGTAAGTACTACAATACCAGTCCGTGATTCATGGTCTTTTACATAAACAGTTTTTTATTTGTGTTATTTGTTCTTAAATACATAATGGATGCACAGTAGAAGGTAAAGCTTGGTGGTCATACATTTGTTTCTTGCGGTTGTATGTGTACAATGTGTTACATTCGGGTCAGATGTCGATTTTCAATGGCATCCGTTACTTAACGTTCGGTTGACGGACAGTTGTATAGCCTTGATGTAGCCAGTAATTCGTCAGGTTATATTTTAAAGTAAGAATATGAAGTGAACCTAATCAAAGACGAGACATAAGTCATAAAGAAGAAATTTACCACATTTAATAATAAGGTGTTTGCTATTGTTAAAAAGTTGGGGAAAAAAACACATACAAAAGTGTCATTGTTGGAAATTTGAACAAAAACACATACAATAGTGTCATTGTTGGAAAGTTGAAAAAAAAACAACATAAAAAGTGTCATTGTTGGAAAGTTGGGAAAAAAAACTTTCAATAGTGTCATTGTTGGAAAGTTAAAAAAACACATACAAAAGTGTCATTGTTGGAAAGTTAAAAAAAAACACATACAAAAGTGTCATTGTTCAATTATTTGTCAGACAAAAGAATGGAAGTATTATCGCTGGTTTATATTTTTGGCATGAATATGTGCCACCATTAGAAGCATTTGATAACGTTGACTAATAATTTCTCATACTTTTATGCAACGACTATTTGACAGGAATTGTTTGAAAAACCGAACGCATTGCATTTACAATTAAATTGGACTCTTTCAATCATTGAAATGTAACATCAGAAGTACATTTGCTTGAGACATTTTGACAAACCTATTTCCTTCAGCATGATTCTGTTAAAATGAATAAAATTCAATTTTAGTCCAGTTTCAGATTCCCCAATCTAATCAGTAATTGATGTATTGAACCAGCAGTCTCGTCTTAATTTTAACACATTTTACTACGGAATAGAATTAAACTTGAGGCATGGTTCAATGTTTTAATAATAAGTGTGAAATTAAATTTTACTTGCAGACGTGCGTTACATACATCTTTATTGACTTTAACACAGAGAACATAATTATCAAATACCACTCGGCCTAATTAAAAGATATTATAAAAATCATGTAAGAGTTACTACTAATATTAAAATAGTAAATGTAAAAGTAACAAAGCCACAGAGACGATACATTTATACTTAGACAGACACACACACACACAACCTCTGGAACGGTCAGTTGGCAAATGGACCGACTGGGGTGTTCAGTAAGACTTGGTGTCGTCACTCTCATAATTAGCAAAACCAATAATAAGTATGTTAAATGTGAATGACACATTCAATTTCACCTTCTTAAATTTACACTGCTAAAGAGTGACACACAATATTGGAAATGCCTAAGAATTAGATATTGTTACTGAAAGTCAGGACTTACTTACATGTAATTCTTACTTAAGGATGGTTGATTAATATAGGACTTAATATGCCAAATCCACATTTAGAAACTTAAATGACTCACATTAGTACTTAAATAAATAGTTTCATTTTATGATTTTATTTTGCCGTATGCATTATCTTTACCAGAAAAATTGATAATTATGGATGAACAAATAAATTACATTTATACTTTTACCTGCTGTATAATCATTCCGAATGCATCTTTGAAAACCATTAAATACACTATTTAAAAAGAACGATGTGTACTCCTTTGATTACCAAAGTCTTAACACAGTAAGAAACTGACTGTGCTGGTAACATTGCTTAATTTTGCTTATTTTGATAAATACATATAATACAATACACAACTTGGTATATCTATGTACTTCTCAGCTGTGAATTATAAACTCATGCAATTACTGCATTTGTACTATTTATTTTATTTGTTTATTTGGGTTTTACGGCACACCGACACTTAACAGGTAATACGGGGCCGAATACAGAGTTAAATGTGAAAAGAGCATAATCAGGTTAAAACTAAACTATGTAAGTAAAATATAGAAAAATATAAAAACTATCAGGTTAAAAATGCATTTGTACTAACTATGCTACTTCAGGATCTTTTAGTTACACCAAATAAGCTATCGTGTCGCCATCTGCTTCCTATCTATTTCTCTGTTGGATCTTTGCTGCACATCCGATCTATGAAATTTCTTCAAGACAATAAGTTAATAATTAATGCGCAATGGCGGTCGTTTCCCGCGTTGTTTCTTCGTATATAGAGAGGAAACAAGATTTATTGAAATAACAGTACGAGGCCGGCAGAACCAGTGCTATTCCTTCTGTAATGGAAAAGCATATTTTGAAAAAAACAAGGAATCAGAGGTTATAAAAATTACATCTTACATCATATGTTTCACGTTCAATATAATGTGAGTAATACCATCTTAACTTTAACAGTAGTATTTGCTTGTATACGCTTTCCTCACACATCAAGCGGTTGCCATTCATCGTGTACATTTCTCTTACTGGCATATCGTCTCACTTGGGCATTGTTATTCTACAATCCATATGGTAACTGAATAATGAAAATGTGAATTCTCTGAGACTAATACATAGGAAGTTTAATACATCATCCTGTTTACGGTAGGTTCCATTGGCTTTACATATCTTTTTATATTTGGACAACTTAAAATACAATTTACAACTTGCCAGTATTATAGAAAGAGTGAGTCTGATAAAGTAGAGTTAAGTGCGAACATTTAACAAATCACTTTCCCGGTTCTGGCGACTTGCCACCAGCACTAAAGCTTTTACTATTAAAATTCACGTGTTGACGTCACATATTCAGCGTATCGCAAGTTAAAGTTGACGTCGTTTCAAATGTACGGATAAGTGCACATGGTACCACATCGATTAACATTAAACTTTTTGTAAACGTCAAAAATGCAATTTTTTTTATTTGAAAGTTATACCTGTGCGTTCGCAGGATGTCGCAAGTAAACGTTAACAACGGATTGTGAGTGGAGATAAATCAGTACCAGGTAGTGGAGATAAATCAGTACCAGGTAGCGATTTATATTATTTATAGGCTATTTGTTTCTACTTAAATTTAGTAAACTAAGTGAGTGGAGTATCGCAGTATGTTTGTAGCGTAGATACGGTCTCAGATAATTTGCTACAACTGCCCTTCTAAGATGGGGTGTGGTCCACCAAATAAGTGAAGACATATATAAATATGTACATATATTTTATATATGCATATACCTATAAATAAGTATCTGTTTACATGATGTTAGAAAGGTATCCTTGGTTGAAATTCTCCAACTTTGAGAAAATGGCTGTAATAAGGCCCCGCAAGGTAAAATACCTAATCTCATAAAGAAGGTATAGGAGTATCCTTTGTTCCATTGGCAAAGTCCTACCCATCCAGTAATTCACTCTCACGTAATTTACTACATAACAGAAGGCCGGTCGCTGTCAACAAATAGCGAATTAATGTTAGATTTCCTCTGAGCAGATGGCCAAACATACATTCCATAGCCAGGGTTGCTTAAGTAGGATGGCCAGTAGTACCCTACCTGCTATTTGTCTGCCATCTTTAACTAACCGTTCCCATACCGGGTCTCGTTCAGGTTCATAGCTCACAGTGGGGTTAAAGCTTACTTTCCTTCAATCAGACACTTGGCCTGGGCACTCCCTTCTTTATTATCGTCCGAAGGGACCAACTTGATCGGACTATCAGATACAATCTCTCTTAGTAAATATTGGCCACTGTGGGACATGACCCCTCCCCTGAAGTGTTTATGGATATCCTACTTTGGGATAGAACCGCAGCACATAGATTGCTGAAGGAGGGCCTCTACCGAGTTCGATGTCTACGACAGCAC
This sequence comes from Sinonovacula constricta, assembly GCA_007844125.1. Classification (NCBI taxonomy): domain Eukaryota; kingdom Metazoa; phylum Mollusca; class Bivalvia; order Cardiida; family Solecurtidae; genus Sinonovacula; species Sinonovacula constricta. The sequence goes on from CM017555.1 coordinate 84,104,075, forward strand.
TTGGATATGGAGAGCCCTGGCAGTTTCCTTGGAAGTGTGGGGCGGGCAGTTGTCCAGGTACTATGAGCTTAGCTCAAATTGGATACTAGGAGACATATTGTATGGATACATCAAATTAATGGTTAAGGTTAATCTTCTCTGCCTTGGTGGTAAAAGAAATATCAGCGCTGCTTGATGGAAATGAATTGACAAGCAATAGTAGATTCAAGTCAAACATTACACTATCAACTACAGGATAATTTCGGCAGATAGAACCGTATCATAGAACTGTATCATATGTGTTTATAATTATATATTGAAGCTTCACAACCACAAAAGGTAAGGATTATAACATTTCCAAGCTTATAATTTGATAAATAACAGGAGCGATCTAAAAAACGTGTTGTTTTTATTTTTGCCTGCGCTGATGATGACAAATGAAATATTCGAAGGTTCGATGTTTCCCCATCTCGGCCATTTCCTTTATCTCCTGTTCGGCTTCAAACGTAACTACTTTTGTCATAACTTGTCAAACAAAACGTCAACGCTTGGACACTCATTCAAATGGATCGGTTTTCTTTTCATTGCTTGTATTCGAGAAACCCATTAGGAAGTGCGAAGTAAGAGCTCTTTTAAACCGGTATAAGCACACCAGTTTGTCCATATTGCCGACTGACCGTTCCAAGGCGGTAACTATCGGGTTTGCTCTTATTGTTAAATGACTCGTCATAGATTTGTTCTCACTTTTACATTTGGCGTACATGTGAATACCCTGGTCCTGTGTCGTTTCAATTTGTGTATATGTTGCAATGCTCATAGGACTTTGTCTTATATATTCAATCAAATGTGTTTTGTACTGTATCGTCTACGTTATCTGAGAAGATACGCTGATATCTGCTTTACTGTCTGGCTACTAGATGAGGTTGTCATTATACAATTGAAATAAATTAACTCTTACGAAAGAAGTGAAATCGATATGAAACAAGTGAAATGTCATAAACACGCGCTTTAACCCGGTGTAAATATTTGTCCTACTGGGGTTCTAGGTAAGCATAATGCGATGAAGGCAAGCGGTGTGTGCAGTACCTTTCTTCTTCTGTTTTAGTACAGGATCACCAAACATATTTATTGTCTGTATGTAATCCCATGTGTCCAAAGGCAATTGATTACTGCATATAATTCTAAGCCATGGTCATTCTGCGGAATGTAAATCTAATCAACAAGGCTTTTCTGTGTCTTGTTAAGTTTGTTGTTAGCTAAAATGGTCTATGGTGGAACAGAACTCTGACGGCGACCTTTGATGCATCTATGCTCTCTTGTTTTCTTATGTTCCAGTACCGCGATCTTACCGCTGCTGACCACTGTCCCCAAGAGTATTGTACCTTCCGCACCTTTTTTATCCAAATACTCTTTGTCGCAATGGATTTTCTGGCAGGGAGGGGATCGCTATGACGAGCACGTGTATGCCAACTAAAACATCTACTAGATTAAACTTGGAGCTATAACCTCGGTTACAGTACCTTTCAATTCAATCTTGATATCACAAAACTGTATGTGTTGATGGAGATGGGAAATCTCTGCTGGAAGCAATCAAGTATATAGAACAAGTCGATCCATATTGGGCAAACAGTTAAATCTCTAATTAATCAACTTTTAAATGCAGCATTTCCAGACATTGAGATCGCTATTTCCAATGACAACGTCTCTACTAAAATCTATGACAAGAGAGATTAATTCAACTTTATGTGACAGGTCGATTATTTTACTGTTTACTATTGTACCTAGGAGCGCCTATGTCCTTTTAGTCCTTTGATTATTAACTTGAATTCTTGATTTTCATTGGTCGAGATTTTATGTAAGAAGCATAGTGATTGGTTGTTAAGTGCATGCTTTGCACGTTTTTATTCCCGCGAATTTGACTTTGGTACGAAGACGTCGAACAGGCAAGACATCTTTATTTAGTAAGATGTAACTACTTGGAAAGCCATTATGGTGTGTATCAGGCTGTTGTTAGCTCTGTGCATGTTTTGCTTGGATTGCTGAGATTGTTTGAATCAAGTAATATTGTAATTCTGACTTTCTTGTATCTTTCCATTTATGTTTTATGTCTTATCCAAATCTGGTTTGTCCGATAATGGTACATTCTGAACACTCTTTTGCACAATATAAACTGAGTACTTATTCTAATTTTTAACACGTTTTCAGTCCTAACAACCAGGGTTCACTGAGAAAGGAGAATGAGAGAAAGAACTACATTTTCAGTACCACTTACTGGTAAGTTGTATAAATGGTATAAACATGTAATAATAACTGCCAGAACCTTAAATATTTGTTAACTCTGTTTTACTTAATATGCTTTCTTTAATTCCATATAATTCAGAGCCACTAGCATTTTTATCATTATATTCTGCCACTATTTGATTAAGTCAATGAGCTTTCAATATTAGACCAGTACTTAGAGTATTTTATATTTGTATGTTTCAGATTATGGTTCTCGTCGAGTTCATCATGTGTACGTGTTATTCAACTTATTGACAGTCTTGTGTGCATCCATGTTATCAATTTGTTGAACTCTGATGTTCATATATGTAATAGTAAAGAGAAGAACTTTTATGACATCGTTATTATAAATATTTATCGACCCCAGAGTGTAACATTTGGTGCGTCGCCCGGGATGTTTGCTTTGCCCAGAATGGAGGAAATTTTTGATTGTTTACATGGTGCAAAGTACTTTTCCACAATGGATATGAAATCAGGATACCATCAAATTGAAGTTGAAGAAGGTCATAAAGAAAGGACTGCTTTTACAGTTGGTAATATTGGTTTCTTTGAATATAATAAAATGTCATTCGGCTTGAGTAATTCACCCGCTACATATCAGCGAATAATGCAGGACATTCTAGGAGATCTGAACACCAAGATCTGTTTGATATATTTAGATGATCTTATCATTTTTAGCAACTCTTATGAACAACATCTTGAACGCCTAGACATGATATTAACCAAGCTACAAGAAGCCAACCTGAAGCTTGCGCCAGAGAAATGTTTCTTTTTTAGGTCTAAGGTACATTTTTTAGGACATGTAGTAAGTGGAACAGGAGTGGAAACGGATCCAGAAAAAATAGAGAAAGTAAAGCACTGGCCAACACCTTCTAACTCAGATGAACTTCGGTCGTTTTTAGCCTTCGCCGGTTATTATCGCCGTTTTATTAAAGATTTCAGTCAAATTGTGAAGCCACTGAACGAACTTTTGCCGCCTACATCGGTGAAGAAAGGATCAAAGACAAAGAAAGATTGGAAATGGACAGAAAAGGAAGAAGCAGTTTTTAAGAAAATAAAGGAGCTACTGTCATCACCTCCAGTTCTAGGATATCCAGATTTCAAACTTCCATTTGAACTACACACAGACGCATCGACACAAGCTCTAGGAGCAGTATTATACCAGATACAAGATGGTAGAAAGAGAGTTATCGCGTATGCAAGTCGAGCACTAACAAGGTCAGAGAAGAACTACAGCGCCTTTAAGTTGGAGCTCTTAGCTCTCAAATGGGCTGTGACAGAAAAGTTCATCGATTATCTCACTACAACCCAATTTACCGTTCTTACAGATAATAACCCGTTGACGTATATTTTGACAAGCGCCAAGCTGGATGCTACAAGTCAGCGTTGGGCTTCAGCCCTTGGTGCATATTCATTTGACATAAAGTACCGAGCTGGACAAAGAAACCAGGATGCAGATGGAATGAGCAGGTATCCGTATGTGATTGACAAAGAGGATGAAAGAGTAAAGATAGAAGATCAAACAGTCAAAGCCATTTGTTTTAGGACATCAGAACCATGTGTTAACACCTTTCCAGTAATGTTAAACATTGTAGATGCAACTGAAGATTCAGGACAACCTCTAGCACAAAAGGAATTAAGAGAAATCAGAAAAGCACAAAGATCAGATCCTTTAATAGAAAAATGGAGAAGAGCTACTATTGATGAAAAAATTCCCAATCACTACATGGTAGGTCATGATCTTACGATAAAAAAGCAGTTTAAAAATTTCAGGATAAAAAGAGGAATTTTGTTTAAAGTACTCCATGAACAAGAGGAAGAAATCGAACAACTTGTTATGCCATCAGAGTTTAGAAAAGATGTTCTTGTGGCTCTTCACGATCAGTTTGGACATCCAGGACAGGATCGCACTTTGCGACTAATTCGGGAAAGATACTATTGGCCAGGAATTGCAACTGACGTTAAAAACTGGATCGAGAAATGTGATAGATGCTTGAGACGAAAGAGCAATATTGACAAAGCACTATTAGTAAATGTCAACACATCATATCCTTTAGAGCTACTTTGTATCGATTTTTTGACTCTAGAACCTTCAAAAGGAAATATTAGTAACGTACTTATCATCACAGACCATTATACCAAATTCGCACAAGCAATCCCAACAAAACACCAGACAGCAAGAACAACTGCTGAAGCTCTCTACAATGGATTCTTGATGCATTATGGAATACCAACCAGACTACACTCGGATCAAGGGGCTAACTTTGAAAGCCAAATAATTTCAGAACTTTGTCGACTGACCGGAATGAAGAAATCTCACACCACGCCATACCATCCACAAGGAAATGCTGGACCGGAACGATTCAACCGTACACTACTTTCAATGCTTGGAACACTAGAAGAAGACCTGAAAACAGATTGGAAAAAATCTATAAACAGCTTAGTGTTCGCTTACAATTGCACACCGCATGATTCAACTAGGACGTCACCTTATGAACTTTTATTCGGTCGCAAACCTAAGTTGCCCATAGATCTAGTATTTCAAAATGCACGTCAAGAAACAATCAACAAAACGTCAGAAGAATATCTTGAAGACCTACAAGAAAGAATTGTTAAAACACACGAAATTGTACAACATGTACAGAAATCTAAAGAAAGACAACAGAAGTATTACAACCCAAAGACTAAAACTGTGAAAATAAGAGTAAATGATCGTGTTTTAGTAAAAAAACTGGCTTTTGATGGAAAGCACAAAATCTCGGATAAGTTTGAGAAAGAAGCCTATGTTGTTACAGACCAACCCATGATTGACATTCCAGTGTTTAGGGTTCGATCTGAGACTACTGGAAGGGAAAGGACTCTTCATCGTAATCATTTGCTGCTTTTGGAGCATAGAGCAGATGCCATTGAGGAGTATGCTGAGGATGAAGAGGAGACTGAATTGAGAAAGTTAGAAGAGATTGAAATTAAGGATGCATCAAAGATAGCAGAAATTGACAAGGAAGAAGTTAAGGAGAGTCATGACTCAGATGAGGAAAGTGAGGGTGATGATAATACATTAAATGTATTCTCGTATGGGGACGCCCATAGACCTGAACTGGAAGGAGGAGTGAGTGAGAGTAGAGGACACGAGGAGAGGGACACACAAGAAATAATTGGTGAAACGAATTCACCCATGGATAGTGTAGCTACAAATGGTATAGAGATGACAGAGAAGACTAGCACTAACGAGGTAAGTACTATATCTGAGGCTATACCAGAAGCTGAGAAGGAGCAGTAACAACCTTAGGTCATGCTGATGTACAACTTAAGACAAAAAGCCAAACAACACGATCAGAAAATAAAGAAATAGACACTCTAGAAGAAAGAAGAGAGGATATTAATGACATAGGAGAAGAGGAATTTGGTCCTGCTGAGGAACCAGATGATAAAGGAGGAACAGACCCAATTAGAGAGCCAGTATTAGAACCTAGACCAGTGCCTGTGCCCCAACCAAGACGTACAGGGAGAGTTTCAAAACCTCCTACAAGATATTCAGATTATCAACTTTACAGTAACCAACCGGTGGACAGAAAAATTCAAACTTTAGATACCCTGATGAAGTCTGGAGTCCTAATGGATATGGATTCAGACTTGGCACATAAACTTATCTGTACTATAATGAACACATAATCTATTTTATATCTTTTATTATTATTTTAAGTTATGCATATAATTCAGTTGTGTAAATCTAACCATGTATATGACTTTAAGCTGTTTCAGATGCTAAACTCTATAAAAGGGTTTGTAATAAAGGAGAGTATAAAAAATTAACTAGTCTCTCATATAGCTTCTGAAAAAAGCTATAAAAAGCACTTGTGATGCTATAGCCTCAGGATCAAGAAAAGATCATATTGGAGCCGAGAACCTTGAAACTCCCAAGGACTATTAATATGTATTTACATGTATGTGGACATATTTTTGTTAATGGGGGAAAATGTAAATGTAATAGCTACAACCATTTATTCGTCTCTGGTCATGTTTGTTCATGATTCAGAAAGTTAATTTTATTTGTGGTCAACCATTTTTGTGTTGTTTTTCAAATCGAAATAATACCATATTCCTTTTCTGAACACTATGTGGACATTATTTTTCGATGACGTCACTACTTTCGTAATCACGTATAGAAAATATCAGCGCATGGACATTTTGTTTTCAAATAGATCGTTTTTCTTTTGTTGCTTGCATTTGAGAAACTCGTCAGGAAGTGCGAGGTTAGAGCTCTGTAAAAACGGTTTAAGCACCCCAGTCGGTCCATATTGCCGACTGACCGTTCCAAGGCGGTAACTGTCGGGTTTGCTTTTTTTTCCTTAAATGACTCATCACAAATTTGTTCTTACTTTTCGCTTGGCTTGCATGTGAAATACCTTTGTTCTGTGCCTTTTCGGAGTTTGGTATATGTTGCAATACTCATAGGACTTTGTCATATATTCTTATTCATGATCACAACAATGTTACTTGTGCAGTGTGGCGGTCGTAAAAAATCTCCCCGTGCATGTAATCTATGTTGTCATTTAATTCATCCTATAAGGATTGTTACGTGTATTTCCTTTGATGGACATTGAACTTTGGTTCTTCAATTCCATCTTCACATGAACAGGATGCTACAACCATTTATTCGTCTCTGGTCATGTTTGTTCATGATTCAGAAAGTTAATTTTATTTGTGGTCAACCATTTTTGTGTTGTTTTTCAAATCGAAATAATACCATATTCCTTTTCTGAACACTATGTGGACATTATTTTTCGATGACGTCACTACTTTCGTAATCACGTATAGAAAATATCAGCGCATGGACATTTTGTTTTCAAATAGATCGTTTTTCTTTTGTTGCTTGCATTTGAGAAACTCGTCAGGAAGTGCGAGGTTAGAGCTCTGTAAAACCGGTTTAAGCACCCCAGTCGGTCCATATTGCCGACTGACCGTTCCAAGGCGGTAACTGTCGGGTTTGCTTTTTTTCCTTAAATGACTCATCACAAATTTGTTCTTACTTTTCGCTTGGCTTGCATGTGAAATACCTTTGTTCTGTGCCTTTTCGGAGTTTGGTATATGTTGCAATACTCATAGGACTTTGTCATATATTCTTATATAAATTTTGCTTACTGTTCATTAAATCAGCTATTGTATTTTTATTGGTATAAGAATTTTTGCATAAATCTTATACATCTAGGAGTACAAGAGACATGAAACTAATCACGTGTTTTAATATTAAAGTTACATGTTAGGCCGTTAATGGTGTTACAATGTAAAAGTTTGTACTAAAGAAACTTTAGTAATGGCATTATAGTGTTTTGGTGGTAAGTTTTAGGCAAAAGTCTAATCCTTTATAGAATTTGTTTGGGGTATGCCAAATAAGAGTGTTGTTAAATGACGGGACGTCATTTTACATGGCGGGGGAGTATGTGACAGGTCGATTATTTTACTGTTTACTATTGTACCTAGGAGCGCCTATGTCCTTTTAGTCCTTTGATTATTAACTTGAATTCTTGATTTTCATTGGTCGAGATTTTATGTAAGAAGCATAGTGATTGGTTGTTAAGTGCATGCTTTGCACGTTTTTATTCCCGCGAATTTGACTTTGGTACGAAGACGTCGAACAGGCAAGACATCTTTATTTAGTAAGATGTAACTACTTGGAAAGCCATTATGGTGTGTATCAGGCTGTTGTTAGCTCTGTGCATGTTTTGCTTGGATTGCTGAGATTGTTTGAATCAAGTAATATTGTAATTCTGACTTTCTTGTATCTTTCCATTTATGTTTTATGTCTTATCCAAATCTGGTTTGTCCGATAATGGTACATTCTGAACACTCTTTAGCACAATATAAACTGAGCACTTATTCTAATTTTTAACACGTTTTCAGTCCTAACAACCAGGGTTCACTGAGAAAGGAGAATGAGAGAAAGAACTACATTTTCAGTACCCCTTACTGGTAAGTGGTATAAATGGTATAAACATGTAATAATAACTGCCAGAACCTTAAATATTTGTTAACTCTGTTTTACTTAATATGCTTTCTTTAATTCCATATAATTCAGAGCCACTAGCATTTTTATCATTATATTCTGCCACTATTTGATTAAATCAATGAGCTTTCAATATTAGACCAGTACTTAGAGTATTTTATATTTGTATGTTTCAGATTATGGTTCTCGTCGAGTTCATCATATGTACGTGTTATTCAACTTATTGACAGTCTTGTGTGCATCCATGTTATCAATTTGTTGAACTCTGATGTTCATATATGTAATAGTAAAGAGAAGAACTTTTATGACATCGTTATTATAAATATTTATCGACCCCGGAGTGTAACATTTAGTATTGTTAATTTTTTATACCTTGACGATGATTCACCTCATGCTACCTCCTATGGTATTTGCATTACTACTTATAAGGTTTGCACGAGTTTGTACTAAATTAGAAGATTTCAATGCTAGAAACTTGTTTATTTCTTCTAAACTGTTACAGCAAGGCTTTCGTTTTCATAAATTAAGAAAAGCATTTTAAAATTCTTTCATCGCAATGGTTTTATTGCTTCTAAGTATAATAGTATAAAAACACTGATGCAGAAAGGCATAAGCCATCCTGCATTTTATGGAAATGTTTTATACAAGTTAAAGAAAATAAAGGGCCTCAACAACCTTTCTGACCACTTTACAAAATTTATCTGATGATGTATTGCAGACGGTTACAACCCGGGAATCCTTCGTTGTACTGCATTGCTTGCAAGTGACCCTTTTACAGTCAAGAAATCGCATTGCTTTTAAATTATACGATGACCGGACAGGTCGTTGTGACTATATGAAAACAGTGACTTAAAGCCGTAATTGGACAGTTATTGTTGGAGTTCTTGTCGCTTCATCTCTCCAGTCGTGCCCTATATAGGTGAGACAACTTGAGCAGTCTCCATACCCTTTACGTGAGATTGCACAGTAGATATAACATCGGGACTTTTGGTACCTTTCTTATATATAATATGCCAACTGCGGATAAGTCCTCGGCTTTTTATGAACTTGTTTTTTTTACTTATTAGCTCTTAACAATACTACATTTTATTTTGTTGGTAGGTTGTTTAAAATTCGATGTTTTCTTTCGTATTTTTTACATTTCACTTTTGAAACTTTTTGCCTATGATGTCATGGCATTATATGCCATATTAAAATTGATCTTATTATATATCAGCGCTTGGGTTGTTTTATTTGTTCTTATAACATATCATCGCTTGGGCTGTTTTATTTCAAACTAATCTCTCATTTGGAATTTTTGTTTTTACGTTGCCGAGGCTTTTATCTACTGTACATACATGTTGATAGTTTATTTTATTACTAGTTATTGTGTATGTATGTAAGTTCATTGTATCTGTTTTAACTCCCGGTGCAGGTGCTTACTATTAGTTGTTTCACTTTGACGGGATATTGATATTTACACTGTTTGCAGGAAGTGCGAAGTTGGAGCGCTCAACAGACCAGGTTTAAGCACCAAGTCTGTCCTTTTGCCGATTGACCGTTTCAAGGCGGTAACTGATGTTTTTTCTTTATGTGTGTTATGTCTCGTCTCTGTGTTTTTGTCACATTTACATTTACCTTGTTTGCCTTTGTCTACTGGTAGATAAAATTAAAATATCTGTGGAAATTTTGATAGGACCTTTACTTATTTATCTATTCTAATTTATCAACTGCAAGTCAGTACTTAGGTTCCGGTGATTCAAGTATATTTTGTTAAAAATGGTACAATATAATAGTCATAGGAATTTCCCTGCGCAATCAAAACATGAGTTTAAAATCTTTTTCTCAACACTGTCACATTATGGCATGTTTTCCTGTGTTATCTTTACACTTGAAAAAACTTTAGTTCGAACTTCAAGAGAATTTAATTAAGGTTAAAGAAATTTACGCTTGCAATTTAAGTTATACTGGTTCTCTAAAAAAGTATAATTTACCTGCAAATAGATCGCATATCAAATTAAATTTGTTTCGTTGTATATACCTTCTGTGATGGACCATCAGAAAATTCTTCAGCATATTTATTTTTAACCAGCTTTTAAAAAATTAAGTTAGTTTCAAATCAAACATGAAAAGTAGTTACAAAATAACATGTCATAAAGCTGTCGACTCGTTTTATTTAGTCAATTTTGTTTTCTAGGTTCAATTTCAAGATCTGCCATTAGTGTTTTTAAGAACATCTTACATTTTTGTTTCTATTTACATTGTTAACGTTAAAAACCTATCTTGGTCCTTTGACAAATTTATCATGACAAATTGAATTCATTTGAAGGTTTGCAACTTTCTTTAGGGGGTGAAATCGGTGCATATTGACGAGTTTGTCAAATATATTAACTTCATAGCGTACATTAGGTTAACAGAATATTGTTTCTACTATTTTAATTTAAGAAAACGTCTCAAGGGACTAGTATACTATTTTCAGACAAAATAAAATAGCACAAAACATAGAGTTCATTAGTCCCTGATGGATATTTAAGTCCCCTTACGATTAGGCAGAGGGCGGGGATAAGACAACAAAAAATCACACAGAGGAATTAAATTAAACGTGTACCTCTGCTGTCAGTTTCTCCATTCTAGTTATAACTTGGTCTTGTCCGGTCGTGTTTATTTCTTGGGTATGGTCATATTTTCTCGGCTTATGCTCCCAGTATTTGTCTAGACTATTTTCAAATTTTATTACTAATGACGCATTTAGAGGGTAAGTTGTTCCATAAGTCGACTATTTTTGTGTGCATGATTCTTTTTAAGTTATGCCCTCGACTGTTTGAATCTACTCGGAATGTTATAAAATTGGTGTCGTGATCATCATATTTTTCAGTTGAAATCTTATGCACCTCTATCATGTCGCCTCTGGAACTTCGACAGGCTAGTGTTAGTTACTTCAGCTTTCTTAGAAATATCTTCACAGGATAAGATTCGTCAGCCCTGGTACTTGCTTATTTGCTCATCTTGGTAGGGATTGGGATTAGCCGGCATTTTTGCCGATACTGCGCAGCGACATTTCTATCATTATAGCACAGGGGCACTTATGAGGTGCCCAGGGACTGAACCCGGCCGGTCCATTATACTGACACCGACTAGTCAGGCGTAATGCTGTCCCCTTAGCCCCGAGCGTTAGGAGGGAAGCCACTACTACCAACTTTAAAGTCTTTGGTAAGACCCGGCCGGGGTTCGAACCCACGACCTCCCGATCCGCAAGCCGACGCTCTACCATCTGAGCTATTGCGGCCGGTCATCTTGGTAGATTTTCTATAGATTCAATATGTTTTTGAGTTAAGGGCACCAGACTGTGATGGCATGTTCTAAGTTCGGCCTTACTAGAGCAGTGTAAAGTCATTTAAATGTTTGACAGTTCCTGTATTCCAGGGTCTTTATCAGTACATTCATTATTGAATTGGTTTTATTTATCTTGAAATGTGCGGGTCAGAAGTTGCCATCGATAATTATTACTATATCTTTCTCTGTTATGACATATTCCATAGCTGGTAAACATTCCGTTAAATTGTAAGTCGTCTTCTCGATGCTTGATTTTGCAATACGCATTACCTTTAGTTTATTAACTAAAATGAACACATACCTCCATCAGAGATAATTTTACATTTATTTCCATTTCGTCATCTCGGCATAAATTAAGAATTTGTGTTCTCTTTTTTTTCTTTTTTTCCGATGAAATATAAACGTGTGCTTATTATATATAAGTTTATTGCTATATTTCGATAAAACTTTGTATTATGTCGTTCATGTACGATTTTTGCACAAGGGATAATCTTTTAAGCAGACCAGTTAACATAAAAATGTATGCGTTAAAGGACATATGCAACCATTTTGTAGATTGAAATCGTGTCATCGCAAAATCATAATCGGTAAATAATCAGATTTCAATGAAAAAAAACTAAGTGTCGCCATTCTGAGGGCCATTTTTCACTGCGTGAACCAAGCGTGCTTATTAGATTTATATATGTTTACACTGTTACAAATGTGTCTTCTACAATAGCTAGTTGAATGTGTTTCAAAGCAAGCAGGATTTATACTTTTTGAATTACGCTACCAGCGTTTACCAATCAAAATAGTACTTCAAGTCGATGTGAATCAGTTTCTATTCATTGAAACCAGCTGTTACATTATAAAACAAAAGCTTATGCTTTTACTATCGGGCCTATGTCTTTCGAAAGAATGTCGCTTTTTCTATCCTTGTAATTTTATTTAAGCTCAAATATATTTAAAGTGAACTTGACATTTGTTGATTTATTGGTCTATTATCTTATTGTGCAGTGTGTGCGTATAAATCAATCGTTGTAGGGCAGAAGAGTAATTAACTTGATTGCTAAATGCATTAATTATTCAATGTTTCATCACGCAACCATTCCGCACTCCTTGCGGCTAGACGGGTGTAATTTTCCACTGTGTGATGATGCTTTCTTATCGTTTATATATATGTGTGTTAAGAATACAATTATATGTAAAGCAGAGCCTATTACTCTGAAATATGAGAGGTGTTTAATGAATATGAAAGGTGTTTAATTGTTTGTATGTTTCAATTCGATATGCAAAGTGGCATTTTATCTAGATATGGCAAAATGTTTTATATGATAATAAATCGGTAATATTTATTCGAAATCATAAAAAATATCAAACAAACCTTATTTATTACTAATATAAATAGAAGCTGACTGCATTGAGACTTTCATGAATAACCTTAATAAGTACGAAAATATGAAAAGCTCATATGACAATAACCACAAACATTGGAATTTGAACTACCGCAAGACAAAGACACAAAAATGTAATGTAAAATTGTCAAAACACAGAGATGAGACTGGAATGTTGTTTTAATGTAGGGTACTGGCCTGCAACAAGTAATAGTAATTATTGTGACGACCAGTCACCATTGAAGAAGGAATAGTTTGGACAAAAATGTCTAAGAATAACTACTTGCGCACCACAGGTCAGCGGAGAAACAACTGAACATGATAGATGCCATCACAACTTGGACTTGAACCTACGCGATTGATTATTCGCCGGGAATTCGGACAGAAACAGATCGTCTTTACCTTTCGGCCCCGCGAGGCTCTACCAGGGCTGTCGAGCGAGGCCTTAAACGGTCTTTAATCAGAAACATAGACACATTAACATACTCCACAAAAACAGACTGCTAGTATAGGAATGCACGGAAAAGTGTCAGTTAGGATCAGGTTTCTCCTCTGCATAATGAAGGCTTTGGTTTTCTGAAGAACCATGCGTATCAAATCCTTGAAAAGACCACAAAATATTCGTGGCACGGAATTTAAACAACGAATATGGCAAGAGTGAATAAACAGCAATATTTGAATCTGGTATAATCTATTAAATTGCATAAAATTATGATATCTCCTATTATAGTAACTCCTCAAAATACAAATGAAAAACAACAACAACAAAGCAAAGCCAGAGGCGCTAAACATTAACTGTTTATAGTTCAAACAAGCACCCAGGTCGTTTTTGCTTCAATTAGGAGACGTGTGTTTGAACATCAAGCGACAGAAAGCTCGGACTATAAAATTTATTATAAAAAACCTGAAATGCTATATATATATATATATATATATATATATATATATATATATATATATATATATATATATATATATATATACATGTCTTATTTATCTATTGAAAATAATCCCTGGACATCTTTAATTATATAACCTTTCCATTATAGATCACCTAACACAAAAAAGAAATATGATTTTTTAAAGTAGAAAACATAGTAATCGACCAATACGTTCTTTCCATGATAAAATTCTAAAGATTTTTTTTAATGTTCTATTTAAAATATATCAAGTGAACATGTTTTGTCTGTATTTTAAATAGCTTTCAAATATAAGGATTAACATGTTGTTAATTGATCGAGGTATTCCATCGTATATTGTGTAGAACCACCGAAGCTAAGGTTAAATTAAATGTATACATTGTCAAGTGAACCAGTTCATACCCCACCCCTGAACAAGAAAACGGTGTGTCTGACGTACTCCCTGTTTCAAATAATTCACAGATAACTTAGGCGTACAATTAGTCAACAGAATACCTAAATATTGTTTGGTTATTAAGTTTACTTCTGTTTAATAACATTTATAACCTTGCATTTTCTTAAAAGAATAAGTTGATAATAGAGAAAAAAAGAACACTGTGGAAATGTTTTGACATAATAAAACATTTCGGGCAGACTATAACTAGATATATGCAAAAGTATATGTTCCTACGTATTTTTCGGAGCATTATACGATTACTTCAAACATATACAAAAAGAGGGTGACATTGGAAGAGTTTGCTTTATTGCTCTCCTTATCTTGTATTGTTGCAAATTGACGTTATACGGCTTTGAGATTCCACTTTTATTCATGTTCACTAGAGATTGAAGAACGTGTATGCTATATTGCATGACATAGTATGTGTAATGTTTAATTATTATAACGTAATTTTAATAAGGGAGAAAAACAATATCCCTATAATGAAAAATTACAAGTACAAGCAACAGAGTGTTTGTTTGTTGGACATTTATCTGAACTAGTATAATGTCCGTGGTGTACAACTGTCTACAGCAGGCACCTTCATAACTATTACGCTAAACCGTATATCACATCTCATCTAGAGAGCTCTGAGTTTGTTTTGCCTTTGTAGTTACCACAATGATGCTTGCATTGCTTTTAAATTACACGATGACCGGACAGGTCGTTGAGACTATATGAAAACAGTGACTTAAAGCCATAATTGGACAGTCACTGTTGGATTTCTTGTCTCTTCATCTCTCCAGTCGTGCCCTATATAGGTGGGACAACTTAAGCAGTCTCCATACCCTTGACGTGAGATTGCACAGTAGGTATAACATCGGGATTTTTTTTAATCTTTATCATATATAATATGTCAACTGCGGATAAATCCTCGGCGTTTATAATATGTATTTTAAACGATTAACTCTAAACAATACTACGTTTTATTTTGTTGATTTTCTAAAATTCTATTGTTTCTTCCATATTGTTTACATTTCACTTTTGGCATATGACGTCATGGCATTTATGACGTCGTTATATGGTTCTTATAATATATCAGCGCTTGTACTGCTTTATTTTATTTTAAACTACTCTCTCATTTGGAATTTTTTGGTTGCCGAGGCTTTTATCTACTGTAAATACTGTACATATGTTCATTATATCTGTTTTAACTCCCGATGCAGGTGCTTATTGTTAGTTGTGTCACTTTGACGGGATACTTTTATTTACACTGTTTGTTTGATAGAAAAACCGTCAGGAAGTGCGAGGTTGGAGCGCTCCACAAACCAGGTTTAAGCACCCCAGTTGGCCATTTTGCCGACTGACCGTTCCAAGGCGGTAACTGATGGTTTTTCTTTTTGTGTGTTATGTCTCGTCTCTGTGTTTTTTGTCACTTTTACATTTACCTTGTCTGCCTTGGTCTGCAGGTAGATAAAATTTAAATATCTGTGAAAATTTTGATAGGACCTTTTCTTATTTACCTATTCCAATTCAGCATAAAATAGTACAACTATTCAGTTTGACATATTATTACAAAGTATTTAAAGAAAACTTGCTTATAAAATCCTTATACAATTTTGTTTTAACATTGCTGCAATAAACAAAAACAAGAAAAGGTTAATACTGTACTTACATACATTACAACTTTAAATAAAAACAACAAACACTAGACCAACGTTACACTGTGCAGGTGAAATGCAAAAGCAACAGAAAAGAGATTTTTTTTATGCAATACAACACAGAGAAACCCTATCAGTAACGGCCTTGGAACGGTCTGTCGGCAAAAGGTCAATGTTAATTAATAAACAGACAAGATGTAACATAGAAATAACCTTGTTAAAATGTCATGTACAGCCTCGTTTTATATTTAAATAAGGATAAAAACGTAACTTCTCTGTTCAAGATTTTATTAAAATTCCTAACTAGTCGGCAGATTTATTAAAAATACATCCATATCCAGTGTCTGTTTATGTCTTTTTGCTGTCGTCATTACGTGAAGTAGTTTTAAACTTTGGTTATTTAAGAAATTAATAATATTTGTCATCACAGCTGCAAAATTAACGTGTAATCAAACAATGTATAAAAATATTGCAATACAATAAAAAATATCAACACATATAGCCTGGTTTGGTTTAAAGTCACTAAAATAAAAGCAAATTTGTTTTTAACATGATTTCTGGGGAAAATTGCAACAAAACCATTATCTTCATTTAACGCACCGAGTGTTTTAGTCCTGAAATATTCGACACAAGTAAAGACATAAAAAGAGTTAATTCGCTAAATCCGAGCTGGATATCTGATTTCCCGTATGATTAGGCGCGTCTTGATTGAAGCCTTGCCACGGAATTAAACCCAGCCTAGGTTTAGGAACAAAATGAACAAAAATGTTAGAGATAAGATTCCGTGATTGCAATGCGACCCAGAAAACTTTTAATCGAGAATAATTTAAACTGATTCATTGAGTTTATTATGTTATCCTTATCTACTGCATTTTCAATCAATTAACAAGATTTTACAGTAACCTGTACTAGAAAAATGCCAGTCACGTAACCATAATTAATATCCGCGCCTGAATATATTCTTACGTTTTAATGTAATACTGATCTAAAACGATGCTTTAAACATTGAAGCCGTGATCTTGAGGTAAGTAAATGTATTTTTTAGCCTTTTGAACCGTTTTGTGACAAACATGCGAAGTTTGAAAATGACACTTATGTAATGGAAAAACTTCATAATACATAACGCTGAAAGATTGTATGCATAACTTATCTTTTTTATTTTATGTCATGTTTATAATCATTCTGAAATGTATAAATACACGGGCCTTTTAAACCTTTAATGATGATTTGACTTATGATATCTTTATACGACGTTAAGCTGTACTGGCTGTATGAAGCATCGTTTAACGCAAGTAAAAAGCCGTCTGAATTTATTTATATTCTTTAAAACAGTATGATAAAAAAAAAGTGTAAGCAAGTGTCTAACATACAACCGCGGGATCGAAAACGGCCTTCCAAGAGATTTGCGCAGCTGTTCAATACGTCGGCATCGCAGATGAAAGCGGAATACAGCATATAGTATTTTGTTGTTCTTTTAAACGGAAGGCATTTTTACTCATTTCCTGAAAATATGTTGAAATTCACAAGGAATGCTTACATTCCTAGATACTCTTCCATACATTTTTCTATCATTTATATCGCTTTTCATGTTAGTGACAACAATACAAGTATCTTCTGATATCTTGATATGTATGACAGTATTACAAGGGATGTTCTTTTCTGTTATATTGTGTTAAACCACTTTGCATACATCCGTCGAAACGTTTTATATGTCCTGCCTCTCAGTGTCTTCTTTGCGTTTCTCCACAAGGTCCTTTTCTGCTTTTTGATCAGTTCTATTTTCATTTTGAACTTACGTTAAACGCAAAACAGAGGTTTGATAGATAAAAAGATGACTCAAACGCTGTTATTTTATTCCCTTTAAGAATTATTAGTTCAGGAAAATATCAATTATAAAAATCAAAGAATTGCAATCAGTTACAGTTAATATGGTGTCTCTTATTAAGGAATGGATGTTGGTGTTTTATAATCATGAAGGTAATTATTCGATGTTCAGCAAGTTTAATTAGTGAATTCAAATTTATCATACATGTAGCTGCAAACTGTGAACTTATCGGAAATGCAATCCTGACCAAGATATGTGTAGAAGCTGTTTTACAGTTCGTGACATTGTTCATTTCAGGATAATTTGACTGTGTGCGGTATCATATCAAGTGTTCACCGTGTGCAATATACACTCAAGGCTGCTCGTTTGTCTGTTTCAAGAGGTCCCTTTTTCCAGATATCTGAAATACTGTTGGTAAATTTAATTTTACATTTTAGGACCGATATTGACAATTCTCGCCCCGGCCGGGAGATTTAAACACATTTATAAATGTAAGCAAGCTCACTTGAATTTTACAATTCATTTAACAGAATATACAATAAACATGACATCTGAATTAAAATATAGATTTTTTACCAATGTTACGTTTTATTTTTGTGGTCCAAGGGATATTAAAAATAAAAGATTGACAGTAAACGTTGCTCTAATAATCCTAATATCAGAAACGTCCCTAGCGACAAATTCCAGATTTTATCGACCCACAAAAATGTTACGAGAAAAAAGACTTCGCCAAATCACTGGCGGATATTTGATTTCCCGGATGATTAGCCTGGACATATTGATGCCTTACTTGGAAAATGAAAATCTGTTTCATGGAAACTCGAACAGCATTAGCTGCAATAAGAGTCCATGACTTTAAGATGCAAACTAGATTCAGACTGTAAACTACAGTATTTCTATGTTTTTTCTTGGGCATTAACAAAAATATGAAAGATTGTTTTACCTTATTGTTTACTAAATGTGTCGAAATCTAACATAAGGTGAGTAAATGCCGGATAATTACGAGTTAAATTGTCACAGCAGACCGTAAATATACATATTTAAATCACCTCATTATAAATGTATACCTGTTTTAAATCAAATACGCTGTATGCATATGGTGTTGTGTATAATGAACGTGCAGAACCTTTAAATTGATAAACAATGACTAAAACGACGAAATTGTCTGGTACAATTTGCAGGAATGATATTGAACCAGACGTGCATATCGACCTCTGCAATATAGGATCTGATTTCTATACATGTAGCTGATGCCAATACCGCTACTTGTACTTTAGCTACATTGCGCTCAAATTTATTTATTTACCTAAATAAAATGTTTGCAAAGAGGCATAAACAACAAAATTAAGAAAATGCGATCAATCCATAATTTCATGTTAACAGAAAAAAAAGAATTACGTGCCGTTATTAATGTGGTAATTAACTAATTATCATGGATCACTTGCTTCCTAGAAAAAAAACATACTACATCCAGTTTAGTAGGTCTTAAAAGTAAATATTGTTTACAGGCTTGTTATCATACATCAGACTGAAAGAATATTAAGAAAATACTGAGTTAAAAATGATCCAGGGATGTTCCTATTCAACATTATCAACATTGCTCCCTAGAAAAAACAAACATACTACATCCAGTTTAGTAGGTCCTATATGTAGTTTAAATATTGTTTACAGGCTTGTTTTCATACATCAGACTGAAAGAATATTAAGAAAATACTGAGTTAAAAATGATCCAGGGATGTTCATTCTCTAAATTTCATACCATCATTCGTTGATTTAAATGAAAGCTTAAATGTAGTGATCTCAATTGTATTAAATACATCGTTTTACATGTTTCGATAACAAGCGCGAACCTTTTGGTATAACCTTGCATTTATATAAATATAATTAGAAGTTAATAAGAAAAGAAGTTATGTTCGAAAACTGACCATTCATCCTTTTGATTGATGAAACGCATTATTAGACGCATCATTTAGACGCAGTGGTGTTTACCGTTAAAAAGACTGCCAAGATGACTATAAACAATTTCTTTAGACAGTTACTTATAGACAACATGACAACATTGTTTCTTTACACATGTTTGCGGTTTAAAGCTCCTTTGTTTAAAAAATAGGTTACCACTGAGCAAAGATTGGATTTATCTTGTGCTACATGGCAAGTTGTACACAATCTAGTACCATCAATAAAAAAGCTTGTAAGAAAAAAGCGTTTTAAGTTCGCAAAACTGTTTTCTTCAATATTATTTCTTGCTCAACGTGCCGGATACCACCCAAAATGAGATTGTCTTTCCATAAAATCAAACAACACTAACTGTGCCAGTTTCCCTCTTATTTTCTTTGCGGAATTCATAGGCTTGCCATGGACAATATTTTTTCTAACAATGTATGGCTTCATTTTTTATTATACCCCCACCACAAAATGTGGTGTGTGTGTGTGGGGGGGGGGGCTATAATGGATTCGCTTTGTCGCGTCCGTCGGTCGGTTCGTCCGTCCGTCCGTCTCCATTATCGTGTCCGCTCTATAAATCCTATACCAATTGAAGGATTTTCTTCAAACTCGGCTGAAACGTTCATCTCATCAAGGGAATGTGCAGAACCCATGTTGCCATTGTGTCAGCTCAAGGTCAAGGTCACAATTGAAGGTCAAATATCAAACAAATATTAGACATTATGTCGTGTCCGCTCTGTAAGTCCTACACTAATTGAAAGATTTTCTTTAATCTTGGCTCAAATGTTCACCTCAACAAGGTTATGTGCAGAACCCATGTTACCTTTGTGCCGGCTTAAGGTCAAGGTCACACTTGAAGGTCAAAATTAACTTAGAAAATGTTCTTAAATTTTAACATGTACTTGAATATTTCTGAAATTAGCACAGGTATTTGCTTGAAACTTAAAAGATATATGACGTATCACAAGTAAAATATGCAGGTTAAGTTTCATAACTTTGTATTGCAGTTTGACAAAATTATGCCCCCTTTTAAGTCTTTTAATTTACTTACAATCAATACTAGACAATATGTCGTGTCTGCCCTATAAATTCTAAACTCAAATGTTCACCCCAACTGGGCAATGTGCAGAACCCATCTTACCCTTGTACCAGCTTTGTCAAGGACATTAGTGGGGGTATAAATCGCATTCAGCGATAGTTCTAGTTCTTAAAGAAGTGTAAAGGCCATATTTTATTGAAACATGATTAAGTACAGCTTGACGAAGACATTTAAATAAGAATAAGCCTGAGAACATTTTAAAAGCATGAAACTCTTTCAATCTTATGAAATATGACAAGGATAATGTAATTACAAGATATTTGAACTTAACAATTCTTACACATGCAAGTTAAATGCGAAAGTTACAAAACTATTGAGACGTTGCGTAGAACAAACGCAGAGAAAAAACAAACATTTTCCGTCCTGAAAAGTCGAACAAAGTTCCATATGGAGTGCTTAATCCGGTTTACAGAGTTCTAGTCGTGCATCACCACAGAAAATGTATTGCAGAAGATTACAACCCGGGAATCCTTCGTTGTACTGCATTGCTTGCAATTGACCATTTTACAGTCAAGAACTTGTGTTGCTTTAAAATTACACAATGACCGGACAGGTCGTTGATTCTATATGAAAACAGTGACTTAAAGCCATAATTGGACAGTTACTGTTGGAATTCTTGTCTCTTTACTCTCCAGTCGTGCCCTATATAGGCGAGAAAACTTGAGCAGTCTCCATACCCTTTACGTGAGATTGCACAGTATGTATAACATCGGGATTTTAGTACCTTTATTATATATAATATGCCAACTGCGGATAAATCCTCGGCTTTTTATGATTTTTTTTAACTTATTAACTCTTAACAATACTACATTTTAATTTGTTGGTGGGATGTTTTCTAAAATTCGATGTTTTCTTCTGTATTTTTTACATTTCACTTTTGGCATATGATGTCATGGCATTGTATGCACATTTAATTAATCTAATTATATATCAGCGCTTGGGCTGTTTAACTTATAATATATCAGCGCTTGGGCTGTTTTATTTCAAACTAATCTCTCATTTGGAATTTTTATTTTTACGTTGCCAAGGCTTTTTATCTACTGTACATACTGTACATATGTTGATAGTTTATTTTATTACTAGATATTATGTATGTATATAAGTTCATTATATTTGTTTTAACTCTCGATGCAGGTGCTTACTGCTAGTTGTTTTCATTTTGACGGGATATTGTTATTTACACTGTTTGATAAAAAAAACCTTCAGGAAGTGCGAGGTTGGAGCGCTCCACAATCCAGGTTTTAAGCACCCCAGTCAGCAGTTTTGCCGATTGACCGTTCCAAGGCGGTAACTGATGGTTTTTCTTAATGTGTGTTATGTCTCGTCTCTGTGTTTTTGTCTTGTTTGCTTCTTGAACGAGATTAGTATTCAAGTTTTAATTTTTTAAACTTTTTTTGTTACCAACCGTTATGCTTTTTTGGGCCGTTTGATGTGTTGACCTGTTTTCAATTATAATTATTTTTTTTAACCTCATAGTTTTTATATTTTTCTACATTTTACTTACATAGTTCAGTTTTAACCTGATTATGCTCTATTCACATTTAACTTTGTGTTCGGCGCCGTATGACCTGTTAAGGGCCGGTGTGCCGTAAAACCCAAATAAAATAAATAAACATTTACCATGTTTGCCTTTGTCTATTGGTAGACAAAATTGAAATATCTGTGGAATTTTTTTTTTATTTATTTATTTGGGGTTTACGGCAATCCGACACTGTTCTAAATAGTTCGTACATGTTATTGACATTAAAATACTTCGACCGTTTATGGTCTGTGTCGATACACTGTAATAAAATATGATTGACTGTCAGTGGTTCCTGGCAAGAGAAACATACAGGTTGAAATAATTTTTAAAGATTTATTTCATGTTTGTGTACGAGTCTATTACAAACATTAACATTACTAATTTTACAATCATTCACAAGTATTCTTAATACCAATTATATTTATAGTATTGACTACTTACTATGTTGTATGAAAACACTTGTTATAAAACAGTGTAAACACTTATGTTCATATACTCATGAATAATATGTCAAAATATATATACGTTTTGTAGATGTTATTAATTTGTTGTCAGTTGTATTGTTAGAAATAATCCTCGTCTAGTTAGATGTTGTTTCAGAGCAACAGGTGGACAAGTACGGCAGCAGCATGACACTCTTGATTAAACCTTCAAGACAACAAAGTATGAAGTATGTTTATACTTGCTATACATACAAATGAAGACCATCATATTGTGTGCATATTCGTTGTTAAAGATAAACATGTGGCCAACTTAGCAGAGGCTAGTTCCATTGCAAAGTAAAACACCACAAGCTTGAATCCATCTTATTACATTTGTGTAATGAAAAGAAAATGGCTGCAGTGGAACAACGCTTTCCTGGTAAGGTCTTTGCAAGTCAATATCTATTTATACTATTTTATTTAAAACTATTTCCCTTAATGAAACCACACGTAATATGCATACTTTTTTGGGTAGTAACCATTTAAATAAACATTAAAAACTACTTATTTAAGAACGTTATTCCATGCTTGACCAAGTTCTCTTTTTTTACATTCTTGACCTGTTTTTCGATTGTTTTGATTGCAATTCTGAACAAGCTAGATATAATCATTTTATAACATTATTGCATAGCATTGACTTTTATTTTGATGACTATAAAAACATTTTTGTTGTATTGATAACATTTAATTGGTAACATTGACCAACTGTTTCAGATGACAATTACCTTGCCGGCCAGTCATTTCAATTCCAAAGTACTGATTATTGAAACTTTTTCTTTCTAATGAAATAAGCAGTTCTTGGTAACTTTATCATGAAAGTACTTTGAAACAGCCAAAATATATTTAAAATTATTGTTATTTGGATAATACTTCTGTGTCACAAACCTATGGTAATAATCTTCCTATTGTTATTTGTTGACAACGTGTTAAACCGGTTTGGGAAACACCTTTTGGATATGTGTAAATGCATGGGCTTGGTACTAGCCAATAATCTCTTGCATAACGTTCACAATATCGGAGAATACTCTTGAATATATCATAATGGTATGTGCACCGTAGGTTATCTAATCCTAAATCTGGAAAATTTCAAGAATTTAACTGAGTTTGACGTAATAAATCTAGATGATTTGTCAGATTTAAATTTCTGCATTGGAAGGGAACGGTCACTTAATGCTATACGTAGTTGTAACCCCTCACATGACTTTATATAAATGAGACGATGCACAGATACATCATTTTCGTACACGTTTAGTGAATAATCCAACTTACCGCTAATTAACAATTGAATGACACCCATAACACAGTAGTCTTTTGCCAGCCTGATGCAAGTGAGTTCTTTCAGCATGTTCAGGCAAGTAAAAAATTAAAACAAAACAGTAACAAGGAATGTAAGAAACAGAGGTGGCTAAATAAAGAATGTTATCATAGTAGACAGTGTTTCTTAAGAAATAAAAATAGTGTTAATGTGTTTCTTGAGAAATAAAAACAGTGTTAATAGAAGTTACTTTCTTTCAGCAAGGCGTATATATGTATATATAACAAAACAAGAACATAGAAATAGATAGAAGGGAATGGGATAACCAAATTAGCAAAGTCAAAAGCAATAACGTTTTGGATAACTATTAAAACAGCTGATACTCAGAACGCTAGTATACCTATGGGAGACATTTTGACCATTTTAAAACACTCTGCTTGCAGAGAAAGTCAACGGGAAGACGCAGAAAAAATTGTCAAAGAAAAAAGGTAGTAAGAAAAAAAAGTTGGCCAGTCGTGCCCATACCGGGATTCGAACCCACAGTCCCCAATTTTGGGGCATTTTAATGCTAGTTTTGGTACTCTTTAATTTGAGGTGCAGCATTTCATTTGATCTGCCTTAATTTACAATCAATGTTGCAATGCTCATAGGATCATATTTCCTTAGTGGAATAAGGTTGTTTTTATGATAAATAGTGGCCTAAAATTTTATCCCTTTCACCCTTCTAGTTTACGTAAGATAGCTTATCATCACTAAAAACAGTTTCAGAATATCCAAGATAAATTTGTATTTGTGCCTCTGGATAAAGAGACAACGTAATGTTTGTCTGATAAATGACTGAGTGCTGAGTTACCCACCACCAGTTCTTACACTAGCACCAACGGTGACAAACCACTTCCAGTTCTAACACTAGCACCAATGTTGACAAACCACCTCCAGTTCTAACACTAGCACCAACGTTGACAAACCACTCTCCACTTCTAACAATAGCACCAACGTTGACATTGACTAACATAAACAGGAATTGCAAAATTCCATACCAGGATCAATGAAAACAAGAAAAGCTTCCTTCACTCTACCAGATTCCCACGCGTCGTAAAACACCAAACAAGACACGATTCATAGCTAACACCAGCTCTAGCACCACCACTTGCATATCTTTATTTCCTGTTGGTTATTTTAATGTAAAAGATTGTGAAACTTCAGCCAGTAACATCTCCGACCTATAACAAATTCTTCAGAAGTCGTAGAAAGGTTTTGTTCTTCAAATTTGCATTGGATCTGCGGTTTATACTCCGTATTTCTCTACGTTGTACACTTCTTTACCTCATGAGTTTATTAAGGCCTAATTGATAAATCTTACTGAAAACAAAACATTTGCTCGAGAGCAGCGCTTATAACATTGCCTGTTATTAAAGTTATGTTTTTTTTTAAAACAACAGTTTCTTAAATGTGTTAACAATGTGGACTGTATAGCTAATTGTTAAGCTCAATGTTTCCTATTAGACAAGAAATTGGTTTTCCTATGGGAAGTAACTGAGCACTTTTTATTGCATTTGTGTTTTCTAAACTGCTTGGAACGTGATTTTTGTTAACTTTATACAATTCTACCGAAAGCCACATTACAGAAGGTTTTTAATTCTACGCTATCTTGACGAGTTTCTACTATATCCAACTCTACCGGAAGCCACATTATAGAAGGTTTTTAATTCTACGCTATCTTGTCGAATTTCTACTATTTCATTTTTGATCCATTTGATTCAACCTCCATATCTTCAGAAAGCAAAGAGCTGACATTTCGATTCATCGTTTCTAGATACGATTTTTTTCACATAACATCGGCTCACAAAAATCTATAACAATTCAATTTCAGTCTTTTGAATTATCCATTTATTTATTTATTTATTTATTGGGTTTTACGGCACACCGACACTTATCATACCTTGATGTTAATTCACCCGAGCTACATTCTATGGTATTTACATATGCAAACTTAAAGGTTTGCATGGGCTTGTACTAAAGAAGAAAATACCACTTCAAGATTGTTACAGCAAGGTAAGATTTCGTAGATAAAGGAAGACTCTTTCAGCGTTATGATTTATTGCTTCAAAATGTAATAGCAGTATGCAGCCAGGCATCATGCATGTTATGGATATGCTTTATAAGGTAAAACAAAATCAATGGTTTCAATTACTGTTTTACCTCTTTACATACAAAATAAATGGTTTCAATTACTGATTTACCTCTTTACATACAAAATCAATGGTTCAATTACTGTTTTACCTCTTTACATACAAAATCAATGGTTTCAATTACTGTTTTACCTCTTTACATAACTTAGCAGAAAGTTTATTGTTGATGCTAACAAACCAGGAATCCTTCGTTGTACTGCATGCTTGCAATTGACCCCTTTGACACTCAAGAACATGCATTACCTTTAAACTGCATTATTTTAATTTACACGATAACCGGCCATACGGTGACTTCAAAATATGAACATTTACAGTTGGAATGCCGTTTCTCCAACTCTCTAGTCGTGCTCTATATAGGAAAGACATCTATGTTGTTATTTAATTCATCCTATAAGGATTGTTATGCGTATTTCCTTTGATGGACATTGGACTTTGGTTCCTCAATTCCAGCTTCACATGAACAGGGTGCTACAACCATTTACTCTTCTCTAGTCTTTTTTCTCGGTTCGGAGAGTTGATTCTGTTTGCTATCAACAATTTGTTGTAGTTCTTCTAATCGAAATAATTCCTATCTCTTCATAGGGCTTTGTGGACAGGTTTTTCAATGACGTCATAACTTTCGTCATAACTTACCAAACAAAATGTCAGCGCTTGGACATTTAAAAATAGATCCTCAATTCCATCTTCACATGAACAGGATGTTACAGCGATTTACTATTCTCTTGTCTGTTTTGTTCTTGGTTCGGAGAGTTAATTTATTTGCTATTAACAGTTTTACTCTATTTATTAAATGACTCATCACAAATTTGTTCTTTCACATTTAGCTTGCATGTGAGCACCTCTGTCTTGTGCCTTTTTTAAAGTTTTCTATATGTTTTAATGCTCATAGGACTTTGCCATAAATATTCTTACTAAACTGTCGTCATTACATTTCGTGAGATTGGACTTTTCCGACTGATGACAAGTCTTCGGTTTACTATAACAAAACACTTGACGCAAAGTTGAGCATACTAATTATGTTGTACATTGCCTGAAAATTACCATATTTTTTGGACATTTTAACGCTTATTCACTCGGCAATGCTGTCTTTTTTATCCCTGGACATGTCCAACAGTAGTACCTCTACCTCTATCTGCGGGCACAGGCACTGACACTTGCGCACAAACATGGCCACCTAACTAGCCTCTCGTACCCAGAACATAAAAATATAATTCCAACTTATTAATCTCATAATTCACATACTTATGTCACATAATATATTGTTTTCAATCTA
This sequence comes from Sinonovacula constricta, assembly GCA_007844125.1. NCBI lineage: Eukaryota > Metazoa > Mollusca > Bivalvia > Cardiida > Solecurtidae > Sinonovacula > Sinonovacula constricta. Next base: position 84,131,611 of record CM017555.1, read on the forward strand.
GTTCCAACCCATAAAACACAGGACCGTCATCGAGATCCACATCCAATAATGACAGTACGATCGAGATTTTGGCCCCTTAATTTAGAATTAGTTAAGCAACAACGTATTCAATAGTCCGAACCGATCCTCCAGGCTGCTAGAATTTATTCAGGAATTTTAGCTCATATCACGTTAAGTAGTAATTGAATCCAGCGTCCAGAAACATCTCTAGCCTAACGTCGGACAGGAGTACCCCATCCGCTTTATAAAACCTTGCGTTTGCGTGGTATATATAACATACATTATCACGACTGTTGCACATAACCGGCTTTTTCGCCAAACACGTTGACCCTATGACGCTTTCTTTCCGTCTCCAGATTAACCTTTTCCCCTACTCGTCATAGTCGTCGCTGGAATATTCATGTAGCACACCAAATAATTATTGTGGTTTAGAACCCCGATTACACGTATTAGATTTTCGTATTTGCCAAATACAACACCATTACTCAAATGGAATATCAAACCATTTAACAAACGTATCTAATTAATAAACTGTATTTGTACCTGATAACTTTAGAAAACAGAAATAAGCTTCAACAAGAACCAGATATTTAAATTAAACCAACCACACCCAAGTCGATAAGAAAACCAAACTTACCCTTACAACGGCTAGCGAGTAACTGACAACGTGTCAGACCACTCTGTACCGAACTAAACAAACACGAGCTGCTCGTGTGCTAAAATACCCGGATGGTTACTACTTTGTCTAAAAAGGCACTACACTAAATTATGAATACATGCATGTACTACACTAAATTATATTTTCATGCATAATATGAAAATACTAAACTAAATACAACAAATACAAAATATCCACACTACTACATAAGTTTATGTAGACTAGTTGGAAAGTGATCGCTGCCTCCAAGATGTGTCAAAATAATATTAGGTTGAGTAGCGCTAAATAACAACTAGCGCATTACAAGGTGGAAATGTTGCTTTTGAAAAGGTTTTGTAATTATACTCGGATACTTGCAGTAAAACATTGCATATAATTCTTAACATGTTAAATACTACCGGGGCTGTTGTGTCCTTTGTTTTTTCTACGTTTAAAACACCCACCAAGCAACTTCTGAAGTAAAAATGTAGAGGTTTGTGTTATACCTGTTGCATATCTTATGATGGTAAGCTAACCCCTAATATAGGCTGGAATTGTGTGCTTTGGCAGTGCCGGTCACGTAATAGGCAGGGCTCGCGCTGGCGATCGCCAGTGGGGCCAAATGCTCCAAATTTACAGAATTGGCTCAAGAAAATCGCGATTTGTGAAAATCGAGAAAAAAACGTGACTTCAGAAAATTACGAAATTTTAGGTTATAAAAATAGACCGGAATTGCGTACACGCGGCCTCTTTTTGATTCGCCGTGACTCGTGTTTGAATAATTGCTTTTGTTTTGTGACACTATACCGTTAAAATGGGTATACTAGTTAGCGTGAAGACATGAAGGGGATTAAAGGAATGTTTGTTCCGATTATGGTGTCATGCTGTTTGTATAAACAGGCGTTCATTGTGGGTTATCAGCTGGCTTATTACGTAATGTGTGACCGCTTCGTTGGAACAATCGCTGCTCTGACATTCGATTGCCACTGTTGAAATTAATGATGCCGCGGTTACACCTATCGGTAAGTTCGTTTGATAAAACTTCTGTTGATCATTAATTAATAGGTAGTAATTTTGGGGTTGAACTATAGAGTACTTGGTTGAACTATAGAGTAATTATTTAGGGTATATAAACTTATGAAAAAATTATTTCAGTTAGGATTAGCCTAGGCATCCTAACCAATCGTCTGTTTGCAATTAATATAAAGTTAAATCTGGTATGTCTTCCAAACATAAAGATGACTGTTGCAACTCACCGCCAGTCAAAAAGTGCAAGTCTGATGCTCCCAGATCTTTTCAATATGTATGGAAAGCAAACCTTTTGACTAGCTAGAATATAATTCAGAAAATAAAGCAATGTATTGCCAACTTTGTTAAAGTAAGAGTAAAAGAAACGCATTTACTACAGGGTGCACTGTAATGAGATGCTGAAGCAAAACATGCAAAATCAAAAGGTATAGGTTAAAAAGAATAGCGTTATAAGCAATTTCTTTAAAAAATTAAAGCAAATTGATATTGTCAAGACTGTTCTTGTGTACATTCATAGAAGATGGCTATTTACAGAATTATTTACTGTGAGGTGAACTTGCTGATCTCATGTGCTTTTATATTCAGATCTCATTGAGTGCTTGGAGGCAGAGAGGCTGCGCTGCAATATGCAAAGAGCACAAGAAACTGCCTTCAACAAGATGGAAGCAGCCATTATATCAGCGCTGAAGTGGACCTACTTCGCTGGCAAGAATGACCTTGCCAACACGATCGTCCCAGAGCTGAACAACCTTAGTCGTGAGCATGTGTGTTTAATCACTAATAAAACTAAACCTAACTGTTGGTCAATTCAAACTGATTTGATCTCACTAAATATCATCTATGTTTGATTAAAAAAATTGGTGTATAAAAATGTGATAACTGATTTTATAATTATTTCCACATTAATTATTGACATATGTTATAATTATTTCCACATTATTCATTCACAGTACTCTCAGTAATATTAAAATTCATGGATAATTAAAGATAATAAAGATATCAATAAAATGATACATTTGTTCTATTACAAGATTTTTTTTCTGTCTTACAAGTTGAAGAAGTCCCATAAGTTTTCTATAAGTTTGACGAATCAATCGACATCTTTGTCAAGCAAAATCTCATTACATATTTTTGCTTTTTTGATTACGATGCATCCAACTCTGTGTCAAGCAACACATACTTTCTTTCTGCAGATGATCTTCATAGGGCTAGTGCTGATGCGATCTTTTCGAAGCATCTCTATCCTGACGAAAAAAGGCATAGAATTGTCTACGCTGTTTGGAGTTTGAACATATGGAGCGGATGTGATGGTTGGTTCCAAGAGTAGTGTTGTGACTCGTCTTAAAGAGGCTGTTCCTGGTCTTTCCCCGCACTGCCTTGCCCACCACCTTGCTCTCAGCTGGAGCACTGGTGTTGATTGTATTCCCTATTTTGTCAGATTTCATGTGATCCTCAACTCTGGGTACAAGTACTTTCAATTATCCCCTGAGAACATGTCCGCACTCTGCCATTTAATTTATCCTCCACTCCCATTCTTCTGACTTCAAAGAGGTCCTTCAACCCAGATGACTGAGTTAAGAAGATGCTATCCAAGCAACAGTATTGGAGTATCCAAGCCTGCCCTCTTGTTTCCTAGAGGAGAACTCTGCCTAAGGTCTATATTTCTACAAACCTATTGCTACATAGAAATTCTTGTATGTTGCGCACTTTCTTGCAGATGTCTTAGAGCCTTTGGCCATACGATCTAAGATGTACCAGGAGAATAATCTCAGCTACGGAGATGTTGAGCCCATTCTGTCAGCAACCATTACAACTCATAAGGGCCTGAAAGATGAGAGGAATGGATCCTTCCTGTCTTCTTTTCTATCAGCCTGTCCTTCTGAAACGGCCACGGCGGCCTCTGCACATTTCAGTTCAAATACCACACCATTAGGGATTCAAAAGAACAGAGAAGATTGACAGCACTGTATTTGGTCCATTTTAGGACAATATAATGAGTTATCTGAAATCTCGTTTTCTGACAACATTGTCTTTGCCGTCATGAACAGAGTCCTCCCACTGCTGCATACACCCGGCTGATAAACACCCATCAAAACAAACTCGAGTGTCTATTTAGTCTCCATCGGACACTAAAAATCCACCCACCAAGGTCACCTGTAAAAGCTCCTAAAACATAGTCTACAAGAATTTGAAGGAGTTGAATAATCCCATGAATAATAGAATCACTCAGTGGAACTGTCGAGGTCTTAAGGCCAATTACAATGAAATACTTATTCTATTATATACACTAAAGCCTGCTGTGCTTTGTCTTCAGGAAACCTTTCTTAAAGACTCTGATAAATTCAATATTAAGGGATATACTTTCTATAATTATATACATAGAGCATGCGAAAGGATATCTGGAGGATCGACAATAATTGTCAATTCCAAATTGCCACACTCTCAAGTCGAACTGGACACAAACATACAAGCTGTTGCTATCCGTGTAACCCTACATAAAGTTGTAACTATTTGCTCTGTTTATCTTCCACCGAATTCATATGTATCTAAAGATGATTTAGAAAATCTTATTAACTAGCTGCCTACTCCATATATACTCGTTGGAGACTTTAATGGTCATAACCCGCTATGGGGATGTTTTGACCTTAACAATATTGGCAAGACGATTGAAAACTTTATTGCTCATAATGATATATGTCTGGCCAATAATAACAAACCAACATACTTGCACTCCGCAACTGGGCATTATTCATCGTTAGACCTAACATTGTGTCACCCCTCTGTATACTTAGATTGCACTTGGGATGTACACGATGGCCTTTGTGGAAGTGATCACTTTCCTATAATCCTTACAAACTGTACAGCGCCAATAGGCGACGATAATCCGCGTTGGAAGATGGTCAGAGCATACTGGGACCTGTTCTCGGCACTTTGTTCTGCAGAACTTGTCACAACTTCAATAGAAAATGTAGGTGACAAAATTGTCGCATTTTCAACACTTTGCATAATATTGCAGAAAGGTGTGTACCTAAGACCTCGACTAAATCAAAACATAATAAGCCTTGGTTTAATGAAGAGTGTAAAAAATCTATTCGTAAACGTAGGGCGGCATTAAAGCAATTTGATGTTCGACATACCGATACAAATCTGAATAACCTTAAAAAAGAACGGGCTAAAAGTCGCCGGACTATTAAACATGCCAAAAATTCATCTTGGCAAAAGTATGTTTCAAAAATAAATGGCAAGACATTCATCCAAAAACGTTTGGTCTGCTATTTAAAAGATTTGCGGTAAACCATCATATTCAACAGTTAACGTAAACGTAGGGCGGCATTAAAGCAATTTGATGTTCGACCTACCGATACAAATCTTAATAACCTTTAAAAAGAACGGGCTCAAAGTCGCCGGACTATTAAACGTGCCAAAAGATCATCTTGGCAAAAGTATGTTTCAAAAATAAATGGCAAGACTTCCATCAAAAATGTTTGGTCTGCTATTAAAAAGATTAGCTGTAAACCATCATATTCAACTGTTGACCACCTTAAAGCAAATCGCACTGTAATAACAGATAAACAAAACATTTCGAACACACTGGCTAAAACATTTTGCCCAAAATTACTCATTGTCTAACTACACGCCTCAATTTCAAACCTTTTAACACTCTGCCGAAAGGAAAAAGGTTAATTTTAAATCTAATTATAACGAAACTTACAATCAATCCTTTTCCTTGAAAGAGCTTAAAGATGCTCTAAATAAATCGCATGATACCGCTGCTGGTCCAGACGACATACCGTATCAATTCTTAAAACATTTACCAATTCGATCTCTAAACTTACTTCTGTCAATTTTTAATGAAATTTGGATATCCGGTAAAGTACCCGATTATTGGAAAAATGCCTTCATTATTCCACTTCATAAACAAGGTAAAGACCCAACAGATCCTCAAAGCTATAGTCCTATTGTTTTGACGAGCTGTATTTGTAAAACCTTAGAACGAATGATCAATAATAGACTTGTCTGGTATCTTGAGTCCAACAACTTAATTTCAGAATATCAAAGTGGATTCAGACACCAACGTAGCACAGTCGATCATCTTATTTGTTTAGAAACACTCATTCGTGATGCCTTCATCAAGAAGGAACACCTTGTAGCTGTGTTTTTCGATCTTGAAAAGGCTTATGACTTATTGGAAACATGGGATTTTAAAGGATGTAGGTGACCTTGGTCTCAGGGGTCGTTAACCAATTTTCATTGACAGCTTCCTTTCTGACAGAAATTTTCAGGTCAAGATTGGGCCCACCCTGTCATCTGTTTATAAACAGGAACAGGATGTCCCCCAGGGTAGTATTCTATCTGTTACCCTTTTTTTAACATAAAAATAGATAATATTGTAAAAAACTTCATGAAGGGGTTGACTGTTCACTTTTTGTGGACGATTTTGTTATTTGTTACCGCTCTAAAAATATGAGCACAATTGAAAGACAATTACAACAATGTCTTAATAAGTTGCAAAAATGGAGCAACACCAACGGTTTTAAATTTTTTCCAACCAAATCCAACTGTATACATTTCTGTCAGAAACGTGGTCTTCATGTTGACCCCGAACTGTTTTTAAATAACGTTCGCATTCCCGTCGTCCAGGAAACTAAGTTTCTTAGTGTCATTTTTGACAGGAAGCTGACTTTTCTTCCACATATCAATTACATCAAAAATAAATGTCTCAAGGCTCTTAACTTGCTTAAATATTTATCCCATACAGACTGGGGAGCCGATAGGAAAACATTGTTACTTCTGTTCCGTTTCCTACTTCGGACTAAATTAGATTACGGAAGCATAGTCTATGGTTCTGCCAGGAGGTCCTATCTCCAGATGCTGGACGTCGTTCACAACCAGGGACTTCGTCTAGCTCTAGGAGCGTTCAGGACCTCACCAGTGCAAAGCCTTTATGAGGAAGCCAATGAACCATCTTTATTCTTGCGTCCCGAGAAACTTTCTTTGCAGTATATAATCAAACTAGTGTCTAACCTCGATAACCCAACGTTTAATTGTGTTTTCAACCCTAAACATGAGGAGCTTTATGATCGATCACCTAAAGCCCTCAGACCTCTTGGTTTCAAGCTTAAAGATAGCATAAACACATCAGGAATAAAACTCGAAAACATTTCTGAAAACCCCACAATTGAACATCCAACATGGCAACTCCGTTCCCCTGATGTGAATTTAGAACTCTGTAAAAATAAAAAGTCGAACACAGACCCTTTGACTTTACGATCTGAATTTCTCGAACTCCTTGACAAGTACTCTGATCACCTTTATATATATACTGATGGTTCAAAGACGGACACTCATGTTGGCTGTGCTTTCGTAAGTAATAGCCACTGCATTAAACAAAGACTTCCTAACAACTCGTCTTTCTTCACCGCTGAAATCCAGGCTATAAATCTAAGCCTTGATTTCATTTCAGAACATTCCGGTGAAAAATATGTTATATTTTCAGACTCATTATCTGTATTGCAAAGCATAAATTCACTGAATTATTCCAATCTACATGTTCGCACTGTTCTTGTCAAACTTCAAAGCTTATACGACACTAACGAAATCTCCTTCTGTTGGCTTCCTAGTCATGTAGGCATCCAAGGAAACGAAGATGCTGACAGGGGTGCAAAATCTGCCTCAGCCCTCACTGAGACAGATCTTTGCATCCCACACACTGATTTTAAACCACTTATTTACCGACATATTTTAACCAAGTGGCAAACAAGTTGGGACAGTATTGTTTGTAACAAATTACACGTAATTAAACCTAACGTCGGTGCCAATGTCTCTGCTTGCAGAGAAAGTCGACGAGAAGACGTAGCTCTTACCCGCTGTCGCATTGGTCATACTAGATTGACTCATTCATATCTCTTGAAAAGAGGAGTTCAACCTGTATGTGTTCCTTGCCAGGAACCACTGACAGTCAGCCATATTTTATTACAGTGTATCGACACAGACCAAATACGGTCGAAATATTTCAATGTCCGTAACATGTACGAACTTTTTAGGACAGTGTCGGCTTCTAAACTTGTTTGCTTCTTAAACGAGATTGGTATTCTTAGTAAGTTATAATTTTTTAAACTGTTTATTTACCAATCGTCATACTTTTTAAACCGTTTTATGTGTTGACCTGTTTTCAATTGTTATTTATTTTTTTACCTGATATTTTTGTTTTTATTTTTCTATATTTTACATGCGTAGTTTGGTTTTAACCTGATTACGCTTTATTCACATTTAACTTTGTATTCGGCGCCGTATGACCTATGAAGTGTCGGTGTGCCGTAAAACCCAAATAAATAAAAATAAAATCAACAGTTAACCACCTTAAAACAAATCGGACCGTAATAACAGATAAACAAAATATTTCGAACACATTTATTGAAAATTTTGCCAAATATTCCTCATCGGCCAACTACACGCCTCAAGTTCAAACGTTTCAACACTCTGCTGAAAGGGAAAAGGTTAATTTTAAATCTAATAATAACGAAACTTACAATCAATTCTTTCCTTGAAAGAGCCTAAAGATGCTCTAAATAAATCGAATGATACCACTGATGGCCCAAACGACATACCGTATCAAAACATTTACTAATTCGATCTCAATTTTTACTTCTGTCAACCGTTAATGAAATTTGGATATCCGTTAAAGTACCCGATTATTGGAAAAATACCTTCATTATCCCAGTTCATAAACAAGGTAAGGACCCAACGGATCCTCAAAGCTATAGACCTGTTGCTTTGACGAACTGTATTTGTAAAACCTTAGAACGAATTAACAATAATAACCTTGTCTGTTATATTGAGTCCAACAACTTAATTTCAGAATACCAAAGTAGTGAGTGAAGGCAGTATGCCACATCTATGAACAACCGTTGTTACATAGCCTCCCAGTCCACACTATATGTTCTGGCTGTACCAGTAAATGATAATAACAGACAATTGTCAATAAGCCACCGATTGGATTTGGAATTGCATATTGGCTGCTACTTTGATTTTCAAGTTATAGGTGCTATTCGACAGTTAAGACTATTTTTTTTCACATAACAAAAGAAACTAGAACTATCGCTGAATGCGATTCATACCCCCACCAATGTCCTTGACAAAGCTGGTTCAAGGGTAAGATGGGTTCTGCACATTGCCCAGTTAGGGTGAACAATTGAGTCAAGTTTGAAGAAAATCCTTCCATTAGTATAGAATTTATAGAGCGGACCTGACATATTGTCTAGTATTGATTGTAAGTAAATTAAAAGACTTAAAAATGGGCATAACTTTGTCAAAATGCAATACAGAGTTATGAAACTTGACCTGCATATCTTACTTGTGATACGTCATATATCTGTTAAGTTTCAAGCAAATACCTGTGCTAATTTCAAAAATATTCAAGTACATGTTAAAATTTAAGAACATTTTCTAAGTCAATTTTGACCTTCAAGTGTGACCTAAAGCCGGCACAAAGGTAACATGGGTTCTGCACATTACCTTGTTGAGTTGAACATTTGAGTAAAGTTTGAAGAAATTTCTTCCATTAGTATAGGATTTATAGAGCGGACACGACATATTGTCTAATACTCGATTGTATGTAAATTTGAAGACTTAAAAGGGGCATAACTTTGTCAAAATGCAATACAGAGTTATGAACCTTGACCTGCATATCCTAATTGTGACACTTCATATATATTTTAAGTTTCAAGCAAATACTTTTTCTAGTTTCAGAAATATTCAAATACATGTTAAAATTTAAGAATATTTTCTAAGTCAATTTTTGACCTTCAAGTGTGACCTTGACCTTAAGCCGGCAAAAGAGTAACATGGGTTCTGCAAATCCCTTTGTTGAGGTGAACATTTGAGCCAAGATTAAAGAAAATCTTTAAATTAGTGTAGGACTTACAGAGCGGACACGACATATTGTCTAATACTTGATTGTATGTAAATTTGAAGACTTAAAAGGGGCATAACTTTGTCAAAATGCAATACAGAGTTATGAAACTTGACCGGCATATTCTAATTGTGACACTTCATATACATTTTAAGTTTCAAGCAAATACTTTTTCTAGTTTCATAAATATTCAAATACATGTTTAAATTTAAGATTATTTTCTAAGTCAATTTTTTATCTTCATGTGTGACCTTGACCTTAAGCCGGCAAAAGTGTTACATGGGTTCTGCACATACCCTTGTTGAGGTGAACATTTAAGCCAAGATAAAAGAAAAAATTTCAATAAGTGTAGGGCTTACAGAGCGGACACGACATAATGCCTAATATTTGATTGTTTGATATTTGACCTTCAATTGTGACCTTGACCTTGAGCTGACACATGGGCAACATAGGTTCTGCACATCCCCTTGTTGAGGTGAACATTTCAGCCAAGTTTGAAGAAATCCTTCAATTGGTATAGGATTTATAGAGCGGGCACGAAAATCGAAACCGACGGACGGACGAACCGACCGACCGACGGACGGACGGACAAAGCGAATCCATTATAGCCCCCCCCCCCCCCCCCCCCCCCCCCCCGTTTTGTGGTGGGGGTATAATCATTGGTTACTAAAAAGGTCTAACAAAATGCTGATTATTGGTGCCCTTGATCTGCTTGAACAACGAAGCATAAATCCTCACTTTTCATTGCAAACATGTATTTCCTATCTGAGCAACGCTGCACAGAAAGCTATTTTTAAACTAAGAAAACAATATGAACACTTAGTTTTGACATCACTTTACATGAATATCAGGGTAATCAGCTCTTACATTGATATCTATATTTAGCTGAAATCCCCATCATGCTTATTTATTGATTTGGAAATAATGGATATTTTAGCGATATATTTCATGATTTGTACTGTCTTACAATGAAATTTATGTTATAAACCGCCTTTACCTAAACTAACGTATAAGTTTGTGTAGCAATGGTGCAAACAGTCTCCAGAACAATGGTAAGATGTTGTTACATGTATCAGAATTAGACAAACTGTTGGACACCACTTTTAATACATTTTTAATGTAAAAAAAGGCAAAAATGTGTACTATATTCATATTTTCAAATGTATGTTAAGAGGTAGTGTCACAGACTTATTACTCCTTTGACTTCTCAGCCTCTCACCATGTGGTTTCCAGTCTTGATCGGGGCAAGTCTTCCCGCTGAGCTGCTGTGTGGTGGTGGTTCATTGTCAATTTTTTCTGGAATCTTCCTCCACCAACATAGCTAGACGTCGCTACAATGGCCATATTAGTGTCTCTGCCATGTATTTCTAAATTAAAAAGCAAAACCAAATAGGAACATAATTTTCAAATTTAAATATAGGACCAGAAACTTAAAACTAGGTCAAGTTTTGCAACAGTGTGTAGTAACAGTGACATTCTATCAGCCTTTAGATATTATTGATAGACTAGAGAAAAAAAACATAAACAATTTTCTGGCTATAGTAGACCCACTTGCACACCGCATGTCAAGAAGTCTCAACTGAAAATCTCCCCACATGAAAGTTTTTGCCCCGACCGGAACTAAATCTAAGCAATGTGGACAAAGGAGTAAGACAGAATACCTGTTAGCCCAGGACAACATCTCACCTAAGGTCAAGATTTGTCTGACCACTCTTGCAAATAAACAGGATTTTTCATGCTTATGCAATCATAAGTAAAATGAAAAATCATAAATAAAAACACTTTACTGAAATGAACATAAGTTAAGTAAAAGTGTAAAAAAATCAACATAAACCAACCTGCTTCTCCCAAGTTCTGGCTCCGTGTCCGGCTTGACGGATTTTGTGACAACTCTGCTATAGGTTTGTAATGATTAATGTATGCTTCTCTAAATCTGCGAAGGTTTCTTCTACAGAAGAAAAATGTAGGTTTGCCAAGCAAATAATGCGCATAAAGTTAACATGAATTATAGAACGATTGTTTCTGGCCGCCATTAAAACTTGTGTATCTTGTTATTCTAGTTCTTTCCCTTGCCCGACCAAGCGATCGCAGCGCCACTCGTTTTTCGTTTTGTGAAACGGTAAACGGTTAGAGTTGTCTTTTTTCTCAGATACATTTTTACGTTAGGAAAACGGTTTGGAATATATATGTTTGTTTTTTGTTTATTTTTAATTCGATATAGAAAAACAAAAAAAAGAACATACTGTACCTTTTCCGTTTTTCTTACTAGAAAAGCAAAATTAAAAAATGAAAAGACGGTGTATACACAGACCACATTGCCCTTTTGGAAAATAAAGCAGGCTACCTCCTTGGCACACCTAATGGTCCTTTTGTCTAGATAATAAATCACTGGATTTGTGTTTCTAATTTCAGTTTTAGTCCAGGAACAATCCGTGTAAATGACAGCCTCAACACTGGAAAGACCTCTAGCAAACCGAGGAAGCAAATGGCCTGATAGCTGTACACCAAGAGCTAGAAATCCATATTGAGTTGCCTGATGTGCAAAAACAGTCTAATTCTAATGACTGCGGCCTCTATGCCCTGGCCATAGCGACCTCCCTCTGCTCTGGATTTGATCATGCTTTATGTATTTACCTTCAGACCCAAATGAGATGCCATCTTGCCATCTTAAGGAAGGATGAGATCATCCCTTTCCCTAGTATTGTTGGTGGACGCCAGCCAGGGCCTTTGCATATACTGAAGATGGCCATCTTCTGCCATTGCTGCAAACCCCAGGATGACAAGTGCCTTACGGTAGAGAGAACATGAAGCAAGGGATGGTTCCATCAGACTTGTGACTCCATAATTAGACTGGCTTGTACGAGCAAGGATATAGCTTTCTTTTGCTACAGGTGTAGACAAGCAGAAGCCAACTAGTGACACTCTTTCGGGGTGTTTTACTTTTGTTTTATTTTTTACATCGCACCAACACAGTTATGGTCACATTGGCAACCTCCAGCTTATTATTAGAAGAAAGACCCCAAGCTCATGCCTGTGTAGAACCACCTGTGCACCGCAGGTTAGCTGGGAAGCCTCCCCACATGAAAGTTCCCACCCCATCCAAGACTCGAACCCATGCTGTGAGGGGCTAAGGAGTTACAAGTCAGCAACTAACCACTAGGCTGATATAAATCGTGGTCTTCCAGCTGACCTGTGGTATGTTAGTTTCTGAACAGTTTATGTATAGTTTGTTTATTGTACAGCTGGTGATTAACATACCAAAGGACAGTGGTTTTTTTTACTTTTATGTCCAGCATTGAAGTATTAGGATTCATCAGTGTGAAATAAAAACTGATACCAACCTCCTGTCAATGTCAGGGTCAGTGAAAGAAAGTGATGATGTCTCAATTGGTCATTGACCCTATGTAACTATAGATACCAGGATGCTAAACCCTACTAACAACAGTTTTATTACAGCGTCAGTGAAAGAGAAATATTCATGTTACTTTGTAGATTGTTATTGCAAAAAACAAATATGTTTTAACCTTTCTCATTTGTGAAAAAGAACCATTATTAGCTAATGATTTGAAAACTTTCCGAAGTTGTATTGTGTTTTTTGATCATAGGATTTTTATGTTAATATTTAAAGAAAAATGAACCCTCCTGGCACTTCTGTGTTCATATTTCATTTGAGTGTTTTAAATACATGCTGCCTAGCTTGCTAAGTTCGTTGCCTAGTTATGTTTAATGTGTACGAAAAATATAGAAAGTGCTTGGTTAAGAGAAAATATAGCTAGGGGTTGAGCTAGAAAGCTCTTATACTAGATATCCATGATTATAGCCTCACAATACTTTTTTGTAATTCTTATGGTTTACTTTATTGAAATAATTATTATTTCAGCTGCATATTTGAAGGAAGGAGCCTTTTTCAATATATGTTAAGATAATACATCATTATGATTTGATATGGTATATTTCTTTTGCTTTTAGAAGGATAGACAGAGTTTTTATTCTACAAAAATGTTACGCAAAGAGTAAATAGTTTGTAGTCTCATGACAATAATGTATGTCCTGACTATAAGGCAAATGAAGAGGCTCTGTACTGTTGTTACATCATTTAATAATGAATAAGTTGTGAATTTGTGCTAGGTAAATAGGAAGATAAACGATGAGAAAGGATGGAGAATTTTCAAAAGCATATTGTTTTAATGTTATAAAAAAGGTACAAATTATCTTCACCGGGACTTGAACTCACAATAGTTTTAAACACTGAGCAAGCGAGGACGCAGTTTACAAAGTAGCTTTAATTATTAATATTTTCTGCTTGATAGTTTTCTTTCTACTGTACCCACTATACATTCTTGGACAGCTACGCATGGGTGTCAGGTGGGTCCTGTTTATCCTGTTTATCAAAAATAATGTGTACATTTCCTTTTATTAACAAAAGCAGGTGATGAATTTGATTTTGTTGTCTTTCTTTAATCCTTGTTCTTCTGCATCTTTTTCCTTATGCGTGTGCTCTGCCTGTCTGTATGTTATTGTGTTAGCCCTGTCCACTCCATACTACCCTCTGCTTGCTTGTTTCTAGCTGTCTTTTTCTTTAATGTCCTCTTCTTCGTTTACCTTAATGTATCCAGTCTGTTTCCTGTCTTCTGTCTGTTTGTCCCGTCTATTCTGTCTGCACTACTATATCTGTCCTATTCTTACTACCATATCTGTCCTTTATCTGTCTGTACTACTATATCTGCCCTATCCTTACTACTATATCTATCCTATCCTTACTAATATATCTGTCATATCCTTACTACCTCATCTATCCTGTCCTTACTACCATATCTGTCCTTTATCTGTCTGTACTACAATATCTGCCCTATACTTACTACCATATCTGTCCTGTCCTTACTACCATATCTGTCCTGTCCTTACCACCATATCTGCCCTGTCCTTACCACCATATCTGTCCTGTCCTTACTACCACATCTGTCCTATCCTTACTACTACATCTGTCCTATCCTCACTACCATATCTGTCCTATCCTTACCACCATATATGTCCTATCCTCACCACCATATCTGTCCTATCCTCACTACCATATCTGTCCTATCCTTACTACTATATCTGTCCTATCCTCACCATCATATCTGTCCTATCCTCACCACCATATCTGTCCTGTCCTTGCTACTATGTGTGTCCTATCCTTGCTGCCATATCTATTTTAGCCTGAAAGTTACCCCAGACATTGCCATGTATATTATTTACTATTTACAGTGTCGGCTGTGCTGACAGTTACCCCAGACATCTCCATATATATCATATACTATTTACAGTATCGGAATTGCTAAAGGTTTACCCAGACCTCTCCATATATATTATATACTATGTACAGTATCAGCCATGCTGAAACTTACCCCAGACATCGCCATATATATTATCTTCTATTTATAGTATCGACCATGCTGAAAGTTACCCCAGACATTACCATATATTATATACTATGTACAGTATCGGCCATGCTGAAAGTTACCCCAGACATCTCAATATATATTATATACTATTTACAGTATCGGCCATGCTTAAATTCACCCCAGTCATCATCATATATATTATATACTATTTACAGTATCGGCCATGCTTAAATTCACCCCAGTCATCGTCATATATATTATATACTATTTAAGTATCGGCCATGCTTAAATTCACCCCAGTCATCGTCATATATATTATATACTATTTACAGTATCGGCCATGCTTAAATTCACCCCAGTCATCTCCATATATATTATATACTATTTACAGTATCGGCCATGCTTAAATTCACCCCAGTCATCGTCATATATATTATATACTATTTACAGTATCGGCCATGCTTAAATTCACCACAGTCATCTCCATATATATTATATACTATTTACAGTACTGACCTTGCTTAAATTCACCCCAGTCACCTCCATATATACTATATACTATTTACAGTATCGGCCATGCTTAAATTCACCCCAGTCATCATCATATATATTATATACTATTTACAGTATCGGCCATGCTTAAATTCACCCCAGTCATCATCATATTATATATTATATACTATTTACAGTATCGGCCATGCTGAAATTCACCCCAGTCATCTCCATATATATTATATACTATTTACAGTATCGGCCATGCTTAAATTCACCCCAGTCATCTCAATATATATTATATACTATTTACAGTATCGGCCATGCTTAAATTCACCCCAGTTATCTCCATATATGTTATATACTATTTACAGTATCGGCCATGCTTGAATTCACCCCAGTCATCTCCATATATATTATATACTATTTACAGTATCGTCCATGCTTAAATTCACCCCAGTCATCTCAATATATATTATATACTATTTACAGTATCGGCCATGCTTAAATTCACCCCAGTCATCTCCATATATACAATATATACTATTTACAGTATCGGCCATGCTGAAATTCACCACAGTCTTCTCCATATATGTTATATACTATTTACATCATCTACCGTGAGGCAAGTTACCCCAGACATCTCCATATATATTATCTACTATTCACGGTATCGACCGTGCTGAAAGTTACCCCAGACATCTCCATATATTATATACTATGTACAGTATCTGCCGTGCTGCAAGTTACCCCAGACATCTCCATATATATTATCTACTATTCACGGTATCGGCCATGCTGAAAGTTACCCAAGACATCTCCATATATATTATCTTCTATGTACAGTATCGGCCGTGCTAAAAGTTACCCCAAGACATCACCATATATGTTATATACTATGTACAGTATCTTCTGTGCTACAAGTTACCTAAGATATCCGTACGTTTAAATACAGTATACACTATGTGCAGCATCTTTAGACATGAAACTTACAGCAGACATACATTCATGTGTTTTATTATTTTTACAGCATTTGCCATAACGTAACAAAAGAGACATATAAGTTTTATGTTTATATTTATAGAGGAACTTTCACCTCGTGTTTCATTTTCTACGTAACTACAACATTTTGAAATTGCGCACTTCGAGCAAACGGAACTTGGAACGTTCAGAATGTGACACCGGGAATGTGAACGGCCTTTGACGCGCATTTGTATTCCAGAAACAACCCTGTTAGCCGACGGGCAAGAACCGTAACTGTATTTAATTTAGATGACATTGCATTAATTATGTGAACTGCTGCTTAAATTTCGCAGTTTAACAGGATTTGTTACAAGGAAAATCCTGGTTATTTAATTAGGGTTTGTCGTTTGGCGGGTGCGGGCGTCAATATTTCATGAAGTCTTTAGTCAAATTTGTCTTTACCGTTATTAACCGTTCAAGGTAGAGCTTTGAAACTTAATCTAATTGTCTGACATAACAGTAGCAATTTTATCAGGATACGTTTCAAAACCCCTGTCTCTATTTTGCCAAAGTTATGGCCCCTTTTCACTTAGAATATTCATCAAGTTTTTGTCAAAGTTGTATTTTTTCAGTAACCACTCAAGGTAGAGCTTTGATACTTAACACGGTTGTCTGACATTACAGTAGCAATTATCAGGACAAGTCTGATAACTCGACTATATTTTATCATAGTTAAGCCCCTTATTAGCATTTTTGTCATGTTTTTTGTTTCAGTTGTCTTTGTCTAAGTAATCATTCATGAAAGAGCTTTGAAAATTAACATAAGTGTTCATTTAATATGACGGAGTGTCTTTCTTGTCTAAGAACCATGGCCCTAACTCAAAGGTCAAGGTCACACCCAGGGTTTAAAGTAATAAGTATAAAAATGTCAACATGTAGCTTCCGGAGTTTAGTTCAGTACTTAAAAATGGTACTTTAGCTTAGATGCATAAAAGAATGTTACCCTCAATGAAACAGAGTTTTGCATCCAAGAACCACGGCGCTACCTCAACTGTCAAGGTCACACTTACGAGTTCAAAGGTCAACATTTGTGAAAATTTACAGTTTCTGGAGTATAACTTTGCAACCAATGAAGGGATTTTTATCCACATTGCACATAATTGTTTATCTAAACGTAAAAACCTTGTTTCGTCGCGTGACGGCGTTTCTTGTCTTGTTTTGTAACATTGAGCCCTAAATTTGAATTGCGCGATAGGAAACAATTCCGGTACTGTAATGTTGGATGTAGTGCTCTTTACATACCACTAGTACGGCTATGACGCTGCACACCATTTGCCTTCATAAGAGCATCGGAGACCGTGACTCTCAGTGACTATAGTATAAAACTGAACATTCGTGTTCGATAGCCGAAAGCCATCATGAAAAACAGACAGAGCATCGGTATGACTGAAAAACTCTAACCACATTGCATTTTCCGCCTGAACTGATTTGTTAACTCGAATAAGACAAACGGGCGGGTAACTCCGCACGTAGAATTCATACGCCTTTTACAGGACTGTCGGCCTTGGTAAATCATTTTAGACGCATTCCAATTAGTATCTGAATTGATTTAAAGTAAATTTATCTTTGGACGCGTATACACTCAGTAATGTCGTTTTTTTTGTCCTAGGACAGGTCCAAAAGTCGTACCTCTTCCTCTATCTGCGGGCACAGGCACCGACACTTGCGCACGAACATGGCTATTTAGCTAGCCGTTAGTACCCATAACAAAAATGTGTATAAATTCAACTTTATGATCACATAATCCACACGTTATGTCACATAGAACATCTTTGTCGACGAGTCAAGTTTCGACCAAAAAAAACCCAACCCCACCCCAAACACACACATACACAAAACAAAATCATGGGACCGTCGACGGCCTTCATTTGTTATCATCGCCAATTGGCACGTTCAGCGATTTCAAGGAAAATCCACGAGTAAAGTCCAGCGATACTGTATGCATCTCTGTTCATGAAATTGTTCATCGTACGAACGCAAGGCATAACCATCTTGCCGTCTACGAAATTCACTATCCAATGACATGTACTAAATCAAATCACTTGATTTTTATGATTTTTTATGTATATTGACACAAAACAAAAAAAGGCGTCCGTTCACTGTTCAATTGACCCAATTCTATTCTTGCATTCCTTGGATTTAGCGTCCAATACCCAATTTTTCACCTATGCGCAGCGTGCTTCCTTAGCATGCTATTTAGTATTTCATTAAATTCCATAGCTCCTCCGTAGAAGGCAGACGTCAGCGAAAAGCAGCAGTGAATATATTCATTGCAAGTGAATTGCATTAAGTAATGAACAGCAGTGGATCAAGAATAGATCATTGTGGGAACCCGCGTGCTATTGAAGCACTAGGTGGCTGAGTAACAGATACATCAACAAAGGCTTAATTACAACCTCACATCATATAAACGATGAAGTGTAAACATGCCTGGAATTAATTTTGCTTTTGATCAGAAAATGACATATTCGCCGGAAGCAACAACATGCATTGATTCTTTAAGAAACGGTTTCACAGGTATATGATTTTATTAGGTTTATAGAAGTATTCAATATGAATTTCAAAATAGTCCTAAGTTAGTGACAAGAATTCAAGTGGCCGACCCAAAACAAAGAAAAACATTTTGCACGTTTTGGATGGTACTTCGGTTGCGGGTTAATTGTGTCAGAAGTAAAGACAACACAGTAAGATTCGGTTTTTCTGTAGACTACAATAAACAAACTAAGTTGCAACTGGAAATCTGAGTGGGGTTAAGTAGGGATGAATTTGATGTACTCTCGAGTCCCGAGGTGATAATCTGGTGTTCAAAAATTTTTTTCCAGTAAACTGCGACAATGCAAATAATCTGGTAAAGCTCTAGGCGATGGTTTGAGGGTTTCAAGCAAAAATGCATACTGCACAGGGTTTGAGACTCTAGAGTAAGTAAATCGAGATTCAACTAGAATAAGGAACTGTACTCATTTATTTGACGCTCACACATGTTAAAAAGTGTGATTTTTTTATAAAAATTATCCAAGAATTGTGTGATTTTCAAGCTTGTAGTCGTTGAA
Organism: Sinonovacula constricta; assembly: GCA_007844125.1. NCBI lineage: Eukaryota > Metazoa > Mollusca > Bivalvia > Cardiida > Solecurtidae > Sinonovacula > Sinonovacula constricta. The sequence continues at coordinate 84,151,138 of CM017555.1, forward strand.
TCACCAAATTCAACAATTGATCGTTTTCCTTTCCTTTAACTTTTTAACAAATGACGCTTTCTTCGTAATGTTATCAGCAAGATGATTGGAGGATTTGGTTTGATTAACCAATTGAAATTGCTGTTTCGGCTTGCATTTAACTGCTTTTTTTATTTCTATCTGGAAACCTGTCATATTGAATCGTACCCACAAGCTTCGAAACTCGAACCACTCGGGACAAAAAAATCTCTAATTCGTGGGGTTCGTCCAGGATTCGCCACTGCGTTTAAATGTTATCAATAGGAAATTGCGTTGAAGCGGAGTATAGTACTATGGAAAACAAGCCGACTTTAAAATATTAGTGTGAATTGACATAACTTTTTCTTGAAAAGTTAGTCGTGAGTCTGATGCCAAAAATTAACGTAAAACGACATTTTGTTGGCGGTTATTAAGTCCTTTGCCCCGAATAATAGCATTCTGCCTTTACCTATGGCTGATCAACACATTAAAGTTTTGAGAAAAGAAAAATATCATAAGTGGGTGACCTGATTCACAATGGCAAATCAACATCAACAAGAACAAAAGTAATAAACAACAAAACAACAACAAACTTCAAACTGACGTTAAGGATGTTTATTCCGGCAAAAATCGGTCGCCCGCGGATTCAGCGCCCGAACATAACACCGGAAGGAAGAAAAACACACACGCGGACTCACACAAAACTTACTTTAAACAAACAAACAAACAAAAAAAAAAACAAAAAAAAAGGGGGGGGGGGTCAAAAGTTCATAGAAATAAACTAGTGATTACAAAAACTTCTATCAAGTTGCAGCTACAGATATGGAAAAAAAAGGAAAATATGTTGCTGACTTTCTGATAACTTACTAAAAAAATATTCAAGTACTCTTTGTCTGACTCAAAGTGGAAACAATAATATATCCAAAGTTTGCTGAATGTTACTTAATTGTCAATATTTACTCTAGTTAATATCTAGTTATACTTCACTAAATGTCTTAAAGATGCTTATTAGGTGCTGTTTATCTTATTGTTATGATATCAGACCGATACAATTATGGTCATATTGACGACGTTCAGATTACTTTCGATGGCGGAGACCCCAGAAAAATGTCTACGTAGAACCACCGGCGCACCGCTGGAAGACCTGCCCCACATAAAAGCTCTATCCTCGACTAGGACTCAGATCTAAAAGTTGGCGACTCTAACCGCTCGGCCACGTGCAACAATTTTAGCACGGGAACACGATACTAATTTGACGATTTGTACACAAACTGATTCATTTGGGTGTAAGACAAGATACCCATCCCCCGCACGAAATCCATACTGGTCCTTTTGATTACCGTATTATACGAAATTATGTAGAAAATCTTAAACATCCATCTATATTTAATAAGCATAAAATCATATGATTCTCCATAGATTGTGTACACGAAGGCCGGCGCAATCAAACGGTCACCCATCCATATATAACGAAACGTTGATAGCTGCCATATTTTTAAATCTGCGCGGTCGTTACAAGTGTTTGCTGAAAAAAGTTACCAATGTGTTTATTACCGTTATCTTGTCAAATATGTCAACGCCGCAGATGGAAATACTGGGCAGAGAAATAGAACACAGCTGCACGTTATAGTTTAACCCAAATGGAAGTAGGCTATGTGTTTTCCTGATTAAGCTTTCTTATTTGTTCCCTTTTATAGATCATATATAACAATCCCATTAAACATACATTTTTATTCAGATACACTTCAGAACGAAACTCCAACATTTTAGTAACCCATATGTTGCATGGGCAGCATTCTCCAGCACCCATCGCTTTTAAAAATACGGAGGATTGTGGGATTTGGTTGTTCGCAAACAAAAAAATAAGTGTGGCGAGGGTGGGGTAATTTTGTCCGCCTGTGAAAATTTACGGAAAGGATTTTGTCCTCATAAGCTATAATGATCGGAAATATTTTCCGTTACCATTCAAGTGGTCTTTGGGCACCCGCTACCCCAACACACAAACGTGTCACCAACTTAAAAAATTCTGGATCCGGGCCTGCAGACACATGGTTTTGTAAAATTAAAATGGTTTATGCTTAATGTGACTAGCAAAAAAACAAAAATCCCACAACAGTACGAAAACATGCGACCTGTAAAATTAAATTAGCCTTCGAATAACTTTTTTTTTTATTAAGATTTAATTCGGTAATAAATTAACAGAAATTTCCCAGTATACATTTGAAGCCGAGGAATACACATGTACGAACTTCCTGTTTGAAACTTGTAAGCGTGTTTGTTTTTTGAATCTTTTAAAAAGTTTTATTGACCTTCTAAGTTCGTTTTTACACAGATTTAACGAAACATGCATTTAAACTAATGTTTTAATGTTTAAACAACCTTTTATATTTTGGGAATGACATCCAACGTGTCGCAGTATTTCGTGATTTGGTATTCAAATTCAGTCACCAAAAAAAAAAAAAAAAAAAAAATTAGCTCTACCATATTCTTTTTTAAGGGAAAATATAATTGTTTTTACATCCCATTGTTGTCTTTTCTTAACTGTTCCACTTTCTTTTTTATTAACATGTGGGTGTACAGTGTATAAAGTATATATGTAACCTCTCTTTGGTAATGTTGAATAAACCAAATCTTTGTAGTTTTTAAAGAGTTCTTTATTTTAGTGTATAGTTTGTAACCTGAAATTAAGAAATATAATCAATAACTTCTAGCATATATAAATATAAAGATTCGACAATTCATTACAATACAACAATTCATGATATAGCAAAAGTTATGAGAATATTCAATACAAATTACAATACATCACTACAATAAATAAATATATATTTACATACCAGCCAACTTATTACTAAATCTTGTAAAAGATTTAATGTGGATATGTAAAAGATGTGTTCCTTCTAGTTTGAAGTTCTGTCAGGGAATGAATTGGTAGAGGAAAGGGATAAAGAAAAGCGGGAAAATTATTGTTAGTAAAAACTCACACACCAGTAAAACAGGTTTAGAATCAGCTCACTCACTGGACATGACACTTCAATGGTACTTATACACAAGACGCCACAGGGTAGAACGATGTACACGGACAACATGAAATGTACGGACAGATACAACACAAACACACCCTGGTTACATATAAGAGGTAACAGGGTGGGTGGAGGCATCTCAAGCATTATGCTTTAACAAGCTATTGGAATCGTGCTAAAGAAGAGGAGTGATTGACTCCTTAAAAGAGATAATATTGGTACATAAAAGGTTTTTTAACAAGGAGAAATTCAACATTAAAATATTTTCTGATGAGGTCAGTATGTTGTGAATTTGATTTTTATTCAACAGAAGATGCAGCGAAATGAAGGCACACCATCCCCAGGCCAGAATGATTTGGTCCCCAGAATATTACAACTGCCCGAGAAAAATCCATTCGAAGATGGCTGGCTTGTTTCTAGGATGACAGACGTACCATATTCTTGTTACATTGTGGTTTACTCTTATACTGCAAGGCATGAATTGTACAGGCTTAAGCAAAAAAAATAAATATATATATAAAGATCTGCATGATATGCTTCTGAGTGTATTTCAAGCAATATGTCTAGGCAACTTTTGCATGTAGATGTAAGATGATGACTAAAACTATGTCACCACCATTACCACTAATATTTAATGATATAGGATGCATAATTGTTTCTTCAGGAGATACATCTAACTGGGATGACAGTAAATATGTTTTAATATTGATCTATTTAATACTATACTTCAGAAATAACACTAGTTTTAATGGACAGTATATTTAAAACTGTAGCTTATATAATAATAAATAGCTAAAATGGGTATGTAGTTAACTGTTGTCATTTAGAAATAACAAACATTTGGAAAAAAATGGGAAAAAAAATGCCAACATGTTTCCAAATCAATATTTTCCTTAAATCTTAGACATTGTACAATCAAACAAATTATCATATGTAAATAAACTCTGTTGATGTTTTTGTGCATTGTTACTGTGTTTTGACAGCTGTCATACTTATATCTGTTGTATTTCTTTTACAGTACTTATCTTGCCTCAGTAACACAAACTTTGTCAGCATACCACTAATGGCAGACTTTCTTCGAAAAACATATCCGTAAGTTGATTGTGCTGCTTTATTTTCTTTTTTTTTAATATTCTGCATTTATATAAATAATGATAGAAGAAATCACTCTGGTTTTAAGCTCCTTACTGGGACATTTTGCATTCATAGCAGACATTGGTGATGGGCAGTTCCAAAATGGTTATAATTAGAATAAGTCTGAAGCATTTGGTATTTTTTTTAAATACATTACATAAAAAAGCATGTGCATTTTTTATGTGATACTGTTTGTGTGTTCTTGATGTAGAAGTGAATAAAAACTGCCAATATAACAATGTAATGGGGGTGAGGGATGTGGGTAGTTAGTTACATGTTGTGGAATGGACATTCCTATGAGCTAACATGCACCTCATTACACCCTAAATAGATTTGATCGTAACAGAAAAGAACCAACACTCCAGATGCATGGAAGATATAAAAATTTATATGATGTAATAATTCCAATTATTCTTATACCTTATGGTGAAATGACCCCACACCCCACCCAAAAAATTAAAGAGAAAAATTTGAAAAAATAAAAATAAAATAAATATATATAACAAAATGAGATTCGATTTGTTTAAGTTGACTACCAGTAGTATTTATAGGAGAACTTAACTTTTGGCACTGGATTAGTGTAGTGCCAGGTATGCTGAAAGTGGCTTGGTCACAGACAAATTTACTTCCTTTTAACTTCCAAGATACTACTCCTTGTAAAATAACTATAGATAATGGAATGAAATAATATCACAACTTACCAGATTATATGTGAACATTTTATCCCATCAGAGATTTATTGTCCTCCAGTTTGGAGAGTGAAAAATGTTGCATTACTTTTCAGTTTATTTTTTTACTTGGTTTTATCTCAACAACCCTACTGCATGTGCATTAATAGTACATCATCTGTAAACTTCAGCCAGAAACAATATGCTAATAACCTTGATATAATCATTGAAATACATTTGAAGTGGTGATTGTATGATTTTATTGCTATATGAGGTCTTTGATATGCTTCACAGTGACCAGGTCACTTTAATTATAGAGTTCACCTAGCAAAAGTTTAAAAAAAACACTATACAAGGATGATAAACATAACTGTAAGAAAAAATACATTATAAAAATTTGAAGGGTATTTTGTTCAGTGTTCTTGTTTTTGTTGTTAATCTAGCCTGCACTGTTGTGATTACTGCATGTTAGTTAGCATTTTATCTAATTTCAGAGAATATAGAAGGAAGAAGAAAGATCCATTTGTTGAGTATGTAGACAAAGGTGAGCCTTTTTAAAAAAGTAATAAGTCAGTTTAAATCGCTATACCAGTTTTGATTAATGTATTATAACAAGTTAAGTTAATTATATCCACAACAAATATTTTATTTATATTTATTATTTATATTTATCATTAATCATATTTACCGGTACCGATAAAATGGTCATTTAACCAAGAAGTAGGGAAGCACAGTTTTATCACTATCACTATCAGGCTTTGGACCCAGTATTTCTATCAATCAGTATGTTGTTGGGGCTTCTGGTATTTTACTTGTTCTATTTTGTAACAACATATTATTGTTTAATTGTCATTTCTGTACTTTTTAAATAACCTTAACAAATAAACTTAAGCCCTAACATTATCCACTACTTTTGGATTCATCAGAAAATTAAGTATATGTTAGCTACAACCCCTTCATGATCTTGCCAATGAACTTGTTTAAGCTGCGATACAATCTTTAAAATTCCATGTGATAATCAAGGTCTATTTCCGTTGTGAGTTGATGCATTACCTTTAATTAAAACATTGTTTTTTTTTGTAAAATATTTGGATAGATCTTTTTTAAATTTATATAAACTTGCAATTTGGCGAAAAAGGTGTATGGTAATATTTTGCAAAAGATGTCTCAATACATCTACCATATTGAAATACAGTCCTGGCATATAGCTTTACAAAAATAACAAATATTATAGGCAAATTTTTTAATTTAATAAAATGATTTATGGAGACATCAACATTCGACATTTCATAAAGATCCTCCAGTATTAAGATGCCAACCAACTTCCACATGATTTAGGTAAGGCACTTTCACCTCTTTGACATAAGGTACTCAATGCTTCTTGCCTTTTTTTGAAATAATTTTCCTTAAAATTTGTTCAGATAACAACATATGAATACTTCATGAGCTAAAAATACTTGCAAGAAGTAAGATACTTTTAGCTAGGCTTTTGTCTTTAAAATTAGAACTCTAGTTAATCAGCTAGACATGACAGATTGAAGACAATACTAGAAGCTCAATTACTTTTCTGATAACAATAAGAATGATCATCAGTAAAATCAGATGATTTTAGCAGAAACACAGAATAAACATAAAAAACTGTCATATACAGTCCAATCACGATACCTTGAATACAATCTACCAAATGTACATGCTACTTCAGATACATTCACAGGTCCTGTCAGTGTATTCTATATATAAGGGTCATTCCATATACACTACAACTCATCTTGTAATTGCCAATTTGGCAAAGTAATCAAACAACCACTTTCAAAATTGTCATGTAGATACTAAAGTTAAAATGCAACTAGCTCGTAACGTTACTTGACGTCATGTTAAATGACCTCATCATAACAAGGTATTACATGATGTCACTATTAATGTAATGGCTGAGGTAACGTCTCAGGATCATCGTAGCTACATCAAAATTGAATGCCAATGTAATAAAACAGCAAATTAAAATATTTAATACTTTACAAGAAGCTTTCGGCACATCTACTCTATCGTATTGCCAAGTTACAAGATGGGGTGAATGAGTTTAAGAATGGCAGGGATTGCATTAAAGATGCCCACCGAGCAGGTAGAAGTGTGACAGCTACCGGCGATTATCACACTGAACAGAGAAAAGGTTTGTTGGACTCTGATTGCAGAATTACATGTAAAGAAATGGCTCATGAGTTAGAAATAAGTTTGGGGTCAGTTCATACTAATTTGTGCAATTGTTTGAAAATGAGAACGGTTTCCGCCAGGTGTGTGCAAACATTGTTTGACACCGGATCAAGTGGAACGTTGTTTGGAAGTGGCCACCAATCAACTTTCACGGTTTGAATCGTAAGGGCAAGACTTATCAAGAATCGTTGCTATCGATGAAACATGGTAGAGGTTGTCTTAACTGGAGCTGAAAAGATAATCAGCCGAGTGGCCCACACCAAGCTCCCCGAGGCTGAAGTAGTAAAGAAGAACTCAATTTAAACTTAAAATGTTGATGAGTTTTGCCTACAATAGATGTGGAATTATCCCAAGTCACAAGGTCGAGAGTGGTAAAACCATTAATGGCAATACTATGACGAGTATATTAAGAAAACACTAAGACAGGCGATCCTTAGGAAGAGACCTGAACTATTGGCAGCAGGTCCAATTGTCTGTGTGACAACGCGACATCGCACGGCGCGCACAGTGTGACGTCATTGCTAGAGCATAATGAGTGGGAGACCCCTTATTCCCTGAGTCCCTGTGATTGTGACCTATTTCCCAAACCAAAGGAGGACATGAGGGGTATATGTTACAACAACATAGGGGAAATTGAATTTGCCCTGGCTCGAGGATGAGGGGGTTTGAGAAAGGTTGCCTTGCAACGGGCAAAGATGACCTGCCAGAGAGGTGGAAGTCAGTCATTGATCACAAGGGATATTATTTTGAAGGAATGTAGAGAGGTAGCAACCTTAGGTTATTTATTACTGAAATTATTTAACAGATTGTATTATATAATGAATGACCCTTGTATATCATGCAGAGAATGTTATGATACCTTCGATCACGATACTTTGGAATACTACGCTTGACCAGATGATTGCCGTCGTCCATTGAATCAATTATTTGCTTTACATTATATAATAAGCTTGCTTTTGATTTGAATTGCAATATTACAATGATGGAAATATCAATTATGACAACAGTAATATGTTAAGTAGAAACTGGTTTATGATAACCATAGCCGACAGCTGCAATCAACAATGTCACTGAGGTAAGTTACGATACTACAGATTCTACAATCGAACAAAAAAATTGCCAGTCCAATGGATTTTTCCAGTATCATGATTGGACTAATTTATTGGTTTTCATTTTGAAAGATTGATATTTATCATGTGAATATTAGAGTTCTTGGCATTGTATGTTAATAATGTTGTGATAATTGATTGGTAACTTCAGTTTTCATTTTAAATGCACCAAGAGTGTGCTAAAGCATCTTATCATTATCATGTGAATATAAATTTGCTGTTTTTTTAAGTTGCTGAAAGGTTAACTAGTTTCACCATAAGAATCTTTTTTTTAAATTATAGCTTACATTTCCATTGAGACCGGAGCACCGTTGATTGACAACATGTGAGTAAATAATATTAAATTCTTTTCTTCTAATATTATTTGATAATTTATATTTTTGATGACTAGTAAGTTCCATTTGTCTTGGCCTTGCTTGGGATCGGATTTGGGGCCAGTCGGGTCAAGGTCATGGTCACTGTTATTAAAAATTGGAAAAGCAGTTTCCGCTTAATAATTTGTGTTCACATGGAGGTATTTTGCTGAAATTTTGTGTGTAGGAAGTTTATGTGCAAACTTAGCTTGGGATTGGATTAGGGGCCAATCAGGTTAAGGTCAAGGTCACTGTTACTTAAAATAGAAATACAGTTACGGGTCAATAACTTTATTTTGGACAAACCAATTTTGCTGATATAGCAAGCTTGCCTGAAAATCTAGGTTGTGATTGGATTTGTTAAATCATTGAAATCTTGGTTTGGTGGCATGGCCACATTCTTGTTTAATACAACATAAGTAATTAAACAATTTACAATCAATAACAACAAATAAATTTAACTATTGATATTAGTATAATGAAGTGTGAGCTATTTATTTAGGACAGAATGGTGTCACCAGTGACAATGCATACAGCATCAGCAATTGTGACAATTAAGACAATGTAAATGAAGAAGTTTCTCCATAAGGTACCCAATAAAAGTTGTTAGCTGTCTACTGTTGCACACAGTTTTTTGCATTTAGCAGACATTAATGCCATTTAATCTATTATACATGTTTTAAAATGAGTTTGTTGCATATTTCTCCTAGTGCTCAAACAATATTGAGCTTAAGACAAAAAGTTGAACACATTTAGTTTTTACTTGGATAAGTAAATAAGAAAACGTCCTATCAAATAACCACATATATCTTAACTACCTCTAGACCAAGGCAAACAGGGTAAGTCTGAAAGCTATCCAGCTTTAAGAATGGTAATTATTTAAAACCAAATGTAAATGGAATTAGGTTTTATATAGCATGCATTTCCAGCCTAGTGAAGCCTTAACATTGTCATTAAAAGGAATTTAGCAAACATGTTAGACTAAAAATATCTAAAAAAAAAAATCTGTTAAAAAATGTATAAAATAAACATTTTTATCATACTAAGTAAGCTGATATAATCAATATTGTCAAAAACAGTTTTCAACAAAAACAAATCCCTTGACATTCCTTGTATAATCATCTGTAAAGCACAAAATTTGGGGGTGGGGATGGTTGACACTGTCAAAATGGTCTGCAAATTTTATTGGGGGGTATTTGTCATAAAGAGTATTTGTCCTAATATGACAAGAAATGTTAAGGTTATAATTTTATTACCCTTCCCACTTCACAGGGAAGGTTTAAATGGAGTGGGGGAATACTGGAATCGATATATTTGTATGTCTGATCAGTCTGTCTGGCTGGATGGCTGTCTACCCTGGGACATAATGTTGTCAAGACTTCTTCTGCTTCTGTTTTCTTGCTAACTTTATTGAAGATTCTTATCTACAATTAGTACCATGGGACTTTGTACCTGCAACTTTATGCAACTTATTTATGGAAAGGGAGATAATGAGGGAGGTTGGGGGGTTGAATATTTGTTAGCCATCAAATTATAGTTTTGGTTACAATTATACTGAGTACAAACTGTTTTAACTGCAGATACACTTTGTTAAGTGCACCCTATGATTATGTAGCAATATTTAAATCTTTGTGTTGGCTGAATACGATTATATATTTTTGCAAGAAAGTATTAACTGGTATTTATATCATGCTTTATTTTAAGAATTCATGAAAACTCCTTTTCTTGCTATTTAAATCAATTTACAACTAAAAGCAAACAGTCACTGATCCCATTTAATATGTACATAAAGTATGAATATGTTGTATATAAACATAAAAATATGCCTATCTGCCTATAATCATTGAAAAACATGTTCATGCAGAAATATTAACTCAATCAATGCACTTCTTAATCAGCTATTATCAGAAGGTACCACACCTAGTGCTGTCTAACTCTGTCAAGGATTTAAACATTTTGTACAAAAAATATTTGCCTCGATGGCGTAAGGTGAACAGAAAACTTCACTTGTTATATCAGGCATTTTCCTTGTATGTTTTAAGCTTATTTTTGGTAATCGGCCACCATCAAGTCACACATTATGCATCTGTCAACATAAATTAAATTCATCCAAACTTGTTCAGAAGTTAAGCAGACAGGGGAGAACAAAAAAGGATAAAAAGAATATTTATCCATTGTAAAACATGGTGGCCAGGGGTGTGGTCAGTTTTCATACATTGCTATAAAGGAATACATTGAAAATCTTGTCAGGAACTACAAGACCATAGTATTTAGTACACAATTTCTTTAGGTGGCAGTATCAAGTTTGTTCAAATAATATTGATCCATCAAAAACATGGCCACCAGTGGTTTGGCCATTTTCCTTTTTATGCCTGTGAAGTAAAAAATTGAAACTAATTGTGCAAATGTAACTTGTGTTCATTTAATACAATTATTTTAATCTGTGTCAACTTTGCTGATATTCCTTGCTTACTATTTCTAAAAGATTATGGCACTTTGTTGAGCGATATATAGGGCCACCATGGTCCTCGTAATTACATTACATTATCATGTATCTTGTTGTGTTTTCTATTTCAGAAGTATTGAAATAAGTAGTGAAGAAGAAGAGGAAGAAGAAAATGATGAAGTGTTTGAACACGAGGTCAGAATATATTCTTTCCATCATTTGCTGCTGTGAGCTATTTATTACTTTAAAGGTTGAAATTCTGTTTTGAGGAAATGTTGTATGTTGATATGATAGGTATGAATGATTTTACCCTTTTCTTTCTACATTTATTAGATTTAAGAATATTGGGTAATGGTGATAAACCCTTTTTTAATTTTATTTGAATGTTTTTTTTTCTTTTTGTTTTGTTTAAACAAACTAACTGGACAGAAACCAATTTTTGTCAAAATTTGAAACATTAAGATTTTTTGTAAAGCTGAAAAAAACACCTTAATTTCTGTTAGCACTTTTACATGATTCTGTTTTGCAAAAACATATTTAGCTTCCATTCTGTAAAGAGTTTTATATAGAACACTACTGATTTACAGTTTATTGTTGTGATTGATTTAGAATGTGTGTTGTTGTTGTTTTTGTAATATGGATGAGTCCCTGTGTATGATAGTGACAAGGAAAGTATAAAATGCTTCACTCTTTTTTTTCAGTACCTTAATTCAGGGCATAGCATGATTTCATGCCTGTACAATAGCAGTCCTACTCATGCTTTTGATACTCAGGAACAACAAACTGACAGTTCATCTCAGAATTCCAAGAGACTTAAGATGACCACAGGAATTGTGAATCCTGTGAAAGTCTTCTACCCAAGCAAATATGCCTTCGTCAGAAAGCTGAAATGCCATGAATTTGTTGGACAAACGAACAACTCTCAGGACGTGTTTCAAGGTACTAGTAACAGTGGCTTCTCAGAGGACAACCAGGGCGTGTCCATGGAGTCACCCTGTAGTGCCATGCCAATAAGTTATGACTATAAAGGCGGTGCCGTCAGAAACAAGGATGAACTGAGTCCAGCCAGGGAAAAGGGAGACAAACATAAGTGCAAAGGGAAGGGACTCAGGAAAAAAGGCACAACAAGGTTTAAGGTATAAATAATGAACAAGCTATCACTAATTCTGTTGAAGTTTGTTGGAAGATGGGTTAATCTTGCAATAATTACAATTAATGAGTGGAACAGTTGTGTCCTTACATGGTCTTTTGTAGATTGTTAACAGGTTTTCTGAAAAAAACAGGCTGTTGAACATCAGCTTGTGGTCATCACAATTGCTTTCCACTTATAGCCCCTTTTACATTTTACAAAAATAAAACAAACTTTCACAGGATGTTTTTTATCAAGTGCTCCAATCCATTTAGTTAGTAGATACTTTTAGACTAGAGAAAGATTTTTGACTGATTTTTAAGTAAACAGTGTAAAGGTCAAAGTTTGTTTTTTTTTCGAACAAATTTTTTTAAGGCTTACTCTCAAATTACTCTCAAATTTATCAAATGAATTTGACCAAATATACAGTGAACATTCAGATATAGTAGGTAGATACCTTATGTGGGTAAGAGAAATGTTGTGATATCTTAGATTAATACAATCAAGGTTACTGTTACTTATAGAAGGTTGTCTATAAATCAGACAGTGGAAAGCTGTTTTACATGTTGTCTGACATGTTCTTACTTTGTTTTTGTTTTATCAGATAACATTTGCATATTTTCTATCAAGACTTGAAAAACCTATGTAAACAGACAATAACTGGTGAATAAAGATTATAGTTGAATTATAGAATCATTTTCACAACAGCTCATACCCATCTCCAATGCTTTTATGTTTGTCTTCCAGAATAGTTCACAATCCAAGAGGCAAGATGATAGTAACTTGAATGAACCTAAGCTAAATAAAGGTATGTATCATACCAACATAAATCAAAAATACTCTAAAACAGTATTGAGACATCATCAGCTAAATAAACATTCTCTGCAGCATAACATCCTCAAATAATTCAACAGTGAAACAATAATCTTTCTATGCAACACATTTTCAAAGCAATATTCATTCTATTCAACATTATCATACCAATAATTTGCCAACAAATCCAATATTGTTGTATTAAGATAAAATCTCTTTTGAAGGTATGGTATGTCTTGTATGATTCTTAAATTGTTTATGCAATTGTCTATTAAATCTTTTGATCGGTCAGTAGTTGATTAAAAAATATACATGCATAAACTGGTAATTAAATGGTACTTAAACAAACATAAGTTAGTGAACCATAAAATGTAGAATAGGCATTGGGCTAAAATGTTTTATATTCAGTCATGTATGTTGTTGTTGAATATAGGTCTTGCCCTTCAGAAGTCATGTGTGACATTTGCTGATGTTGGAGGGAATGATACAACTCTCACAGTAAGACCTTCAGAAATATTTGAGGCTTCAAGATGATTTTAAACTTTAAAAAAAAAAAAAAAAAAACTATTGTATTGCAGATGCTCAAATAACATTATTATTAATGTTGCTAAGAGTTTTGTACTAAGGCAGTGTGAGCATATATTACAAATGAATCAGTGCTAGGTGATAAGTATAGGTCCAGATCATCAAGCTTCCACAGGGAGATGTTGATCAGGAGCTTTACAATGTGCATCCACATATTTTGTAAATTATCAGATGAAGTTGTTAGCAAAAAACTAAACAAAATGTTTGAATTACTAACAAATATAGCATGTCAGTAGTCAAAACTTTTAGGCCTTTCAGGTGTTTATTGATTTGTATGTTGCATTGATTTAGAAGATTCATAAATAACATGCAGTCTCATGTGTTTCCAGTTCCAATTGCGATAAACAATTTTTACAAGATCTTCCAACTGAAATATTCCGTGTCTGTATTTGTAGCAAACAATTTTCACCAAAACGGTCAACATTGCAGTTTTTATTAATTGCTGTTTCTTAACAGGAGATTAGTAAGCTGTTGGTGCACATGCGCTACCCAGAGGTGTACAACCAGCTAGGGTTCACACCTCCCCGAGGTTTCTTGCTGCATGGGCCCCCAGGCTGTGGCAAGACACTCCTGGCCAATGCAATCTCCGGGGTAAGCTTACTTTATAAAGAGCATTCTAAATAACTTAACTTGAAATTTAAAAAATGACCTGAAAGAGCTAGCTCATGCCAAAGGTCAGGTAGCTTTTGGTAAAAATATCAGGAAGAAACTTATTCAGAAGATTACACAACACTAAATGACTTTAATTTAATAAATGTTGATACTTAAGGAGCCAATTTGGTATTGGACAGCTAATGGTCAGACCTCCAAATGTACACAAGGAGAAGGGCTAATGTATTTTCCAAAAAAAAAGAAAATACTAAAAAATATAAAAACGCATTATTTCAGGGGCTCTACACCTGGTAAGTCTTAAATCTTATTACCTCTAGCAGCAAAATATGTGCTCTTAAAATAACCATTTTCATTGCTGAAGCAGACCAGGAGTATTTTATTTATGTTAATCAAGATTGGTTAAAAGACTTCAACAGCCTAGAATTATCAAATTGACTTAAGCCAAGAAGAAAGAGTAAAAAGAGTGTCTTTTCATTACTTTGACTTCTCAGTCTTTTGTCAGTATTTAGCAGAGTTCATTGTTTAAGTATTTTTACAAAAAGTACATTTTGTTAATTATATTTGCATACCTGCAATTTTATTTTTAGGTTTTTCTATCAACAAACGACTGAATATATTACAGTGATAAATCAATTAATAAAACACATTAGAATTTGTTCTGTCAAGGCCTTATATATAATTATTTATTGTTGATCTTTGTAGGAGCTGGATCTTCCGCTGTTAAAGATTGCTGCCACAGAGATTGTGTCAGGGGTGTCGGGTAAATCTGAGCAGAAAATCAGGGAGCTGTTCGACAAAGCTCTAGTGAGTTATCCTGTGTATATTTAGTATTTCATAATAAGTTTAACAAATTAAGTAAAATTTAGAGTTTTGTAAACACATTCAATAGTGCATAAAGTCAGACACTTGTAAATTTTACACCCTTGATGTTAAATAATAACGAGGTGTATATACCTTAATAAATTTTATAGTATTTTGTTTAAAAATGACACAATCAGTCAACTATCTTCATAAATGGTTCATGGAGGAACTATGCAAATAAACTATTGTTACTGTAATAAAATGATGGGTTGTATTTGTTATTTTATTTATATATAATTGCAGCAAAATGCTCCATGTGTAGTCTTTATTGATGAGATTGATGCCATCACCCCAAAGAGGGAGACAGCCTCAAAAGACTTGGAGCGGAGGATAGTAGCCCAACTGCTGTCCTGCATGGATGGTAATAACAGCAGTTTACATCTTTTGTTAACAGTTTATACAAAAAAATCATGTCACTTTAAAAACTTGTTTCATTCTTACTAGATAATTATGGTAAGATGTCTCCATTGCTGTAAAGAGTACCCAAAATTATTGGAGAAGTTTTTTCACTCGATGAAAATATAAATTACAAAATGTTAATGTAAATTTGCATATAAACTGTAACATAGCCTCCTTGTACAAAAGCACATGATTGATCACTGTTACCTTCGTCATCACTGTATTTTTTGTAGATCTGAACAGCTCGACAATGACCCATGTTCTGGTGATTGGAGCCACCAACAGACCAGACTCCCTGGACCCATCCCTGCGTAGAGCTGGTCGCTTTGACCGAGAGATCAGTCTTGGTATTCCCAACGAATATGCCAGAAGGAAGTAAGTTTGAAGCTTTAGCCAATACAGTCATGCTTTAATGTTTTATGCTGTTTTATTTTATTTTTTTCTGATGGTCCTTTCCACTTGCATGTCAACTTTTTCCGTTGGCATAATAAACCGGAATAAAGAACTACCCTGTCCTCACCATTATATTCTTTTAACAGATTAGTAAGTTCTTTTGATAGCACTGATAAAACATGCTAATAGTGATATTTGATAACACATATCTGCCTTCTATGAATTGTATTGAAGTTTTTCTGAGTACCTTTCTTTTTTCCTTAAACACCTGAAAAGACCTTTAAAATCATAACTTGTATTTTTTCCCAGGATCTTAGAGGTGCTGTGTCGCCCTTTGAAGCTGTGCAAGGGATTCGACTTCAATTATCTGTCCAAGACAACACCTGGCTATGTTGGAGCGGACCTCTTGGCCCTTACAAGGGAGGCCACCATAGTGGCAATAAACAGGTGGGACGCACTGGAGTTGGATGGGGCTTGACTTTGATGCCAACATATTTTAAAATAATTTATTGATGGATATCCTTGGTGTGGGTTTGAGTACATAAAATTTCTGATTTCTCTCAGTGGGCCTGATGTGCATTAATAGTTTTTTTCCAGAAAGTTCTCTGGAATATTCTTTCACCTGTAATTGCATATAATTACTAAATGCCACCATGATGACCACATGTCATACAAATGATATTTCAGACACAATTAGAATGCTGAGTAGCAGTTTTGTCAACAATATACATTTGCATATACCTGTTAGTAGATTTTTTTTTCTGTTGGCTTTGTCAGGTTAAATATATATGTACTAGGCAGATAGTGAACTAGTGTAGATCCAGATAAGATATGATCATATTTATCAGGATCTGCTCTATTTGTTGCTAAAACTTTAACTTCTTGTTTTATATTATTATCTGTATTTACTTTCAAGATTTTTTGGAAATAAATCACAATCAAATTGTAGAGCTAACTGTTGCTAACAACTTTTGTATTCCTCTTCAGAATGTTCCAAGACTTGAAGTCCAGTGCTGAAAATGCATGGACTGTGTATAATGGAGGACAGGATGAAGTTTCCAAATATATTGATTGTCTGGCTCATCCCAGTTCTGGATCACAATGTGTAGTGAAGATAGAGCCTTGCGAAGAGGAACTAGACCACACAAACCATCCAGAAAGTGTTCAACTGAGGGCGTCCCCCGAGCCAAGTTCAACCAATTGTCAGAGCTTAATACAAAAACAGGGAACTGCAAAAGAAGATTTGTTATCAGGTATCTTTTTTCTTAATTCTTTTTACTTTCTTTGCTCAAGTAAGGAATTAAGGTCTTGGCATTGTCTGACAGGACTTGTTCATTTAAAGTTTTTTTTTTAAATATAATGACAGAATGCATTTTTAGCCTTCCTGAGCATATGTTAAGGGTGAGCTTCTTTGATACCCCACTGTTAGGCGTCTGGCATCAGCTTTAACTGTCCCTCAAGATTATTTTAACAACATCTCCTGTGAAACTAAAACCTTTAGCCCAAATTCAACCAAACTTCCCCAGAAGTAAGCAGGAAGGGGCAAAGAAATGTTTAAAAAACATTAATCTGTCAAAAATTATGGCTGCCCCGGACCTGGACATTTTCCATATATGGCTATAAAGGAAAACTTTGAAAGTCATTTTGTTAGAAATTACAAGAACTATTGCCTTGATATTTGGTATACAAACCACGTTCCTTAGGCGGCCCTGTATCATAATTGTTTAAAGATTTTTTATTTGTCAAAAATATAGCCACCAGGGGTGTGGCCTTTTTCCATGAATTGTTATATAGCAAAAAAATGAAAAATCACTTGTCAGAAACTTCATGAGCTAGAGATTTAATATTTGGTATGTTTGTTCCTTGCCTGGCCCTCTGTCAAGATTGTTCAAAGAATTTTGATTCATGGTCCCCTTGTTAGTCCCCTACCAGGGTTCACACCGGAGGGGACTATAGGTTTACCCTTCATCCGTGAGTCAGTCAGTCCGTCAGTCTGTCTGTCCGCTAAAAATCTGGATCCTTTGATAACTTAAAAACTATTAAAGCTAGGCACATGAAACTTGGTATGTTAATAGATAGCAATGTGTACAATATGCACGTGCAACATTTGAGATAACGTGTCGCGAACAACATTTGGGTCGATACCTTGAAGGTCAAGGTCACAGCATGACCTTGCAGCAAAATCGTATCTGGCCCATAACTTTGTTATTTGAAGTCAGATTTTACAACTATTTCACAGAAATGATCACTGTATTAAGATGACGTGTCGCGAACAACATTTGGGTCGATACCTAGAAGGTCAAGGTCACAGCATGACCTTGCAGCAAAATCGTGAAGTTTTGTATAGCGCATTCAGGCGCACTTACCTTAAATGATAGTGCATTAAGGTGCTCATACCTTAAATAAAGGCCAAAAATAAATGTCATGATAAGTTAACAATTATTTAGGCCAGGTGAATTAAAAAAAATTATGTGAACCCCAACTACTGTTTGGGTGGGAGGAGACTATAGATTTGCCCTGTCTGTCTGTCCATTTGTCCAACAAAAAATCTGGATCCTGTGATTACTAAAAAAAATGTTTGAGCTACATTGATGGAACCTGGTATGTGAAATGATGCTAGATAAGGTAAAAAAACAGACAATCGGTCAAGTGTCCTTTGTTCAGGGTAAAAAGGGTGTCCATTGTCCACAGATGACAGGTGTCCATTGTTTACAGGTCAATTATAGAACGATTTTCCTTTGGGGAATATTGATGGGTCCATTGAAAGCAGGTGTCTGCTGTTCTCAGGTGTCCCTTAGCTCAGGCTGACTTGTAAATGTATCTGTAGATTATTTTGTTTATTACTTCATTTTTAAGCCATAATTATACAAATACAGACTTCAACGTCAAATTATTTATAAATGGCAATAAACAGGAGCGTATGACATTTAAAAAACTTTTTGAGGGACTGGTAGGGGACTACTGTATTGCCCGCAATACTATCAAATACTTGTTTAATATTAGATTTTCATCAAAAAATGTTTATCAGAATGGTGATATTTGTGAAAAATTCAACACCAACCTGAATATGTTATTGTATTAAATATTGCTTTTCATTGTAAATATCATTTGTTTCACAAAGACAATTTAACAAATAAACATGAACTTTATTTACATGTAACAATTGTGTAATGGCCACTGATATTGAAACTGCTGCTACATTTCAGTGTCTTGGTTTAAAGAGCTCCCACCCCTAACTTTTGAGCAGGTAAAAGACCTCTATGTCACCATGGATGACTTTAAGGTAATCTGTTTCTGTACTCTGTAAAAGATATATTTCCATTCCAATTACAGTTTAAGCTTTTAATTCAGAAAAATTATCATGTTTAACTGGATAACAATGATACTTCTGAAGCAATAACATACTTAATAAGGCTGCAGTCATGGTTTTACAAATGCTGATACACAGCCGAGTGTTTTTCACACCTTTGTAAGTGACAACACCTATTCTTGATCTGCTTTTGTATTGATTTATACTTTGATCAAAATTAAGACAATTGAAACAACTAAATGTTCACATGGCAAGGTGTAAATTTAATTCAGTATTTTAAACATTACAGCAATAGAAACACAGTTTAAAATTAACCTCTGTTGTATTGCATTTAAGTCCATTTAAGCTAAATAATAACAGCATTTAACAACATTAAAATAGCAAGCTGGTGCCGTTTTTTGCAGGAAGCACTACACTGTGTCCAACCATCTGCCAAGCGAGAGGGTTTTGCCACTGTCCCTGATGTCAGCTGGGAGGACATTGGTGCCCTCCAAGACGTCCGGGAGGAGCTCAAGCTGGCTGTACTGGTCAGTGCTGCAACTGGTTGGGAATGTTCCTTGTATATTTTTGTGTTATGTTTGTTTAATATTCCTGGCCGTTTTTCTCTGTAATTTTCAATCTCGTTTATTTTGTCTTTCTTTGAAATTATCTGCTTGCACTATGTAAAGTCAAGGGTTGTGATCCAAGTACATGAGGGTTCAAACCTGGGTTGAATCTCAACAAAGTCCTAAAAAGTTATATTGGGTAAGCTCTTTTGCTAAAACTAAAGCGAAGATCGATATAGGTAGTTTCAAGACTGATCAGCCTTGTGTCAGGATAATGTGACTGGGTGTAGTATCATTCCAGGTGTTCAGGACATGCTGTAAACAAGGAAGGTAGTTTTTCACAGTATAATGTCACCATCACCCCAGTCTGGTAGTCGTATTTTATGTAATCTTAGATTGTTTTTATAACTTTTACGTTTTTGAGTATGAGTTAGTAGCATTGTGATTTAGTGATTTGTACAAAGTGGAACATGTTTACAGGGAATTTTAAGACATTAAGTTAGGAATAAGTTAACATGTTAGTGTATAAAATTATTCCCTCTTTTAAACTACTACAGTTTACTGGTAGTAAGTGGGATAGGGTACAGCTTGGGTTAATCATAATCAGATAGTTACCGATATCACTGCTGCTTAGATTGCCATCTAAAGAGGCTTCTAAAATAAAGGTAGTCACTCAGATGGCAGATGATACAAGCAACAAACAAGTATGGATATCTCTGCTGATTGTGATTACTATATTAGAGTACAGGTAATATTAAGCATTTCCTTCCCCCTCCCAGGCCCCTGTGCGTCATGCTGAGGAGTTTCAGAGACTTGGCCTCACTCGAGCCCAGGGCGTGTTGCTGGCAGGACCATCTGGATGTGGGAAAACTCTCCTTGCAAAGGTGAGACAACATGGAGCTCAAACCAGCCCTATAGATAAATACTGGGGCTAAGGCCTGGAGATCTCTCTATGAGGATTATTGTTTTAAGTTTGTTCATACCCTGATACCTCATATGGGTGCTATATAGCAGTCAATGTGTTGGTCTTGAAGAGTTTCCAGGCTCTAACTTAACAAAGGATTTATGGATTTTCAAATAACATGTCATACACATGTCAGTGTTTCACAGACAGAATGTCATCCACAAGAACCAGATATGTACCTTAATCCAGATCAAGATCATCATACTCACAGATCAAACGTAAAATGACTCTTTTATTGTTGATTTTAGTTAAGATTGTTGTATTTTTGATAAACTTTAGTCCCAAATGAACAGAAATACTATAAAGGTTATAAAAGAGTATGAAGGTTTATGGTTATGAAGCATGATATCTTTTAAGCTGACAGTTTTTTGCTCAAATATTGATTAATGCTGGGTAATTAAAGGAATTTATATGAATTGTTTTTGTTTAATAAATTTATATGCAACAGTTTATTATTTTAAGAAAAAAACATTTGGTCAAGGCAAATTGCTAACTACTTTTATCTCAAACTCTAGGCACAGTAAAAAAAAAAAAAAGGGTCGGTCTATATAAAATAGATGGCACATTAAATCATTGAGTGCCATTGTTAAAATAGACAATACCTTTCAGATTAAAATTTATTCACCACCATATGTCACAACCACAAGTAAAAAAAAAAAGTGTTGTTAAAAAAAAATCTTACTGTTCATAAATACTTTGTGGTAGATCATTCAATTGCAGTAGTACCAGAAATCATTTAAACATTCTTATCACTAATCGTGATGATGAAATATCCAATCCACATGTAACTGAGGATTACAGCTAAATACGATAGAACATTTGATAAGCAGGCCCCTGCCACAATTATCTTTTGCATTAGATCTTGTTTACCCTTAAATTCATTAAATAATTGGAAAAAATATAGATATGATTTATACAGTATGTGGTTGTATAAGCAGTTAACTGTTAGCTTTGTTTGTAAATCAAATGCAAGATATGCATGATAACACAACTTGAAATATTTGGCTATTCGAAAAACGTTTATGAGCATTAGACAAAAATGCTTTACAGCATCTGAGTATAAAGAAAATAGCCTGCTAAACAAGTATTTATTGGGTTTTTTTATGTCTTATGTCAATGTTTTTGTTACCTTCACTCTTAACTGGCATATGTATGCATGTGCCTTTGTTTGGTGCTTTGTCTTGTTTGTTTTTAAAATTTTAAATTCATGTCATATGGATATTTAATGTACCCCAGTCATGTTTAGCCAATTTAACTAGTTATGATAAAAAGGAAATATATTAACAGGAAAATGGTTAGATTTATTCTTTTAATGTTGAACTTAAGTCCTGCAATTTTGGACTTTTTCATTTTAGGCAGTTGCCAATGAATCAGGAATCAACTTTATCTCTGTCAAGGGCCCAGAGCTTTTGAATATGGTAAGTTATACTTGAGCAACTTCAATACAATTAAAGTTGTATGCATTTATATATATATATATATATACATACAAGCAGGTTCAAATGATGTCAATTTAAAAGTAAATGGATCAAGTCTATCACCATGTATTGACATGAGTCACAATGGATAACTGACACTGGATTCAAGGTTTTAATCAAGAACATGATGAAAGTAATTAAATTAACATGCCCTGATTTAGTCGTACAGGAAAATATGTTCATTGAGTCCATGACTCAAAGCCAGAGCACATAAGTAATAGGCAATAACAAGTTACAGCCTACTTATAAGCTACTTCGCATTGAGCCAACATTACAGTTTACACTAGTCCTTGGGTGTATTTGTGAATCCCATACTATGGCAGTCAAGACATAGTGCTGGGAAGTCATACTTACAACCTGAATAACTCACAGGTACCCATTTATACCCCAGAGTGGAGTAGAACAATTCAAGTTTAATTTTTTGCTCAAGGAAATTAGCCGCTACCTGAACGGGGCTCAAAACTACTAGACTATTCCACTCTGCTAAATCGACAACGATGTATATAATTCCTGTTGCGTGTTACATCCAGCCTAAGGCATCGAAATTTTTATCTGTGATGAAAATGAAGCATCTGATCTTCTGAGCTCAATAATCTACCTTTTTTTCTTAAATTTCTGCAGTATGTTGGTGAAAGTGAAAGGGCAGTCCGAACTGTTTTCCAAAGGGCACGCAACTCTTCCCCATGTGTTATCTTCTTTGATGAGCTTGATGCTCTTTGTCCAAGAAGATCAGCAAGTGCAGAGGTGCGTATATACACTTCTTATGATATAAGTACTAATTTTTATACTATAGCATTGCTGAGTAATTTTTTGTCTTTTAATTAAAGTAATATAAATAAAACTAACAAACAAATTATAAAGCAAGGATTCTCTCTGGCGAGATTGCAGTTAGATGTTGCCAAATGATCTGATTTGAAGGCGCGCTAAGCATTGCTATAATGATCCTTACTGTACCACTGGTATGTATCTGAAAACTGCTAAGGATGTGCGTTTCTTTTAAATAACATAATTTTTTTGTTTTTTTGAAGATATATACTTATATTCGCTATAGAAAAATGGTGTTGACCTTCATTATATAACTTCCAATAGGAACTGGCAGATCTACATCTAAATGTTTTGCCTCCATCAAATAACAAAGTAGTAAGATTTAATTGCAGGCATGATTATAATGTGATAAGTGATAATAGTGGTATGATATGTCCCCAGGGTGGGTCATCTGCAAGGGTGGTGAACCAGCTGCTCACAGAAATGGATGGGCTTGAAGAGAGGAAACAAGTGTTCATCATGGCTGCCACTAACAGGCCAGGTACTTGGGCTAACTAGAGATACACTTAAAGATAGGACCATTACTTGTTGATAAGAGGCACCTCCGCTGGAGTGGGTAGAGTCTCCAATTTACAACTTTCCTGATTCCTCGGTAGTTCATCCCATGGGATGACCTTTAATATGGGGAGTTCTCCCAGCTTACCTGCAGTGCATCTGTGGTTTTACCCAGACTGCAATCTTTCTTTATTACAGAGACCTGGACTTTTCCATACCATAATTATGTCACTTCAATGCACATGTACTTACAAAACAGAAACTTACTTATCATGAATTGTTTAGACTGTTATTGGTTTATTTTCTTTATGAATCTGTTAATAATATATTTAATTGATCTTTGACAGCTACAGAATATTTGCATTCAAATATATACTCCTCAGTTAAATAGCATTACAATACAAGATGCTGTCAGTATTTGTTTTCCTATGTTCCTGAACATGGTAGTTGAAAGTGTTCATGTGACTATAAAGTATGTGTTAAACTATAATCTGTGAGTGTCATTTTTCATTCACATTACATCTCCCATCTAACCTTGTAGCCTGTTGTTGTTCAGATATAATAGACCCAGCCATCCTGCGACCTGGTCGCCTGGATAAGACACTGTATGTTGGATTGCCCACTCTGGCAGATAGGAGAGACATTCTAACCTGTATCACCAAGGTAATCCTTCAGTCCTCCCTCCACATCAACTTTATACAATTACCTTGTTGTTGATTTTAACAAAAACAATCTTTATCAGTATTCATGTTTGTGGAACCTATCAACCAATAGAATGTAAGATTTATGTACAAACAATTAAACATTTTCTATTTTTTGAAAGTGATTTATACATTTTGTCTTCTAGAATGGTACCAAACCACTGTTAGCCCAGGATGTTGACATCAGCCAGCTTGCATCAGATGAAAGATGTGATGGATTCTCGTAAGCAAGAATTTCCTATTATTCTACCATATCATATATGGAACTGCTAGAAGCAGGTTATGTTTCTGAATTGATTTTGGGCACAGGAAAATAAGCCAGTGAAAAACTGAAATAATAATTAAATATCAGAATGTCTTATTTAGTTACTAGATTTTTTAACTTGCTTATACATAACTTAATGACCACAGGTAGACTTAAAGTTCTTTTAACTGCACAAATCAAGTTATATTCTGGACAGGCAAGTTTAGGGAAAAGAGTAAAAACATGCAGGTAGAATTATGGATGTTTTGCCCTGCACTGTACTTGTCAACAGGTGCATAGTACCAAGTTTAAATAGAATTTTCCCAGTGGTTTTTAAGTTATAATATGGTAAAGAAATAGAAAACATGGGAGATAACTGAAAAATTAACATAGATGGATTTAACTATGATTTTTGTGCAGTACGCTTCTGCATATTACCAAGTTTGAGGTATATCCAGTTATTAACTTTCAAGTTATTTTCCAAAAAAGGAATACAAACTTAAGGGGCTAAGTAAAAATAAGCTAGGTTTATGGTTCTTGCACTGCACTTTCACACATCAACATCTATCCAATGTACAAGTTTTATGTCATCGTGACAAACAGTTTATGAGAAATGCTTAAGGTAAAAAATTGTTATTCATTTCAATGTTTGACATTTTTTCACATTTCTTAAATGTCAGTATGAACATAAAACAATATTTCAGCAGCATTATAATTACAGTAGAAACTCGCTATTAAGACCACTTTTGGGACCGGCAAGAAGTGGCCTTAATTTAAAGTTTGGCCTTAATAGCGAGTTTTGATATAAGCTGTAACAAGTTATGCCCCTTTGGCATAATGAACTACATGTGTGTTTATATTCTTTTTATATACGTGTTGTATACTTTATATTTGTGTTTAAACAAATATCCTATTTTGTTTTGTTAGTATAATAGTAGTAGTTTAAATCAATAATATAATATGCATTATGATTCATAAAATGAAGTGCAGAATCAATAAAGCATACGTTTTCAAACCAAACCTTCAAGTAAATAAGGACGTTGCGTTTTTCACACCTTACGAGTGTCAATTAACCATTCGTATCAATATTAACGACCATTAAAATTACCCAATCAACTTAAAACAGTTTGATTTCGGCATTATCGTACAAATTGTAATTATGGCGACTAATTAAGCCATAATGACAATGGGGCGAAATATCATAATGCGCATCTGCTACGATGAAAAGATCCGCCACTGTTTTTTTTTTGTTTTTGTTTTTTTGTAATTAAGTGACACATGCCTATGATGTCTGTTAATCCTTTGTGAAATGCAGTCTAAACAAAAGAAAGTGTCAAAATGTCGGCCGCCTCTAAGTAAACACAGACTGGTGTACGATATGCTGATGGATGTCTATGAATAGGCTGCGCTGCATGGTAGTAAAATTCACGCACCCAGTCTGGCAACAGTCGATAAGAGTTATTTCCCTTGGCCGCATTAGTCAGTTTGGTTTATCGCTTAGACGCCAGTTTGGGACCGAAACACATGGCCGTAATTCGCAATAGCCAGTTGCCCGCATTTTTGAGTTTCAAGTATATAGAATCAAATAGTAAACTGTTTGGGACCGAGAAAATTGGCCGTAATATAAAAATGGCCGTATTATCGAGTTGCCCGCATTGTGAGTTTCTACTTTACAAATAAATTTTGTTCAAGAGTCTAGATTCTAAAAAAAGTAGAATTTTATTTAATTTTATTAGTTCATCGACATAGGTCTACACTAGTTGTAATTATCTAAAAAAATTGTTTATTTATTTGGTTTATCACCCTTTCAACAGAATTTCAGTTATCTGGAGACAGTGTCTCTTTGAAGCAGATATAATGCTGCCTTTAATGTGTATAGCATGTTGTGAACACTAGACATGATACTATATATATTAATATGCGGAGATCAGTTCAACCAGTCTTAGAACAACCCTTATATTTTTGCTTGTGCGTTAGCAAGAAGCTATAGCACTACCATTTTTTTATTTTGATATGGTGCGGCCTGGGATCAAACCCAAGGCCTCCTGTACCTGGAGCTGACGCTCAGCAAATTAGGCTTCCAGGTCTCATCTCTAAAAATGTGACAAATTTTCTAAAACTTTAAATGCAAAAATGCTTGTAACATATTCATTTTGTAATAGCTTGGTTTTCATCTCTGCTTACCATATTTCAGAGGTGCGGACTTAGCTTCTCTTATCAGGGAAGCCTCAGTTATTGCCCTGAGGGAGGCCATCTTGGACAAAGTTAGACAACCTGGGGCAGACATCACTGTCACAAATCATCACTTCCAGGTGGCATTTACAAAGGTCAAACCTTCTGTCTCTGCCAAGGTGAGACACATTATTTGCTGTACAAAAATATCTCTTTGAATGTGAACCTTGCATATAATATTTCCATACACATCATAACATGAGTAAATAAGATATTCTTTCTAATAATTTTGTTCTAAATTCCTGCTTTAATGTCTGAAAGATAATGAATCTAAAATACATTCAATTTTAGTGTTGTTATCTTTGTTTGAAACCCTCTAAAATAACCTTGATAAGATAGTCTTAAATAAAATACTAATGTTGATATTTTAATTGTTATAGTATGTGTTGCTTGTACCTTTATAGTGGTCCGAAGCCGCCTGTGACCTGTTTATATTTGCACAAGCTATATTACTGTGTATGTGTTGGTTGTACCTTTATAGTGGTCCGAAGCCACCTGTGACTTGTTAAAATTTGCACAAGCTATGTGATTTTGTATGTGTTGGTTGTATCTTTATATGGTCCAAAACCATCTGTGACCTGTTAATATTTGCACAAGCTATGTAATTTTCAATTTTAGGTGCAATACTTTTTTGTGTAACAGCATTTCAGACATCCACATAAATGAATACTGTGCCTATTATGATGAGTATATGTTTTGCTATTTTAGGATCAAGAGATGTTTAAGTCATTGAGAGAGAAACTACAGAAGACCACTCATCTTTAAAGGCTGTAGGTCTCTGGGGAGCCCTCTTGATGAAATCCCTTCTGATCATTTTGGCATAAGTGGACTCCCTCTCTTAAATATTCCAAGAAGGACAGATTCCCAAAATGACCGGAAGGTATTATATCTGATGGGGATATTGTTCTACACCCAGTTCTTTGATACAACATGAGTAAAGGTCTTATTAAAAATGGAAGTAATTGAATAGCTTCTAACATCCTAGTAAGAGAACTCCACAACTGCCCAGCCCATTGTCAGGATCATGTGAGTGTATGTAATAATAGGCCAGGAGTTCAAGGCAAACTATACATGTGATGGCAGCACTGCATCTTCTTCAAGACACCATCTTCAGATAAAGGAAAGCTTCCTGTTGAAACCCAACAAACACAACAACCCAAGTTCTCTGCCATGGATATGGTTCTGAGTAAAGCATATTAATTCCGCTTTAAGTGTTTGTGATGCAGTATAAATTGGGTAAAGAACACAGGATTAGATCTGCCCTGTTCATGTTCCAGCAAGTGACTACTCCTTTAACTAAGATATAGTTCGGAATATTTCCTCTGGGTTAGTTCTTATGACTTAACAGTGTCATTTTTTATCTTTCTGTTTGATCAGTTTCTTATCTTAAAGTTGCATTTTATTTTTGCTGTTAATTGTTTATACGGAGTTTGTTTCTTCTTTATTAAGTATTAAGAGAACGCCAATTTGTTGTGACTTATGATATTAAAATGCGACTAATTTTCATCAGATGGGTGAAGAGTCAAAGAAGTTATTTTAAAGGTATATTTGCATTTTCATATTCATTATGAGCTCAACATTGGCACATGTTTGTGCATAAGTATGTGAGTGTGTTCCTGTATCCATTTGTGTGAAATTATTTGCAGCATCAGGAGTTACTTGTCTAGATTGTAAATTTGTGTTAAGGAAGTTTGAAACTGTGTCATATGCAAGACACATTTCTAGTCTTAGGTTAAGGTCACAATTTGAGGTCATATTCAAAAGGTAGAGTTCTTTGACTGTATAAGCAATAGTGTGTAGAATTTTCTTTAAAAAATACTTAGTGTTTGCAATGATAAATGTGTTGTGTGCAAGGAACATTGCTAGCTGAAAGGTCAAGGTAACAATAAAAAGTCAGGTAAAACAAATTGCTTAGTGCTTTTCTGGACTCTTAACTATACAATAGTCTTAACTATACAATAGATTGGAAGATTTCACTTATCGTTTAGCATTAGTACAACAACTAGTAGTCCTGATATGTGAGGTTGTCAGTCCAAATGTGAATGTTACATTAAGATGTTTATGGCAAAATTGAGTGTTTTTTGACTAGGTTTTATTCTGCCCATGCAAGAAGCATGACATGGTTTTCAGAAGTTAAATGTTAAAATTTCACATTGAAAATAACCAACCCTAAAATGTATTGTTATACCCCCACCACAAAATAGCGGGGGGGGGGGGGGGGGGGGGGGGGGGGCGCTATAATGGATTCGCTTTGTCGCGTCCGTCCGTCCATCCGTTGGTCTGTCCGTCCGTCCATCTCCATTATTGTGTCCGCTCTATTAATCCTATACCAATTGAAGGATTTTCTTCAAACTTGGCTGATTTGTTCACCTCAACAAGGGGATGTGCAGAACCCATGTTGCCCATGTGTCAGCTCAAGGTCAAGGTCACAATTTAAGGTCAAATATCAAACAATCAAATATATGACATTATGTCGTGTCCGCTCTGTAAGGCCTACACTAATTGAAAGATTTTCTTTAATCTTGGCTCAAATGTTCACCTCAACAAGGGGATGTGCAGAACCCATGTTACTCTTTTGCTGGCTTAAGGTCAAGGTCACACTTGGAGGTAAAAAATTGACTTAGAAAATATTCTTAAATTTTAACATGTATTTGAATATTTTTGAAACTAGAAAAAGTATTTGCTTGAAACTTAAAATATATATGAAGTGTCACAGTTAGGATATGCAGGTCATGTTTCATATCTCTGTATTGCATTTTGACAAAGTTATGCCCTTTTTAAGTCTTCAAATTTACATACAATTAAGGATTAGACAATATGTCGTGTCCACTCTATAAATCCTATACTAATGTAAGAATTTTCTTCAAACTTTACTCAAATGTTCAACTCAACAAGGTTATGTGCAGAACCCATGTTACCTTTGTGCGGGCTTAAGGTCAAGGTCACACTTGAAGGTCAAAATTGACTTAGAAAATGTTCTTAAATTTTAACATGTACTTGAATATTTGCTTGAAACTTAAATGTTATATGATGTATCACAAGTAAGGTATGCAGGTCGAGTTTCATAACTCTGTATTGCATTTTGACAAAGTTATGCCCCTTTTTAAGTCTTTTAATTTACTTACAATCAATACTAGACAATATGTCGTGTCTGCCCTATAAATTCTATACTAATGTAAGAATTTTCTTCAAACTTAACTCAAATGTTCACCCCAACTGGGCAATGTGCAGAACCCATCTTACCCTTGTACCAGCTTTGTCAAGGACATTGGTGGGCGTATGAATCGCATTCAGCGATAGTTCTAGTTAATGTGGGCTTAACATGTTTGCCTTCAGCACATCATATTGTTCGTTTACTTATGTTTAACAAAAATAGCATTTAAAACTTTATTAATATTTTCGTACAAACTTAAGAGTTTGGCACTTTGCACATTATAATTTTTTTTGAGCAGCTGTCCTAGTTTTTGTTTAGTGAGTTTAGCTCCCTCGTTTCATTACACAGCACTATTATTGAAGTAATAATAATACTGTTTCTTAATGTTATTATCAAAAAGGCTTAGGTGCTTCTATATAATAGTTCTAGGAGTGTCACACCTATTGTCTCCTTTTGTTTTATTCTCTTAGCACCTCTGTTGTTGGTTGAAAGGACCATGTCTACTAATAAGGTATTCTTTGTTGTATATAATATGTGGAGAGGTTTCCTAGCTTACCTGTGGTGCACCAGTGGTTCTAGCTAGAGGTAAGTTTGGAGTCTTCCACTACCAAAATTAGCTGGATGTTTGTCAATATGATTGATTGTGTCTAGCAGAGTGTGATCTAACAAAGAACAAATTAAACAGAACAAATTCTTAGTCCATGCAGTACATAAGCAAAATTTTAACAACTGGATTAGGGAGAATTATCTTGCTGCAGTGGTAAGGTTTTTGGATTGTTACAAAAACGTGTTTGAACCTCTTCCCTGTAGAAAAAGACTCTTTATCTCTTTTTGATAATTTTATTTAAGTAATTTATGATAGAGGCTTTATCTATCTGACCAAACAGAACTGATTTTCCATTATTTGTATTTAAAAACTAAGTTTTCAGCAGAAATAAAGTGCAAAAGTCATGCAATACTAATTTTATCATTGCACTAATAGAAAAAAAATGTATTGATAAATCCGCTTTATACAATTACTAAAACTTGTTTGTAACAATTGCCTTAAAAGGCATAAATTATTCTTGGTGTAACAGCTGTAAGTAAATTTTATCTGAAAAATACAAGGCATATAATGGTGGGGGTTGAAAAACCAATTAAATTGAATTCGTATATGGTTTAAAATCAAAGTTATCAGCAGAATGTGGTTGCTCACTACCAGTTATTAAATATAAAGTTTTATCTGTTTTGTAACAAGAAATCTTCTTTTGTTTAAAATTCTTTTTTTTGTTTGTAACAAAGATACACTTTGGTAAATTAGACTTTTTGTATGATTGCAGTGTTTTATAATGCATCCCCCAAAAGTTAAAAACATGTTTTTTGATAAGAAAAGATTTTTTGTTATGCCAGGCATAGAAAAAATAGAGCTGTGGTTACATACCTTAAACGTGTTTTTATTGTTTTATCAAACATTGAAACTTGTCTGCATATGTTTTGTTTGGAAACGTTTTTATAACATGGAGACAACTGTTGTTGTTTTTTATATTCTTTAATAAATATTTTGATACCAAATTTCAGTCTTGTTTTCTCTTTTTTAAAAGCAATATATAACAGAGCATATTACTAATATGTATTTAATTTGTTATATAAACTTAGAATATCTACTTTTTATACAACCTGGCGATACTGTTCTGCATATGCAAGTTACCTTTTTAGTCGATGGAGAGCCTTCACATTTACTGTGGTTTAAACTTGTGTCACTTGCATCTTATGCAGACCGTAGACTTAGGGGGATTTTAATGGCATAGAGGGAAGCTCGAGGACATATATGGATCATGCTATGTTTACTTTCTGCACCGAAAAACACAGCATCACAAATTAGTTCGTAAGTTGATTAATTGGTGTCATAGCTGCAAGAATAATTGTCTTTCTATTCTATTATAACCTTGTAAATATAAATGATGGTGATTGTTGCTGTTACATGTATTGCAAAGTAAAATGATGTACAAATGAAACTTATACTAAAAGTTCACATTATTTCAATGCAAAAGAAGACACCAACATTTATGAATGAATGACTTTGATAAAGGAATAAGCCTAATATCCATTAGTGGAAGTATGTGTTGTAGCAGACGTACGCCGGAAAACATAGCGATATATCTTCGTTATTAAGATTAGGCTACATGCCAGTTGAACTTCCCTAGCGTAGAGATAGTGGAAATGGTTAAAAATGAAACAGAGAACACAGGTTCAATCAAGAATAATGAAACTCAATGCCCCATAATGAAATCATCCACTTATACATCATTGTGGGAAAACAACACAGAAAGCTCTGGAAAAGAGGCAGCCATTTTGACGATTTCTAAGCAAGCTAGAAATGTAAAAAATTCAGTTTAGTCTATAGCATATATAGCTGTGTGTGGTATATTGAGGCATCTATTTTAACACCCCAAACAACTGGACTTTGCTTGTGTCAATAGTGATTGCTAATGTATACAGAAATGGATAAATGTGATTTATAATGTTGACATTTCCAGAATTTACATGTTGCCAATATCGACATTGATGCAAAAAGGTGGCATTGTAAAATAACAGCTTTTGCAGCCAAAAATCAGGTGAGGCCAATATTTTGATCCAGTGGTATATGTTGAATGAATTACCATTTCGTACCACATGTTTTGTACCAATCCATAAAAGTGTAAACATGTATTTGGTAATTTCTAAATAATGATGATTAATAATCATCAACAGAAACCTTTCTGCATCAAATCTTTGTCATTTAATGTTTAAGAAGTCACAGTGTATTTAAGGTAGTTTTAATATTTCAATTATAATTTAATTGTGAATGCCTATTGATTAGTGTTAACTTAATGGAATGTGAATGAATATTAAAGCAAAAACCGGAATCTTGCATTCTATTTGTGCTAACAGGAATCAGTTATACGGTGGCTATTATGTGATAATGCTAGGAAGCATAGACTAGTATAATTATATTTATTAAATTTTCAAGATTTTCGAAACAATTTCCAGGGTTAATACAGAGTGTGGAAATCATGGAAAGGTATTGAATTTTTTTTAAAAAAATACCAGGTCTACAAAAAGTATGGAAAACAATGCTGTAGGAGAAAAAGTCTGAAAAAAATCTAAAAAAAATGATTGTAAAAGAATTTCCAAACCCACAAAATATAGAAAATCAGCATTTGAACAAAACAGCTTGAACCAAATTAGTGGGGAATTCTCTTTTTGAGCAGGTTGAGATAACAATTTAATAATAATTCTGCTTCTGGCCATGGCCAATGGTTAAGCACTATTATCTGCTAACACTTACAATGTCATCAATTGGCAGCGGGCACGCCCTTGTCGTTCACTTAAGTAGTCATCTTTAAACTATATTCTGATTATCTAAGTGGCGTAAATATTTAATTATCTTTATTAAGATTAATATTTTGATTGATATTTTAATTAAATAAGTGATCAGATATAATTTTCTGCACAAAAACATTTAAAATACCACAAATTCAGATTATAAATGTTAAATACCCTTGTGTTCCAGAGGAAGATGATGATGGTGAGGAAGAGGGAGATGACATATAGGATTAATTTTGACATCATACTTTTTTTATTTTAAATAAAATCCAGTTATTGCAAAATCTAGTTATTGCAAAGTTTTTTATGCAAATGACTTACTTTACTTTCACACATTGCAGTTTATTTCAACACAGCATAGTTATGGGAATTTCTTCGGAGAAATAAAAGTGTGTAAACCACTGTGGGGCCCATATCGGCAGTACTGTGCTGCCCGGATGGGACCATTGAGGGGCCTATGTGGGACCTAAAAGGGTTTCCCATTTGGGACCCATGCCTATCCCGGTTGCACTTTCTATATGTGTCCCATGTTGGTAGCCGATATGGGGCCCATGTGTAGAACCATATGGGACCCATATGAGTCCCTTATATATTGCTATCTGGGAAGGGTCATCCATGTCCAGTTTTTGGCTTCCCGTGGCACTGATTAGAGGCTTGGGGTAATTTCATAGCTGCACTTACCTAATCTTCATAATCAACATGACAACGTTTGCTAGTGTGTAGTAAATGTCTAGTAAACGTGCCTATCAAAACAAAGTGTACATTGTCGATGTATTTCACTTTATGTCAAGCTTTGAACAAAGGGGGACCAGAAATGTGTTAATCAAACAGGAGTATCTATCGTAAAATTGTATTTGTATGAATGATTTGGAAGAGACGTAAATTGTAGTACGTATGACGGAAAGGGTTACAAAGAGTAGCAAAAGAGAAACGTACGATGTTAATGTTCAATTAATCTGACTAAAATGTAGTTTATTTTAGAAGACCTGACAATTTTAAAGTACTTAGTGGCATTAATGTATTATAAGTCAATTGACATAGTGAAAATTGGCCCAGACATTATTCCAGCCAATATGTACCAATAATCCAATAATATGACTGGCAATAGTGACACTTTACCTGGAATTTTACTTTTAACCAAGTCTATAAACAAATATATAACTCCACTGTTAACGTCACGATTAATAGTTCATAGTGATTATTAGCAACGTGTTCCAGTATCATATGGCTGTAACACATCGTTGATAATGTGTACAGTATGTTGCCGTAAAATGTAAATGCTTAATTTTCTGCACTGAAAGGTATGCACATTTTAATTTTATGTCTAGAAAAGTCTGATTTTTTAAAATACAGGTTTGTATGAACCCTGAATTTCTTATCATTTAATATAATAAAAAGAACAATTTTATCTAGGCCTTGGATAAATATACAGAATAATAATTATTATTATTAAACAAAAGCAACATCACACGACATCCTTAGAGTTCAGATAATGGGTACAGAAGTACATTTTTTAATCGCTTAGGTCTGATTCATCAGTCATTACATTATCACGTTCAGCTATCAACACCCGCTTACGTAGTTGCGCGAGCCACTGTGGCAGTTTCAGCCTTTCACTTTTTATTCAAAATCAATTTAGGGGATAATTCACATAAGAGAAAACCTAGAGTTATGGTTCTCACGCACAACACTTTCACACATAAATGATCATAATGTGTCCATGTTCTGAATTTGGATTGATTACACGCAACAATGATGAAATCGTACTCCTTACAATGTTTTAATAAATGCAGAAAGTTAAGGTCCAATGAAATGAGATACATTTGCAGTTCTCACTGAACTGTACTTCACTATTACTAATGGTAACCCTGTTCCCTGTCAGTGGTTATGTTCAAATTTGCTTCTACAAAAAAAGCAAAATATGCAGCTGATTTTATTGTAGCTCACATAAGCACAACGTGCTCAAGGTCAGCTTTTCTCACTCCTCGTTGTCCGTCTTTCATCTTTAGTCGTCCGCCGTCAGCAATTTGCTTATGATCGAAGACGACGAATGGTTTTGTTTACCATCACTTTTCACCCGTAGGAATAAAGCGAGCAAAATATAACATGACTATTGTAATAGTAACTCAATATTTTAGTGTTTTAATGTCTGGTTGTATGGGAATTGGTCATTATAATCTTGTGTGTGCGTCTGTGTGTGTGTGTGTGTGTGTGTGTGTGTGTAAATATTATGTTATAAATCACAAAATAAAAACACTTATATTGGTTTATCACAGATTCTGGGAGGTTAAAAATCTATGGTAAATATTATATGGCATAAATCAAAAACTAAAAATACCTATATGGTTTATCATTAATTTTTACACACTGCCGCTAAGAAGAATCTATAAACAATATACCATCATAGTTTTGCATCACTACTCTGTCAATTATACTGGATGGTTATGGTAAAATGCCTGTGCATTATCCCAGATCAATAATTTAAATAAAAGACATATAGTAAATACCTCTTAATTACTTGGTGCCAAATTTGACCCTACTAAAGGTCCCTGTCCTCAGGTGAGCGATAAAGGGCCACCATGGCCCTCTTGAAAATGTCATTTCTTTTATACGTTGGTCGATACATAGTGTATATTTATCATTTGGTAAAATTACATAATCAATGTTTAGGAAATAAGTTTCTGTTGTCAATGTGCAATGTTTTAAGTATTTATAGTGTCCTTTATGTGCAAGAAGATGTCAAAACATTTTAAAACTAATTTTCTTTTCCTGTTTGTGGGAAAATGTTAGCAACAATTCCTTTTAGTTAATAAAGTAAACTCATATGGGTGACCTTTGTATAAAACTCTCTACGACCTAAACGTTAAGGAACTTTTATTCCTTAATTGTGTTTGGCACACAACAGAAACGCATTAGCCAGAGAGGAAGAGCGTGAATACACAATAATAAAAGAATATTTGCTTATTGTGTGCCAAGAGGCCATTTGACAAAGCATACAACTAAGTGATTTACTATTTGTTTGGTTTGTAAATGTGTTTCCCCACGCCAACCGTCTTAATTTGTTTACACATATTGCTAAGGAACCTAGCTGGACAATGGATTGCTTTTATCTTAATCTAATTGTTTTGTTGTCAGGAAATATCAACAGTTAAAGGACATTTCCCACCTTCAATATTAACGTTTTCTAACACCCCTGTAAAAAGCATCTTAACAGCACTTACGTGATGATAGCATTCTCAGATATATTCACAGACAGGAAAAAAAAGCATTTGTGATAAGACATTAATTTCACACTAAAACGTTATACAGATATAAAATTGAAACAGTCTGTTTTGCATAAAATGATTTTACTATGGATAAAAATTACCTCACGTTATACATAAGTACATTATTACGTGTTCAAAAAATAAAAATATCATAGTAATCCTTTACATAAGTATCATTATAATTAGGCTGTTTTTATGGAATAAATTCAATGCTTCTTGAATTCTTTATGGTATCTTTTGTATGGAAACTTTTAAAGTCTGTGCGAACCAAGTTTCAAAAAGTTGGGGATTTTTAAACTGGACGGATAGTGGAACATGCTATGGGCAACGTTAAAACCAAACAAAGAAAACCAAAAAATTAAAAATAGCAAATTCGATTAAATTCAATAGCGTGTTTGGTTTTGTAAATGAAAGGCTTTGTTGTTGAGATTTCATATTATTACAAAAATCGCCAGGGTTCCCACGAAGAGGACAAAACATATTTCCCTGATATTTCTCATGATTTTTTCCTAACCAAAATTATTAAATTCATTTTCCTCTTAGCTCCAATGCGCTAGCTTACACAAGTTATATATGAGCAAAATGTACTGATAACATTGGACACTCTGCTGTTTGTTTTATTATAAGAAAACAATGCATGAAATTTCAGGTACCAAGTATGTGAGCATATGATTGATACATAGAGAATACCAGGTTAGTGTTGATATAGATAAATGTTATCATTTGCCGAGTGCTTTCTGAATTTCGGGCCGAGCATTGATGACATATATCTATATTAACACTAACCTGGTATTCTTTTTATCCGTCCATCAACAGTTTTTTTTTCCAAATGGATTAAAAAGGGTAACATTTAAATTGACCGCTGCTGCTCCTCCCCTACATCCCTGCATGATCTGACATTCCTATGCAATACACGAAATTCATGCGCGTGCATAGAGAAATTTGGTTATAAGAAAAAGTTCTATTTTACAATTGAAAATTAAGACAATAAACATGTTATATTTTATTTTATTTGCACTATACATC